>CM060961.1:60870485-61332985 GCA_030765045.1 Tenodera sinensis
AGACAATACAGTGTTGCCATTTACACTACCGAAAGGCTTAAATTTTTACAAAACTATTAAACCTACCAAAATGAAACTTAGCATTTTATGTTTCTTACACCTGTTAGCCATATTCTTCCGGCCGAAGAAGTACCATCCACTCTGTATAGTTGTTATGCTGAAAATGGGTAAAAGAAGGAGAGAAAGAGGAGACAAAGAAGGAGGATATTCGAATAAAAGATGAAATCAAAAGTGTTCTACTATATATTCAAGTATTGCTTATGACGCAGCAACTAAAGCTCCACAGAAACTAATGTTTCGGAAAAATTAATGCAGAAGTTTTAACTTAAATATTTACACTGTTCCTGAAGTAATGTATTGCATGTATCTTATCATTCTCCGGTCATACAAAAGGTTACACACACATACACACACGCATACGGGGGGGGGGGGGGGGGTTCAGACGCAGGAAACTTTTTTGCAAACGTGTCCTTTTTAACTTTCTTTGTCCCAAGGTCCTAAAACGTATATTTTCTTTAAGTATCGATCGATCAGTTTTGAGTGGCATACAAAATTTGCGCGAAAGAAAGTAAAATTGCGAAGAAATTCAAAGCTAGATTTTCTATTTCATGCAACAGTATGTAAGTCACACCAGTCTGAAAACATTTATGTAGCAACAGTATTATTTTTGGAAAAATAATTTATAATTTTGTAATTTAGTCCTATTTATTGTGCCCTTTTCCAGGAAAGAATTAAAACCTTTGATTCGCACATTGGCATTCACTCTGGAAAGGAAACCTTTTATACTTGAAAACTTTGCTTCTTCTGTCTTCCGTAGATATTTTCAGGTTTCTTTTCATTCAGGGAGGAATATTACAATAATAGATTCTCTGATTCGTAACCAGTCTAAATGAGGGAAATTCAAAGAAGAAAGAGGAAATTCTGACTACTGCGTTTACTTCCATAAATTCATCTCGCCTCTGTGGAAAATGAAAATTCATTGCCTAAGAATCGTTTTCGACGTCGTTAATTTTAACTCCACTTCCTCCTCAGCCGCTGCTGCCGTTCCTCACGGCCCCCTAAAATTTTCCTACGACTTTCTTTCTTTTTTTCTCAGTCAATAGAGAATGAGATTGAATGCTTGTGCAGAATGTTAGGAGTTGGCCTCCAGGGGGTGTCACCGGCGATAATTATCCACATCTGTGACATGGACGCGCTCTGGAAATGTGTCGGATCATCGTTAGTTCCGGAGAGTGTGCTTTACTTAAGGATCCAATTTCTTTTCATGGTTACTTTCTACGGAGCACGGTTATTTCGATTTTATAATCTCTGCTATACCACTTGACTGAATTGCACCCTTAAACTTTACTTCACCCATATATCATCATCTCTACCTTTCCTGGAGGGAAAAAATGGTCTAATGTGCGCGACTTCTCTACTGCTAGCATTTCTCAGCGCTGTTAAAAGGTTATTTGTCCTTCCGCTTTAAGTTAAACACAGTAAACATGAAAGTCTAGGACCGATTCCCTTAAAGTTACATACTAATTTCAAATTCAACATCACTTTTAGACAAAACTCACAATGAAGGAAAGTTGGACAACTTTATAGGCCGTTTCAAATAGAGTCGTATACTTTCTACTAAATCTATTAAATACCATATTTACTCGCAAAATGAATGCGTGGTGATCCAGCGCCTGTCTGCGCAATGTTCCACATCCGCGAAACGGTCGTGAGCACCAGTACCTTGGCCTGGGCCTTACACTGTGCTCACTTTTAGGCAACGACCCAGTAGCTGTAACTACAGCACTGCGGTTTGTTTCAAATATTAATTATGGTAAACAAGTGTAAGGTGCATTTTATCTTGGAGGTTTTAGGATTTTAGGATGTTTTACTACTTTTTTCTTCTTTTTTTACCCTTTTAAACGTCTTAACAGCTTACGTTTTATCTGTTTTAAATTTTAGCTCGTTTAACTACCTTTTTTTTGGTTATTTTAACTCTCACTTTTTTAATTTTTAGGGGTTAGATTTTAATAGTTGCTTGCTTGTTTTATCTTTGGAGTTCGGGTCCTAATGCCCTAGTTGTCGAAGGGCTCTTAAATACTACCGCTCATTCCCTTGAAAAGAAAACTCCCTCGACTGTAAGACCCGTCAAGAGTGCGAGCGAAACTTAGAAAAAAGCGTATGCGAGTGTTAGGCACATTAATTTGAAATTCTTAGACAAACAGTTCTTCAGAATTTATTTGTTAATGTACGTCACATGGCTTTATCTTTCACCTGTTTGCGAAGAAGGGAGTGAAGAATTACACATTAACCTTCACTCATTAGTAGCTTCAACCCTTCTACTTGCTTTCTTCTTACTAGTAAAAGAAGGTCTTTGGTTACAACAGCATCAGTTTAATTGAAAGTGAGTTTTTCATGTACTTGTCTGTTTTAATTGTAACGTGAATTCACGAAAATGTTTAATTATAGAGCCTACATATTTTGGAATTCACTAAAAAATTATGTATTCGGTGCAAGCAAACATAATTACTTAGTGGAGAAGTCAGAGAGATAAACTTAAAGCCGCGGAAAAACGTACTCGATCTTTTAGTGGGACAGCCGCTCGCTAAGTGGCGCACGTGTGCAGCTAAGCGTTTATACTTCAGCGTGCGTATAGCGTCGTAAAACTTCTCTCTTTGTGTTTCTAATTCTGATAGTAACAGAAGTGCCGTTGTATACTAACGCGTAATACTCCATACGTCCGACACATATAATGGAAAACCGATCAGCGACTTTAGTTGTAAGCTTTGTTGAACGTGATATTATTCGACCAACTGCGGATGAAATTCATGAGTGGATTTTCGATACACTATAATTAGATGAAGGTGACGTAACAGGTTTGTAGATAAATAGAATTTCTAGACAATTTTTTATTCAATGCACTACGCCAGAACTCATCACAAGAATTTTGACATAGTGCAATGGGGAAGCTAGTTTTGTGCTGTCAAATGGGCTGCGCACTAAAGTGATAATTGATGTAGTTGGATTTGGAACACGTATGGTGAAAGTGTACAATTTGCCCTTGAATCTCGCCAGTAGGAAGTTGATGGTAGCCTTGGAGCTTTATGGTGCTGTGTTACAGGTGAAGGAAGATGTTTGGAATGAGACGTTTATTTATAAGGTTACTAATGGGGCTCGTATTGTTAATGCACTCCTAAAAAAGCACATTCCTTCCTTTCTGAATATTGATGGTTACTCCGCATTAGTGAGTTACCCCGACCAACCCATCACTTTGTCATTTACGTAATCACTGTGCTCGTAGATTCGTTCCTCGAATACCGATTACTTCTTCGGAGCCTGCCACATGGGCCAAGCTGGTTGGCGGAATTTGCCAAACCACGAATACCATTGAACTCAGAGGAACAGCCAGTTGGTATGACCTCCAATTACCGACTCCTACGATGGAGAAAGAGACAAGTGATTCTCCACCCATCCCACAGCCGGAAGAAAACTGTAGTCCGGAAGTGTCTGATGGAACACTGCGCCAGTGTCTGCTGTAGTCTCTTCCACTAGTACGAAGTCATTTCTAACTACCATCGAGATAGTGAAGGAATAGTGGTGGAGGAGGTGGAGAAAGAAGAAACTATGGAGGCCCAAGAAGAAGAAGCAATGATAGCGTTTCACCAGCAACTGACATGCCACCGTCTCCCACTATTTCAGACCGGGAAATTAAATTTGAGGATTTGGTGAGTGTGCCTGGATTGGAGTCCAGGCGTAGGGTGCGTGATGGCAGGGTGAGTCGGCGTGATCCCCGACTGGAAAAATGAAAAAACACTGCAACAGTGCGCAGGAGGTGTCACCTACACGAAAGGCTAGAAAGACTCATAAACCTGTGGAAAAGTGATTGGATGATGGAATACTTTTGTGAACAAAAGCGTTCCTCCTTATGCTGGTGAAGTTTGCGACGGTGAATGTAAATTGTTTACGTAGTAGGACTAAACAAGCCTTGGTAGGGAATTTTAAATTTGATCACGACCTTGATTTTTTGTTTGTGCAGGAGAACAATGAACCACATTTAAACTTTTTTGGTCCGAGATATAATTTTGTTTCCAATGTCATTGAGGGCCAACGAGGTTCAGCCATAGCTTATCGCTCATTTCTGGGGATACAGTTGACGGAAAAGCATGCCAATGGCCGAATTACTTCATTATTGATGGATAATAATATTTTATTAGTCAACGTATATTTACCTTAGGTTCCGACCGATACGACAAATTGATTTTCGGAGGGGATTTTAATTGTGTGCTTAGTGATAAAGACCAAACTGGACAATACCTACCAATACCTTATTTGCAAGTTATTGGAGCTGCAGGATACCTGGGAGCATGTGTATGATACCTATGTTGAATATGCCTTTCACCGAAATACTACAGCTTCCAGAATCGACAGAATGTTAGTGCAACCGTGAAGCAGCAGATCCGAAGCGTGAGGATGTAACCTGTATCCTTTAGTGACCACCATTCTCTGCTTATGACGCTGGTGCATAATGCCCGGACACTGGTAATAGGCAGAAGTTATTGGAAACTAAACAGCGAGCTACTCCAGTATGGAGTAGCCGATCTGAGATAGGTTTAGCGGTTGTGGAGTAGGTGGAAGCGTAGGTGTCCCAGTGGTTATATACGTTCAAAACTGCCATTCGTAACTTTTATAAAGGTGAAGGTATTCAACGGGTGAAAATGTGTCTCCAACGGTTGAGTATCACTACGACTTGCTCAACGAATTATATCAGCAAGAGTGTGATGGCCGAAATGTGACGCGGAATATTGCCGCAGCCCGGAAAAAGCTTTGTTGCTTATATGAAGAACTTTTCCGAAGAGCACAGAATGTCAGAGCCCACGTTAACTTCTCCGAGGAGACTATGACCGCGCCACTGAAGATGTCCGCCACAGTTGTGGACGAAACGTCTGGGTACTTAAACTCCAGCAGACCACGGCATAACAGCCCGGAAATAACTCCTAGTTATACACTTAGATATGGTTGACTTTTAACTTCTACCATTACTGTCTCAGTTTCGAGCGACCGACTTTAACAAATTTAAATCATTTCTAAGTGCAGAAAGATACCGAATGAGCCTCACATATGGAAGCTCCTGAATGAGCATTTGGACTTTGATTTATGAGAGATTTAAAAACAATTAAAAAAAAAATAAAACTAAGAACCCCTTCTTCACACACATACACATATCCGAGTATTTTTCCTTTCTATCAGTTTGTCCTTTATCCTTCTTAACCATCTTGGTCAATTTCTCCCTTACTTTTCCTAAATATGTCCCAGGAATCTAAAAAAATAAATAAGACAAGTGATGCTAAGAGAGGGCATCATGCTGCAGTGGAAGTGAGCGAGTGGCTGGAAGAGAAGAGGGTGCCATGTAGTGACGTGTGAAATGAAAGGGCGCGAAGTAGCAAAGCAGCATGCGGGTAACAACAAATGTTAGTGCTTAATAAAACATAGGTATTAATTTCATTATTCAGTAATACATTTATTAGTTTCATAATCCAAAGTAACCGCTTATAAAGCCCTTATAATTCTGTCACAAAGGGGGTATTATTTTGGAGTAAATACAGTACTTAAAATAGTGACGCAAATAAAATGAAAAATGTAAATACCCATCTCTTTGACATTGATATCTTATATTTCATAGATATGACACACCGTACGTATTACCACTTTTGGCCCGTTTTTCAAAAACCCCAAGCTACAAAATATAACACATATAATGGTTCATCCACCTCTGTTACAAAAGTGGACCTTAAAGCATTAATCGAATATGTTCTTTTGTTTGAAACACAAAAAACTGAAAATCGAAATCACATTTTATTAAAACATACATATTGCTTCTCCTAGAAAGCGATTCTCGAAGATGCTTTTGTACAGCCCAGTAAACAGCAATATAGTGTTCAACTATAGTTGAATAGGCAAAACACCCTATACCTACCTGCAGTTGTTTACATGCGTGAGCGATAACAGTAAAGTCCATGTGCAGTGTACCTATGGAAAAACGCACACGCCCTCGGCCTTTATTTATTAGATTCCTCTAGAAGCCAGAAGTACTGAACTTCGAAACTTAGAGAGACATATAAAGGGCCGCTTAACCTACAGAACATTAGTGTCTTCAAAACCATTTGGAAGCTCCTCTTAGTATACCACAGTTCAAAAACTCATCACGAGTAATATTGTTTTGAACAGAAAAGAACTGATGTTTTACTGGTTCGCAGAGTACTACGTTTTCGGCTCTTGCTTCTGGTGGCAGTTGTTTGCACTTTTGATGGCCATGCTGTACTTCTGACGTCATTCATACTCTGCGTCCAGCTTGCATAACTACATAAACAAAGTAATAACAATGCCGCGCAAGTCAGCATTAACGAATTGTAAAGGGCAATTATAGATTGCTCGTTTTCCCCGTCAGAGTTTAGTGAAATTTGGCTTTAAAACTTCATGCTATAGCAGACACTCAAACAAAACAACCTATGGATCATATCTCCAAACGGCATTTGAAATTTTACTCTAACCTCTAAGCTACCCCAACCTCCTGAATGCTGATCCCCTAAAATGAATGTAAGGGATGAATTTCGTATCTCACTGTGGTAGTGCAGGATTGTGCAGATTTTACTTCAGGCAGATTAAAAAAAGAGAGGAGCAATACCCTTCACGTAACAACAAAGTACGCATGCCACTTGTCAGCGATAATACAGCTAGCTATTTGCTCTATTGTAATTATCGGCACTTCTCTTTGTAATGATTCTGGATTATTGTAAACCTTTCTTGTGCATTAAGGGCGTTTCACGGTATTCTGGGATATAATGCCGCAATGAAAATTAACAATCACTGTGTCTTTATAACAATGTAATGAAACGCTGCCAATGTTTTTGTCGTAATGATGTCCGAAATGTTTTCCGTTTTTGTTTTTGTGCATGGGAGGGGGAGAGCACTGCGGAACGTGGGGAATTCTGCTGTCAACCGGACAATATGTCTGCCCTATTGTCGTCTAGCTCCGATTGTATTGGCACACAAAGGCTGTGTCATGTCTGGATAGCTTGGCAGGTGTTGCAAGGGGTCGGATACCGATGCTATGCGACGTCCAATGCAGAACCAGAAAAGCACTTTTATTGGTCGATACATAAACTAGACAGGGGTAGTTTTGCCCGCTTTAAATAAGTTCATTAAAACACCATGCAAAAACACAAAAGCCCTACAATGTTTACTTCCCCCCTCATGTGTAATAGTAGAGAAAGCATTGCATTCAAACCGAAAATTGCGGTCCATTCTCAATGGAAATTAAGCGTGAGTAAAACGTAAAAAAACTAGATGTTATGTATTATAATGGAACCGTTTACAATAAATCACGTAAACATAAACATTGGTTAAAATATACAACGAAACTTTTTCTTTTATTTTGTAGTTTAACGAAGCTGTCAGATGCGAGGATCACATCAGCGTCACCGGTGTGCCGGAGTTTCGTCCTGCAGGAGTTCTTTTACATGGCAGTAAATTTACTGACATGAAGCTGTCGTTATTAAGCACGCTTAAAAACCGTCGGTCTGGGTCGGATTTGAACCCGGACCTTGGGATTATTTGGCCAGCGCGTAACCAACTGAGCCCCAGACCAACACAATGAAATGTGCAAGGTTTAAACTTTCAAGTTTATTTCTATACTAGCTGAAATTCCCGGCGTTACCCAAGGTTTAACGATTTATCCCTATTTAAAATATGCTTAATACGCTTAAACAAAGACTTAAAACTATTAAGATACCATAAAGAACAAAAAATGAATAAAATAAATGAATAGAAACTTAGGGAAGGCACTATGCAAACGCAGTGTTACGTAATCACAAGTACTACAGGAAGAAAAGCGAGTAGAGAAAGCCGTGTGAATGAAATAGCATTTCTATTTTACATACATAAAAAACTGAACGAATTATTTTAGAAGAGGTAGTAGAAAAGGAAGCGTGATTATATTTCATAAAAGAAAAGTGAGTGCAGAAAACAGTATGAATGTAATACGTTGCATTTCTGTTTGCAACGTATAACAAATGCATGAATTGTTTGTAGAAGAGAGAGAGTAGAGAAGGACATGTGAATATGTTAGGTACGTAAAAGGAAAGCAGGAAGAGAAAATTATCTGAATGTAATACGTTGCATTTATAGTTCAAACAAATAGAAAATTGTATTAATTTTATGCTGAAGGGCGAGTAGAGGATATGTGGATGTCAAATACTGTATGTTGAATTGCTAGCTGCTTTTGTACGTAAGGTCAGCAGCCAGAAATTACTGGGATATTTATAAAATCGCAGCGGCACAAATGAAGATGGTGTATGGTGCCTTTGTGTGCATATGTTTAATGTTCTTTAATCGGCTAATTATATATCAAGGAAGGGTCACCTATATTACCATTAGCGTTAAATGAAGGAAAAACTGATTAAGAGGGCGGGATCAGGTATGTTAGACGCAACATATAATGGCGCCTGATATTTATTACTATTCTCTTTCTGTTGTACAAATAGATTTTGGTGTATATTTATATCTCCGGCTTTACAGTGTGATTTAATTATATAAGGCGTAGCAAGCCTCTGGTTAGATGTTGTATCAAGCCACCCGCCATTACATTTTGCGTCAGCCATAATAGAGTCTAGTATAGTGAAGTATTCTATGTAAATAAAGCATGGATGAAATTACAGTTTCGTCAACCTCTCTACTTATTTCTGCAATATTGGCCGGATTTCTAAAATTTGCTAAACTGAAGTGACAGTTTGAGGTGTCAATATGAAATCTTTATATTGACTATGAACACTTGTGAACTGTGATATCAACATCCTTTCTGCATACTTCACTGTCATTTAATTATCTTCGTACACAAAAATCGCAAGGGAATAATTGTACTTTGTAGAAAAATGAACATAATGCAAATACAAAAATATCCTATGTGCGAATTATATGGGTATAGAATGTGCCTTTTTAGCAGAAAGTAGAACATGTCTGTATTTTTTTTCACACAAATTATATTCTATCAATTTCTTCCCTAAATACGAGGAATCATTAAGAGAAATTCGATGAATTATGTTATGCGGATATTGTAAAGCGTTTCATTAACGACCTATGCCTCTGTTATCAGAACTGATATAGCAATTGTATCCTTCTGTAGGATGTTAGTGCGTTTCCGATAATTATTGTGACTACATGTCATAACCAAATTCTGGCCAGTTTCCTAATGAACGGAACCCTCTCTGGCGGAATCAATTATCGATTCGATGCATTAAACTGGCGGCGAACCCGGGGCTGCCAGCTAAAGGATCGTTTCCGCACCATTGCACCATCCGTCATGCATGCGAACAGCCTGGCATCGACACCTCCTTAATAAACTCCTTGCTCTCCCGCTTGCACTTTAGTACACATGGGGTCATAAATGGTGGAGCTAATGTAAGTGCCATGCAATTTCTGCTTACATGTATATCAACAATGGCTCTGCCATATGTTCTACTCACTGTAGGCAACCAGTCTATTCTATGATTACAAGAAGTCGTCTTATCATTACATTAATCAATTTCATTTCGTCACGTAACCAGTAGAGGATTAAATAATACAACTACGCATTAGTTTGAATAGAAATAGTATACGTTTTGAGCATATAAAATTTTCTAGCCTTTCTCTTACTTTCCCTTTACTAATCTGTATCATGGGACCCACATATTCCATAGCCCATTTATTATTAACATATCTTTAGTTTTGTATTGAAAAATGGTCAACTTATTAAAATGCAAACTATTTATATTGGCTTCCAGTGCAAAAGATGTTTTGTAAAAGGAAATCTGAATCTGTTTATATCAGAATGATTAGGTAACTTTATCAGTTATATTATCTACTGCACCCTGCGTGAGAAACCAGAAGTTCACATGCAATATTGCAAGAAAGCAATTAGGTTATGATTTTCTTTACTGATACAAATACTATTTAAAACTAATTATTGAATGAACAATTATTAAATTTGTAGGAATGGGAAGGAATATGTTTATTGTTTGCTATTTTTAAGTGAATGAAGTAATAGGCACATTCTTTCCTGAACAAAAATGATGTGTTCTTCATTCAGTTGCACATCTGCTTTAAGAAGTACACTTTGGTACCAGGCATACAGAGCATATACGAGGCTGATCAAACAATCAGCTGTTGTGATCTTCTATCCGGGAAGGTTGAAGCTCTATAATTGCTATGTTAATTTTAAGAAGTTTAACTCCACTTTCCAGAGAAACTATTTGCTCTAAAAGTATGTAGTTTGGTACATATATAAATCAATGCTCTCTAAGTATACTGACTTTTTTATATTACACAGATATATGTTCACATTCTTTACAAAATTATAACGTATATATTATTTTTTCACTTATTGTTTAATAAGAAAATTTTCTATCATCCATGATTTTAATGATCTACCTATAATAAAACGTCAGTAGCATCACAAACAACTCAGAAAAAAATGGTAAAAGTTTCATCACTCTATAATAAGCGGTTCCTGATAAAATGGGATAAATGTGTGCAGAAAAATAAGTACAATGTTAACTTTAAAAACTTTAACTCCATTTTTCAGAGGGACTATGTGCTCTAGCTCTGTGAAATTGGATACACATATAAATCAATATTTTTAATGTACTAACTTTTTGTATTACATAGGTATTATTTCCATATTTTTTAAAACAATTAACAAATAGCTTATTTTTTCCACTTATACCCGTCATTGGACATTTAAATTTATTTTATAGACACTTCTGTCACGTTTTAGAGGTAAAAAGGCTAAATAATGATAAAATAGGGGTTAAAATTGCAAAATCAAAAAGTACAAAATTGATACTTTTCACCCAAACCAGCTTACATCTTCGGCGTTATTATATTCTCTGTGCATAGTTTCGAGAGAAACACTAGAACAACACTTGGAAATGCGTTGCTTAAACACACGAATATTTTGCAAATCGCTGACGCTGAGACAGTATTTTATGGTAACGAGATACAACTTTTTTGAGTTACGCTTTTGTCTACATCTTATGACTTCGTGAATTATGACGACTTTATAGACAGTTACGGAAAATTCAACATAAACATTTCAATCGATATGCTAATCCTCACAGTAAGACGATGTTTTATTTAAAAATCATCGATCATTCACAAATTAAAAGAATTACTAAATTTACCATTGAAAGTGAATAAAATCTTGAGGTATCTTATCAAATTATAAACACCCTATCACACAAGGTAACAGTAAAACGAAACCCTCCCATGTAGGTAAGCTAGTAAAAGGCATACTGCACACGGCATTGTGTTGGTACTTTTATTGTTAAATAAAAACAAGGTTAACACATACTGAGTTTTGTATTCGCTATCTATTAAAGTTTAAGCGTAGTCTGTATGACCAGACTGCTTAAACTATAGAATCTTTGTATTCTTTCCTAAAATGTTCAATAAACACAAGAATACAAGACAAAAGAACCTGCAAACGCAATTAACATTGAACTCTCCGTGTTATTCAATAATGACCAGTTTCTAAAAATATTTTTTCTGTATTCAGTGGACCACAGAAAGAGCATCTATTTCCCGTAAAACATCAATATCAAATTTTCGGATGAATGTCAATACTTTTGAGTAACAGCACAAAATGTTATGATTTTTCCTTAAATTAATTATTACATATGTATAACCAGTTTGACGTAATTCGCTAATTTTAATACTACTGGTTGGTGATGACGTATATCAAAAATGTACCTCACTAGAAATTGCACTTAAACATTACACTGCACATAGAAAAACATTATGGTGTAAACTTTCAAGAATTACTAATATTATATATGAAGATGAGTAGCAACATGCATAATAACGTAAAAGTGCCCAAAGTGGTTGTCATTGGAATAAACCACTCTTGGTTCTCTTAATGTTAATAATTTATTTAGAATATATCTAGAGAAAATTAATTAAGATATAAAAAGGTTTATGCACTACAGCGGGGCTTACACTTTTTTAACTTTAACTCGAACATGTTTAATAAAAGTCACAATATGTTCGAGATATTCTTGATGTTCTCTGTGAAAGGGTTCAAAAGGTCTTTCATTGTCAGCAATACAGAGCCTGGAATGCTATGAAGTTATGTTAGTGCGTTTAAAGAGTGTAAAGCCGTTTGTAGCACCCTGTGCTACTATTTTAGTTAGTTCAAGTATTAATTGAAGCCTGTGTTTTGTGTTTCAGGTAAGTGCTCCAGTCTTCAAACAGTTGGCAGTTCATGGGTAAGAATTCTCCAGACTAATATTAATTATGTATAGTACATACCTAACTTTAATAGCGAATGATTCAGTAAAGCATGTTGCATGTTTTCTAGTTATGTTATTCCAACTTTTTACTTTCTCTATTACTACTTACAGTAAGTAGAAGTAATATTGTCTTATGCGCAAAAGGTTGACACCGAAATTTTACCGGAGATACACGTTTTGAGACTCCCTGAATACGAAAAAAAAAAAAGAAAAAAAAAGGAAAAGAACTATGTATGAATGTGTGTACTTCTGTCTGTGTATGGACAACATAACTCAAAAACTAAAAGCGATTAAACACCAATGATAAACTTTAAGTTCAGCATTTTCCGAGATGTGACAAAGGTTTTCAAGGAAATCTCTCCACCCCAAACTATCCTTTACATGGAAAATTTATCACACATTTTCGTTTTCTTAAAAATAGATATAGGTAAGGTAACAATTTTGATTTAAATATCATATTTTAAACTCTTTTCATGACAATTAACATATATTTTTAATTTTCTGGACGTAGTCTCTGAAATTCACTTTATTCTGAATGAATTTTCCATAACTGGAAAATCGTGGAGACAAAATTTACTGCAAAAATAAAAAAGTAGATCTCATTAAAGCACACCCATCCTTTTTGTCATATTATTGTTTTACATTTTCAAGCACTTATAGCTTTCTTAAATGGAAAAAATTTAAACATCAAAATAACATTGTGATACAATACAACACCAACAATGAACTGTCGGTCTGGGTGGCTCAGTTGGTTAGACGCTGGCTTACTGATCCCAAGGTCGCGGGTTCAAACCCGGCCTAGGCCGATGGTTTTTAAGTGTGCTTAAAAACGACAGCTCCATGTCAGTAGATTTACTGGCATGTAAAAGAACTCCTGCGGGATGAAATTCCGGCACACCGGCGACGCTGATGTGATCCTGGCAATTGACAGCGTCGTTAAACAACAAAATAATTTTTTTTTAACCAACAATGAACTAAGTAGTAAACACATATTAATGAGTCATTATGCATTAAATTCTAATACATAACCTAACTGAGAGGGATCTATGACGTCAGATCGAATTATTGCCTGAACATTCAAATATAATATTAAGGGCGTACGAATTAACGTAGAAAACTCGCGGTTTTGCACACATGAATCTGTAAATATATTCTATTCAAATCCATTTTTACCAGAAAATGCATCTCTTAAGTCAACAGGTTGCTTAAAAACTTTTACAAAGTTACAGAGTATTGCAGTTTCTGCGGTGGATTGAAGCGTGTAATTTTTTTTAAACATGTGATTAGTTGGCCTTACTAGGAAGCATTCAAACATGGTTTCTTCGTGTAGTGGGCAATAAACTAACATTAGTCGTTAAAGAAATGGAATTGCCACTTCTCAAAAGTGTTGTGTGAAAATTTGTATAACTCATTGTAGGCCTTCAAGCAGATGATATTAAAGAGAATTACAGTCAGGCTCTATATCCCGAAGACCAAAATGTTATTTTCCTTTCGCATGTGGCGGATCTGCCTGGTACATTAAGTTTAAATTTGTGAACTGGCACCCATTGATGTGCTACTGCATCGTTAAAATGGATCAGGTACACCAATATATTAGGTTTAAAAGAGCAGTGCAGCCACTACAGAAGATGTTTTGTTTGTGTAGCGCTTACGCTGAAAATTAAAAAAATCTGGATGGTTGGGATATGGGATTACAAATTATGTGAAAATCCTCTCCGCTTTGGGCAATAGCAAACACTTGTGTTGCAGCGAAAGGGTGGGTTTTCAGTTGGCACACAGAAACAACCCCTCTCCAACCCTCAAGGGTATTTGCCGGCCAGCGTTCACTTGAAATTGGATGGAGCTGTATATTCCACCTTTCTCGACGCGGTTTTATGTTTCGAAAATGCATCTGCCCCCGCCAAAGTTGGCTTTCCTGCTTCGAGTGGCACAGTGTTTTGTTTTTATTGGTGGTGATGTTTTGCCGCGCAACTGTTTTTGCTTGCTTCGGTTGGTAGCCCTGATAATGAAACTCCGAGGGGGCGACAATTTGTGACCTGGGGACTGTTTTCGGCCTGCGGTAAATACGCTTTGTAATGTTACTAGCACTGTTTTCATTGCAATAAGGAAGCAGGAACCTTGTGTCCAATAAACGGTGGATAAAGACAGAGGTATATGAAATCGGAGAGGAAGTGAAGCATGCGTCACAGGTAATAAGAAAAATAACAGGAAGTTACTCTTTGATACAGTGACGAGAGGAACGGTGTAAGAAAAGAAGTTAAGTGTTTCGAAACGAAGAAATTAAATAACAGGAAGTTAAACACAACCATATAAAAACTGAAGAAGAAATAATCAATACAAAAAAAAAAAAAAAAGTAAGAAAATCTGATGTGTTTCAATCACATTACTTTTTCTACTGTTGGATTGAGATAAACATTTGCAGAAATTGTCCCCATTGCATATTTCCTTGTAGGTACACACAATGGGAATATAGTAGGCTTAAGTAAGTCATTTTTTAAGGGCTGGGCTCTATATGATGGCTTATAAAGTCGGATCTCTTTGCATGGCCAAGGTAAACAACGTGATGTGTTGCACTCACATAAATTTGTCCACTCACTCTTGCACAAAATATTCTTACAAACGGGTATTATTCCATACATTTGCAGAAATGCTTTTATTACACAATATTACCTTGTAGGTAGAATGGGTATAGAGAATAGACTAGCGAAAATTCTGGCACTATTACATCTCTGCTTTAGGTGTTGTGTCGTTTGTGGTGTTGATGGTACAGCATGATACCTCGATGAGGAAGATTTCCTGTGCGAACATATATGCCAGTTTAGATAGTTCTATCTTCTATATACACAATATCCTCCGTAGGAATATGGCTTTCATTTTTTCTAGGGTAGCCAGGTCTGTTGTTGTGAGTGATTCCCAGAAAATCTACATACCGTTTGTCAAAATGGGTAGAAAATTCATAGGAAGGAGTTTCATTGTAGTGTCCACTGACATCCTTGTCGGGTTTTCTATATCATATACTGGCGCCGGCCGCCCGTCCGTCGGTCAAGGAGACGCTCAAGTTCAAGTTACCTCACGTCATTGCACGGCAAGAAGTAACGTAACAATGGAGTGGGCCGGAACAAAGAGAGACCTTACCAGACTATTCGAGAAAGCTGTTCACGTGTCGGGCTCATTTATGAAAAGATGGATTTAGAGAAAAATTCGTGCTACGTCATTCTCACCTATATAAGTGAATGCGGTGGGAGAGAAGCGAATCATTAACTATTGAACAACACAGCTGTTAGCAGTTAGTTTCAAGCGCGCGCGCGAGTGTGTGTGTGTGCGCGCGCGCGCGCACTTGCAGTCAGCGCTCAGAGAAATTTGAGTGTGTCGTTAGAGACAGTTTTAGATATTGAATCGTCGAGTTGGAATTTGTTGTGTGTAGCAGTCCTACTGAATGCATTGTCGACGCCAGCTGTTTTTGAGACAGTGAAATAGTGTCAAGGTTACAAGGAGACAGAACAGCTGTGAGATGTGAGGCTTCGACGAATTGTGAATTGTGTTAACGACGAAAAAAGCGGACTGTTTTTGGGATTCAATTTTAAAGGAAATAAGGTGACAGAAAAAGTAACTAGATTTTGACATTTATCACAGAGGGTTATACTGTTCTTTCTCTTATATATGTACATTGAAAGAGGTACCTGATGGCTGGAGCTAGCTGCAGAGGTATCGAGACTTGTTCAGTGTGTTCTGGAATATGAGCTCAACCGCGCCGTAGCCGAGTGGTTACCTCATACCATAGCGGCCCGAGTTCGATCCCAGGTAACCGCTTGTGGTATTTGTGGTGGATAAGGCGCTGTAGGGGCGAGTTTCCTCCGGATTCTCCTGCCATCTCATTGCACCGGTGCTCCATCTTCATTCTATTTATCATCAATGTCACCGCCTGCGGTGCTGCATGTAGTAAAAGGGACATTAAACACTACTAAAGAATGAAGAAAGGAATATCAACTTTGTATGTAACTATGTTATTTTTCCTGTAGTAAACTAGTAGGTCTTTTATGTTATTTACCACGATGTGAAGATAATTTCTGTTCCGTGATCTACTCATATTACGGTACTATCTGATATCCACATACATGATTGTGTCAAATTCCTTTTCTGTGAGCCAGTAGGAATGTATGGGGAGTAATTTGCAAGACAGAAGTGAATGTAATGCAATAAAGACAGAGAGATAGAGTTGTGAATGAGCGGAAGGTAGGCTCTAAAGAGAAGTTGATATGAAGTGTCAGAGTAAGGAAAAGGGGAGGCTCTTGTCTCTAGGGACCCATCACCGGGGTAGGGGTGGCTATTTGTCACTGTGACGGCTACATCTAACAGCCAAGACACGCTCTGTGTCACTGTTTAAGGTCGTTTTGATTATAGATAGCGTCGTGTCTGTCTGCACGCATCCCTTACACTGCTAAGCCTAAGCAGATTCTGTTTACAGAGCTACATACATAAAATGATAATTCGACCGGCCTACCATGGCCCGACCGGTCCTTCCTTGTCTAAGGTAGAACAAACAGGAGCCGTATTTCCTACAAAAACCCTTGAAGGAGCAAAATAGTATACTTCTCTTTTTATCTTCCTGTAATGCAGAGAAAGGGCGTATTATGGCAAACAATATTTAATGGTGACTGATACCTGACCGCCACTATTCTCTTTCCTGCTGTACAAATAGATTTTGTGGTTGAAAATTATATTTATATCATTGGCTTTATATCGTTAGTTTACTGTATGTTTAATTATACAACACCGCAAGGCCTGGTAGGCCGCTGATTGGATTTTGCGTTGACCAGCTCCTCCTGGCACTCACCATTGCATATTGTGTCAGCCATAGTACACTCTACGAGAAAATGATATAACGACATTTTACGGGAAATACGTGTTTAAGGTCGCCTGAATAAACTAGCAGTGTTAGAACAAAGTTCATGTGTGTGTGTGTGTGTGTGCGTGTGTGCGTGTGCGTGTGTGAGAGAAGCATTAATATTAAGTCGGATGAATATTAAGTTTTATATTTTGTCCTTCAAAGATGCAATACACTACTTCAAACTGTCTTTACATGGAAAATGCTTCATTACTTTTGCTTTACCCAAAATTGTTCCAAGTGATATTGTTTAAAGTTCCAAACGTTTGGTATGTTTGCCTGACTGACAAGATATACATATAAGCATCTTTTACTTACAGTGAAGTTCTCTTCATTCAGAATTAACTTTATATCATTATTGTATAATAAGACCTAGAGCAAAGGTTACCACAACAAACCTCTTAAATACACACAGCCAAATTATTATTTTTTTCTACTGTAACAGTTTTAATGTCGACATGAATTTTTTCATTACTCTGAATAGGTAGATTTGTCCAGTCAAGATTATTTTTATTTTGAGCAATGAAACCAAATATTAATATGCAATTTCAAATCAACATATAGGAACCAATTCTTAAAAGTTTGACTGTTACTTCAGTGTCTCGTACCTCTCTTGTAGCAACAACGAAATATATTAATGGAACTAATGGCAAACGTTATCTTGATTAAAATGAGGTAGACATGAGCATAAGCTTCTGTAAGAATAGTTTGATGAAGAAGTATTAACATAAATGATAGTACCTATATTGAGAAAGTCGTGTAAATGTAACACGGAATTCTCTCTCTCACTCTCTGTAGAATTTGTCCATCCAATTAGGTATTTATCTGATAACTGAATGGGGAAAAAGTAAACAAAAAGAGCGCTATAGCTTCATCTCTTACTCCTATTAAAAGTCTAACAAGAACTTTAATTTGAAAATGATAACTAATATATTTTCAGTTTTTTGACCCGTCATCCAATATTATAAATTTATCAATTAACCGATTAAGAACTTTTATTGATCTCTTACTAATCCCAACATCGGACCATTAATCTCCTGAATGCTGCCAGAGTCATCTGACTTAGTTCTGATAAACCATTACTTTAGAACTGTGAAGTTAGGATGACTTATTAATTTTTTTCTAACTGAAGAGCCGAGAGAGCAATAAAAACCTTTAACTTGTGAGCTAACCACTATGTTCTTACTGCTAAAGCCTTACAGAACGCAATAGATCCTGGAAATTGTGAACTCAATTATGATCTACATCAATGATAATCCACTCTACGTACCCTCAAAGACAACTTTCCATTCCAGCCTGTAACCTCAGGCCGGGGTCCTAGACCTGGCTCTAGAGTTGTCCTCAATTCAAATTATACATAACCATATCTAAAATTAAAAAATTTATGATTTAGTAAATACTACAAAAATGAGTATTATACTTCAATGTATAAAATAAATAGAGGAACCATATTACAGATAGCACGTTCACAGAGTGTATCAACTTGCATATTTTTCTGACCTGTTAACTATATGGCTTGTTGTCTAGACACCAGTTCCTATATTCGTGGCTGAATCTTCCTTACCGCGAGTGCCAATGGTGATTCTAGATTCAAGCGATTTCTTGTTTTATTTTGATTGCATGGAGAGAAACCCAGCTCACACAAATAAATGGAGGGGGATGTAAGAAGGTGTGTAGTGGCAGTGTCGCTAAGTTCAGTGTATTCTTTGCGTGTGTAACACCGGAAATCACAAATTGACATCTTTTTGATTTTTATTTTTGGTGAAGTGTCAGCAGATATTTCCAAAAGAGTTTAATGGGAAGAATAGGAGAATTGATGGCCCAAAAGGGATTTTTAATCCATTCTTATATATTATCGTGTTTCTGAACTTCTGAAAGCTGTAACTTGAGATTTTGTCGGTGGGATTTGATTATTCCCAAAAGCCCAGTACTTGTGATATCTAACCCGTAGAGTAAGCAAAACGGCTTCCTGGTAAGAGGGAAATTCAAATCTCTCTTGCTGAAATATTCTTCCTTATTTGTGATCATTCACAAAACATGTTATAGTGATTGTATGCGCATTTTAAATCTTATGCACCTCTTGACAAGTCTTCGCGTACCCCTGGGGGTACGTGTACCTCAAGTTGAATATGATTGATCTACATAGTAGTGGTTAAGCCTTTTATCGCTTGTCCCCAATCTCTTTTTGGCTTTGTCAATTACAAACTACGCTTAAATGAAACTTACCTTCTAGAATTTCTTTCAAAGCTCACAGCAACGTTTGCAATTCTTCTGTTTCAGTATCAGCAAAGTAGGCTAACGCACTTTTGCTTCGACGCAACAGGGGTACCAACCATTACACGCAACATAACACCGGCCACAGCTACGAACAAAAAGCGATCGTAGCGCGCTAATCAATTAAACACTGTGCATGACGTCATAAACATGTCCGAATCTCGGGCTGGCAAGAGGAAGTAAAATTTACAACAACGACGTCGGTAGTTTAGGAACCTGCTCGTGGCGCGGCAGGCCTGGAGTGCTGTCCAGCAGAAACAAAAACACATCAGTATGCGTTACGGAGTTAAAGCATTAGCAAACGGGAGTACAGAGATGGATAGAAAAAAGTTGTTACAGCTTGGACTGCAGATTCCCTATATTAGCATTTTAATTTCTTTGCCAAATGCAGTTTTTTATCCAACGGACAACAACATTGCAGTATTTGTTTAGCTAACTTCCTTTAGTTGAGATCAGATTTTTAATGGTATATGCCTTTAGCTTTCTAAACAACATATCGGCAATCGGTTGAAAAGTTTTTGCTTATCTGGTTAGTATGATTAATATGCATGTGCATAATTTTTCCTGACCGTAGAATGCTATGCAGGAACTGTTTATACATTCTTATGCTTCTTCTTCACCATCATGCTCATTTTTTGCTTTTGCATATTTTATATGTGGCTGTAATATGTAAGGGATTCTTGGGAAGCTGTAATGAATATAGAAAGTCGTGAGGTGACTCATAATTTCTTTCTTCCCTGAAAGTCCGCGAATTAAATTAATTATACATCTCTTACATCTGTTAAATACATTTGCTTATATTATGATTAGAGCTGGGACAAATATCCTTTTGCTTGCAATGTATGCACGCTGCGAGTATGTGTGGATAGAACTGAGAAGGAAAGGGGTGACACGGGTAACCTGAAACTATAAATATTTTGGTCAGGGGTGTAACAACAAATTTAATTTTAAAAACAGACATAGATACATGCGTATTGTCAAACATATAAACATTATCTGCTGTGTTATCTTCTCATTTGTCTGTTTGCTTATCAAATAGTTTGGTATATTCCCTAATGAAGTTTTCAAACTGAGGATGACGTAGTTTGTAAAATGGTGTATTGCTATGTATCATTATTTAACAGAGATTGTATTCAAAGAACTCTGGTTGTATTATAATGGTGAAGTTTGTTTTTTACTACATAACGATGCATCAAGTTATCTGTACCCTTTGTACTTCAATGTTGTTTTAACAATATTCCTTACAATTTCGCATTTCTAAATGGCACAATGTAGCTTTCTCCATTCATAGTGAAATTATTTGTACCAAATTCTTCTACTAACGTTTACAGTGTGGTAGCACATGATGATTCTGACGTAGGTACTCAACCTTATATAGCACAGAACAGAACGTAAAAGCGAACAGCGACCAACTCTACCCTGCCAGTGCTGCAGTCGAAACAGTGTTCAGTACGACATCGCCTGCACTAAAAAGAGTGGTAGTTAAGTTGATTATCCGCTCTCGTTATGATTGCAATACTTTTAAGTCAGACAGGTTTCTGAAATGGTCATGAATGAATGATTTCGGCACAAATAATTTAGGTTTAGTTTTTATACAGTACATTCTTGGAAACAGTATTTCAGGTCGCAAAGTTGATATTACTGCAGTTCTTGAAAGTTACTCTTATAGAAAAGCATTGCTTTCTTCTACTTGCCTGCTTCTTTTTCTCTGTCTATCCTGCAGTTATTCGTTTTCTCATTAGTGGAGGTTCAAACGCGGGCCTCCGCGTATCAGAGGAAGGGGAAACCAATAACAGTTGGAGCGCATTGTGACCGACAATAACAGGAAACAAATGAAAAGAGCGCGGCACATTAAGATCCGGCCGTAAAGGTGAACTGTTATTATGTCTACAAAACCAAATCCCACTGTTAAAAACAGCAAAACTACACTCGACAACGAGAACTCAGCAATGCCCAGCACATCTGGCGCAAACAATAACGTCTCCGCAAGCTCACCTCAGGAGACAGTCAACCGGCGACGCCGAAAGCCTATACAAGGCGGAAATGGCAACGCCAAACGTTTGGCATTAACCGGATATACGTCCAACCAAGGCGCTAAACGCGAACCAAATTCACGTTTAGGCCGAACCTCAGAGGTAAACTCTGACAGCTCCCGCGAGGATTCAGATGCGGAATCCAATACTGACGAGACCGTCGTCCAGTCTGAAACGTCCAGGATGGACGAAGACGAGGCAAGCTCCTCTGACATCTCTACTGAGGTGGACGAGGCAGAATTTCGAGAGGTGGTCAACCGTCGGAAGAAGCGCCAACAGAACACATCAACTATCTCGACTGACGAGCAAACTGGTGAACCAACTGGTGAACCAACTGAAAAATCAGACAAGCGGCATATTCCGCCTATCATTGTAGACGATTTCAGGGGTATGGTGGGCTTCTTAAAAGAAGTCATGCCAACACTTTCGGGGTCGTGCTCGGTGACGAGGAGGAAAAGCCGCTATGTCTTTCAGACGAACCATGTGAGGGACTATAACACCCTCCTATCTGTCCTTGACAAGAAAAATCTCCCTCACTTCACGTTTGGTCTCGACAAAACTCGAGACATCCGCCGTGTCATCAGAGGTCTTCCATTAGATACGCCCGTGGGCGATATCGAAGAAGAGCTCAGACGCAAAGGCATCACCCCTCGACTGGTAAGGCAACTTACCAAACCGGGCGAGAACGGGGAAGCCAAGAGACCAATTCCTCTTTTCCTGGTTGTGGTGGAGAGGGCGTGTGATCCGGAGATGAAAATCGACGGAGTCACGTCTCTGTGCTACCTCAGGGTGAAGGTGGAAGCTGTGAGGAGCTCTTTTGGGCCCCCACAATGCTACCGGTGTCTTGGCTTCAACCATTCGAGCCATTTCTGCCGCAGAAACCTTAGATGTCTTCGCTGTGGTGATGCGCACCACAAAGAATCCTGCCCTAGACAGATCACAGATGATCCCACGTGCGCAAACTGCAAGGGCAAACATGTGGCCTGCTATGGAGGTTGCCCTGCGAGGAAGAGAGTGATCGCCTCCAGGAGACCACAGATACCTCAAGGTCCAACTCCCGCCAGAGGAGACCAAGTGAGACCTTCCACCTCAAATTACCAGGCCCCTCAACCCCAACTAGCCAACACCCCTAGAGTTTCGCAGGCTCAAACGAACCAGCGCACCTCGGGTAATCCATGGACCCGAGAACAACACCAGCAACCATCACACAACACACATCAGCCCCAAAATAAACCTCCCCCACAAACAATCCCAAGGCCGCAGAGGGAGAGAAAACCCCGGAAGCCCAAACGAGCACCCAGAGTGGTCGAAGCGAGGGATGCTTCCACCATCCGACAACATCAGGAGGAGGCTAGAGCCGAGGAGGCTAGAACCGAGGAGACACCAGCACCCCCTCCTTCCACAAACAACACCGCCTCATCCCCTACCTTTCAGCTCACTGACCTGCTCAAATGGGCGCAGCTAGTTTTGCAGACCCATGGGCAAAGGATCTGCGATCTCATCGTGAGATATAGCTCTGCGAGCGACTCAACAGCCAAGACGCTCATTGTAATGGAGGGGCTCGCCCTCCTAACCTCCGTACTTCAAAACACCGAAAATGGCCAGACAAACTAGGCCAAGCACCTCATTTCGGTTCGCGTTTTGGAACGCGTGCGGATTGGCTGGCCAGGCGGGGGAGTTATCCCACTTTGCCCGTACTTATGCCCTAGACGCTATTCTAGTTAGCGAAACCCACCTACGCCCAAATGCTCGCTTCCGTTTACCGGGCTACGTTTGCCACAGAACTGATCGTCAAGGTCGTCCTGGAGGCGGAACGGCGGTGTTCGTAAGGCAAAACGTAGTCCATCGCCCAATCCAGCTCCCACCCCTTCAAACACTAGAGGCCACGGCTATCACTCTGAACCTTGACGGCACAGAGATACTGATAGTCTCAGTATATCACCCTCCACGAAGGCAGTTTGTCCCTAATGACTACCATTCCATCCTAGCCCTTTATCCCAACGTCATCCTAGCTGGGGACTTCAACGCCAAACACCAACGCTGGCACTGTGGTCGAAGGGCGGATGCCCGAGGCAATTCCATCATCCGCCTCATCGACGCGGACCCCGAACTAAGGGTGGAGGGCCCGTGGCAACCCACACATCACCCGCATGGTCTAGGACTACCCTCTGTCATAGACTTTGCGATCATAAAGCATTTCCCATTTCACCTCACACTGACATCAATAAATGCTCTCCAATCAGACCACAACCCAGTACTGGCAGAAATCAATACCCGGATTACCAGTCACGACAGCTCAAATTACACTCGGGAAACGGACTGGGAAGGTGTCCGTAACTGCCTTCGTACCTCCATCCCACCTAACCCCAGAATCAACGACATCCCAACTCTTGAAGCGGCAGTTTCTTCATTCACATCCATTGTGACAAGAACTGCCCAAAACCTGACAATCCGAGCTCCAGCTCCCTTACATCCAGACGTCCTCCCACTTGACATAATCCTCCTTATCCGTCGGTCCTGGGCGGCACGAAGACTCTATCAAAGGCATCGCACACCCCACAACAGAGCCCTATTACGGCGATTGCGCCGACTGGTCGGGGCTCGACTGCGTGAGCACCGAGTGCAAGCGTGGGAGAGCAAGATGGCCAGCCTGGACACTGAAAGTGGAGACGTGTGGAAGATCGCCAGATGCCTTCGAAACCGTCGTGGCCAATACAACTCGCCAATTCAGGGCACCCGAGGCCTGGCATACGAGCCTGAAGCCAAAGCCAATGTGTTCGCTGACTATCTAGAGCGGACCATGTGTCCCAGAGACGACCCCCAGGATTATAGATTCTCAGAACGTACCCGCCAAGAAGTACGTCGATTCTTACGACGTCCGCCGGAGGATGCGGAACGACTACCGGTGATACGTCCCAGCGAAACCCATGGCGCACTAAAACGCCTCAAAATCAAAAAGGCGGCGGGACCTGACGGACTAACTCCCCTCATGCTTCGTCACCTTCCCTTCAACGCCGTGCTCTTCCTAACTAGAGTTTTCAATATGTGCCTTACCCTGGGTCACTTTCCACGCGAGTGGAGAGAGGCTCGGGTGATATGCATCTTGAAACCTGGGAAAGACCCGGTACACCCCTCCAACTACAGATCCATAAGCCTTCTGTCCATCCTCTCGAAAGTTCTAGAGAGGATGATCCTAACCCGATTATCCCCTCTACTGACAAACATACAAGCCATCCCAGAACATCAGTTCGGCTTTCGACCTGGGCACTCTACACCTCAGCAACTGCTGCGTGTGGTGGAGGCTGCTGCCCTGGGTTTTCAGGAACGCGCATTCACCGCTGCGGTATCTCTGGATGTGGAAAAGGCCTTCTCAACCACCTGGCACACAGGGCTACTTCACAAGCTGATTCACCTGGGGCTACCCACACAACTCATTCACATCCTACACAGTTTCCTCCGACACCGGACCCTCATAGTCACAGTTGCTGGACGAACCTCCAGAATTAGGCCAATAAGAGGCGGAGTCCCCGAGGGCTCTGTTTTGTCCCCTACTCTCTTCAGTGTCTACATGGCAGACTTCCCTACTGAACCACAGGTCAATCTAGCGCAATATGCAGATGACGTACTACTATACTGCACCAACAAAAACATCCACAGAGCCTTCAACCCTATTCAAAGACACCTCCGCCTAGTCCAAGACTGGTGCCGACGATGGAGAATGTCTGTTAATCCAGACAAGAGCCATGCCATCCTGTTTACGAGACGTCCCACACCTGCAGACTGCCCCACCTTCCAACTTCGGGGTCAAAGGATCCAGTGGAGAGACACCATCACCTATTTGGGAGTCAAATTAGACAAAAGTCTAACATTTCGAAGTCATATCAGAGACCTATCAGTGCGGTCGCAGGGGGCCATTGCCTCACTGTACCCTATGCTGAAATCCGAGATGCCAGTCCGCCTGAAAATACACCTATTCAGAGCCCTGATTATCCCCCTCATGCTTTACGCCTGTGAAGTGTGGGGCATGGCAGCGGGTAGTTGGCTTCTGTGGCTCCAGAGGGCGCAGAACAGAGGACTTCGGTCCATCTACTCTGTCCCTTTAACCTTCCCCGTGAGACTACTTCACGAAGCCTCATCTCTTCCATACGTGGAGGATGAAATTAGGCGCCGGGCAGCAAAATTGTACGCCAAATTACCCAACCACCAAAGCGTCCTGGTTAGATCTCTAGGTGATTATGACCCCACAACACGCCGCTTCAGGTCGTACAGGGTTCCCCGTATGGCTTGCGGGTATATCCCATAACAAAGTAGTTTACCCATCAGCAGCAAAAGCTAAACTACAAATAATCCCAACAAAGAGCTATTCGGTTCAAAATTCAACCCACCAACTAAATTCAAAATTTAAAAAGATCGAATAGATCTATAACTTGTTTAAAACTCTTTACCTCCACAGAATGCGAACATTGCTGAGTTCTGTGAGTCATCAGCTAAGGGGCAAAATAGCCTCCTTATTATATAAGCCATAATCTAAACTTAAAAACAACACCCTTAACCACCCCTTTACCAAAAATTCTACCTGCGGTTAAACCCTGTTGAGGGTAGGTACGCAGAAAAATATCGTCGGGCTGAACCACAGCCTGCCAGTATGTCGTCGTCGTCGTCGAACTGTTATGTTTATATTCTGCAACAATATAAACAATTTCCGAGCGTAAAAATAGGCAGGCAACGATTAAACAATCTGATATCGTTACAGTTATTGTTATGGTGCCCTTGGTAATTGGCTCTTTTCCTGCTGCCAGTGGTAGGGATGTTTAATTTCCAATACAAACGTTGCTTCCAGCAGTGTTGCGGGGTTGAAGATGGACAAAGGAGGAAACGCAGATAATTAAACCAAGAAAAGAAAACAAATAACGGAGGGCGTGCAAGAGGAAATACAAAAAACAAGTACAATATATTGGGAAATATGAAAATATAAACGCTTCAAAGGGGAGTCTGGCGTTTCAAAGGAGATAGAACATTGCTACAAGATGACAGAGAGAAGAGTAGCATAATAGCCTAGCATAGAAACTGTGTACTCTTGCTGAACCACGTGAAGTAATAAAACAGCATAAAAGGAGAAATTTAGAATAGGAGACTATAAGCATAATAATCACGTGAATTTCTTGGCCCATTAAGATTCATTGCGCCCTCTATAGATGAATCCTGTAAAAAGCACATTTTATACTGAGTTCAAGTTTACCATGATAAACGCAGTGCCTATATATGGACACTGTGTGCCCGCGGCGCCCCTTAAGTTCTATCACAAGTGATTGTCAAATTATCGATAAATTTTCGAGTCACGAATTGCATTTATTCACACTATTTTACAAATTAAAGGATGATATAGCCTATGAAATGTTATTTATATGCCGTATTGTAATTACTCACCTCTTAAAAGAAACATGTAGCAGGAATACATACATGCGTCCATTGGCACGACTTACAAGATTATCATACTTATATTCCAATCTTTTAAGAAGTTGGCAGTCAGTAGTTGGAATATCTGCTGTTAATTTATAATTTCGTTCAATACAACATTCACCATACTGATTCCAAACACATTTCCTGTTGTATTGTGTATGCAGAGGTTTCCTTCTTCGAATTTTTTCACCTACTTCAACATTAGATGGATCACAGAAGCGAGAGTCAGCCATTTTTGACATTTGAATAGCGGCTCTGTTGCCTCAAATTGCGTAAGCTGTTGCCTATCTATAGTACAATGCAGTTACATTCTTTAAGTTGATCATAATATAAGAAAAGCAGAGGAGGTCATATTTAAAATTTACTGGAGGTGATAATGAACAATAACCATATTGTTATAGAAGATGGAAATGTTGAGTTGTGCCACCACAAATCCTTGACATATTTTAAGAAACTTTGCAATAACACCAATCAGTTCATGACCATCTGAGTAAAAGGTTTCGTCCCTAAATATTACTCGGCCATGACTAGCCTCGTGGGTCATTAGAGCGATTAAGTTCTGAAATAATTAACATTCAAGTTTTTCTTTACTATCCTACGAACATTTATTTTCCTTACCACAATAACGTTGATATTTTCAATTAGGCTTTCTATTTAGTAACCACATAATATATCCATTGCGTGTTTATGATTACTCGTGGTAGTGATGTTCCCGGTTATTACTTCTTTGAACTTCTGAACTTAGCATGTTGAACATTTTAACCCTCACATCCTTTCCTTGTTTTCCACCTCATATTGGGTTCTTATTGGCGGAGGTGTATCCTAATTTCATGATTCCAGAGTGTCCATCAATGGTGTCTCAAAATGCGTCCTACAAGGTGTTCTTGCTGAGTGAACACGTATCCCTATTAGGATGAATAAAAGATTCAAGATTCTGTACGTGGCTTTATGTTAATAGCTGTTTTCCCTGATTCTACAAGGCTACATGCCCTTTAGATAAATAGTTTTGATGAATATTAATGACACACAGTTCTTATTACTCATCTTATTATTATTATCATTATTATTATTATTATTATTATTATTATTATTATTATTATTATTATTATTATTATTATTATTATTATTATTATTATTATTATTATTATTATTATTATTATTATTATTATTATTATTATTATTATTATTATTATTATTATTATTATTATTATTATTATTATTATTATTATTATTATTATTATTATTATTATTAATTAGCCTGATGATTCTTGTCACAAGTGTAATCGTCACAGAGCTATATACATACAAATATTTTTTTATAAATTATATTTCTATTTAGTTTCATGTGTACCTCCGTAGATTTCTCGTTATTGAATTGTTGTGGAAGACAATATACACAGAAGGTACAGGAAATGTGCATAGGGGTAGAGGAAATAAAACAGCGGTACTGGTTTTGAACAAGTTTGAAAGCTAGAAGATAACAATTTGCTTTTGAGAAAGCTCTGTGACGGATACAGTCCCCCCTTTCCTCTTCAGCTACATAACATCGTAACATGCAGCTACAGGAATATATTACAGACATTACCGGATGCGATACGTCTTATTCCTCCATACATTTATTTTTCGTTGTGTTTTCTCGAGCGAAGGACATCCCCACTCACAATATAGAAGGAAATTCTGAAGTGCATTTCTAGTAATAAATTTGGAGATATGTTCCTCGCAGAAACACAGCTGACTATATTTTCTATGTACGCTTTTTGATAGCTGTACGATTATTTTGTTGACTACAGCTTCTAGAAAATTACTAAAAAAGTTATATAATTTAACATGTTAATAGAGATTTGTTTCACTATACAAATAACAAGAAATGAAACTCATTCTTCAACAAACATTTCACAAATGCTTAGTCTTGTACTTGCTTTATGTTAATCGATGTATTTGCAGAAATGGTTTTATTACGTACTGGCTGAAATACCCGTCGTTGCCTGTGGTTTAACAATTTCTCCGTAAAATTTCGACTGTACTTGCATAATAGCCTTGTCTTTCTTTACACATTGAACAAATATTACTTAACACACAAATATTTAATTAAAACTCTTAGGATGCTATAAGGAATAAGAAATAAACTAAATAAATAAAAACATCGGGAAGACACTATGCAAAAGCACTGTTGTACAAATAGAAATATCACAGCAAGAAAAGCTGTACCTAATACGCTGCGTTTCTATTTCATAATATACAAAAGTGTATGAAGTGTTTGTAGAAGAGTGAAAAGAGAAACGCATGTGAATTTGTTACATAAAAAGTAAGTAGAGAAAACCTAGTGAGTGTAACGTTGCATTTCTATTTCAAACATATATAAAAATGTATCAACGGCATGTAGAAGTAGCAGTAGAGAAAGAAATGCAGTATTGTTTCGTAAAAAAATGAGTGGAGAAAACCGAGTGAATATAATACGATGCATAGTAAAATGGATAACATAAAAAGCGTCTCTGCGCAAAAGCATTTAGATTTGCCAATTTTCTTCGTATTCGTATGAGTGGTATAGCAGTTCATAAGGGATAAACAAGCACACATTCATTTTATACATACGGGTTTTATTGTAACTTTCATGTGTTCAAAATAAATGCTTATAGTTGTACTATGACAATAATCTTCGCGGAAGTGCAAGAAATAAATTGACAAAAATTTATCGCAATGGGATGAACACTACGGCAGTGCATAAATATGAACAATTATTCACTTTTATATATTAAGTTTCCTTTTAATTACATGAGTGGATAAGGGAATACAGAAGGCTTAAGTCCTCTGTAAGAATGAGAAAAAAGAAGTATTTTGCAGAAGAAAAAGTATTCTTCTTCTTTATCTGATTAGCCTCCCCTTGTGTAGGACTCACACCCTCTAGGACTTAGAAGCCAGTGCCTAGTCAGACGCTTGTCGGGGAGCCCAGGAACGTATGGACCGGACAGGGTGAAGACCTGGAAGCGGATGGCCAGCCAAGCACTAGGTATGAGAGTGAGGAAAAAGATGATATGAAATGCAGGCGAGATCGATGAATGGAAAGATAATGATGGAGTAATTGGTGGACTAAATGACGGAGAAGACGATGATTCGTCCACCACAAATATCACAGGCACCCTAGGATCGAACCCGGGCCGCCTAGGTGGTAGGCAAACGCTCTAACCACTCGGCCACGGCACCGCTGTATAACGCATTCCACAAATTAAATCAGTAATAAAGAATATCTGGTAAATGGTTGAATCCGCAATTGTGTGATTTAACGAGATCAAAATGCTTGTGGTAGGATTTTTTCTCGTATGATTTATACAAATTAAGATAAGCATTTCATTTAGAATATAAATTTCTGAAGAATATGGCAGTTTAATAAAAATTGTTAGCCATTACTAAAAAAATCGAACATATGTTGATTTATTTGGACTGTGGGACTTCATTGGAAATCATCTACACACACACTCATACACACACACACACACACACACACACACACACACACACACACACACACACACACACACACACACACACACACACACACCTTCCTTTTATAGACTAGAATGACGTAAGATGGATGTTTCTGGAAATTGATATTTTATCTCGAAGCTGCCGACAGTCAAAGTTTGTGAAAGTTCTGGAAACTATTTTGTTCTGTCGCTTTATTGTTATCAGTCACGTATTTGCAAGCAATGTGTGGGGTAGTTTGACCTTGACCCTCTTTTGATGTCCGACGACCGGCCGGCGTTGCAGTATATCTGTAAATGTATGTGTGTTGTTGCTATTGTGAGCATACGCTCCATATTTGGATCCATCAGCATCTTTCAAAAATGTGTCGCAAAGCTATTGTTGCCTATGTGTAGAAAAACTTTGGTTATTATTTTTTTTACTATTTATTAAAGTGACTAATGATTTGGATTAAAATTACTTATGCTATGCGTGCACAACTTAATTTCATTTTAAGTTAATTTTGCATGATCTTGTATAACAGTAAACTGTAGGTAATATAAAAAATTATAGGTACCTTTTTGAAGAGCTGGGTTGCCATTATTTAGTGTATCACAATATCTTACCAAAGGTATGGCCTTCCAAAGGCAGAATACGTGAATATTTGACTTTCCCTTCTGCTTGCTGAATCTTCTTTGTGTATTAGCAAATGTGTAATGAAACCATTTTTATTGAAGTTTATGTCCGTTAAAATAAAGTAGACAAACAATTATGTTTTTGTAGGAGGATAAAATAAGTAATACGACCGGGAACGCTCACGTGGCAACGTCTGTGCCCCGCATCTGGGAGTTCGCAGGTACAAATTCCATGGGCCAACCAATCAGTCGCCAAGGTAAATACGGATCGGATATTTAATACCACTACCCAACGTTTTATCTTAAGTGTAAAACTACAGTATAAGTGAAAAATGGTAATAATGAATGCTGTGCCATCTATTCGCAGAGAATGTAAGCAGATAGATTGGATGGCACTCCAATGCCATCTTCCCGTCACAGGTGTAGGAGTACAGTTGCCCTGCACTGCTCCCTCTGTGGACTTGTGATGAAAGCACGATGGTGTGGTATGAGAATGAAACCTTGAAGACTAACTGTCCACCACCACTGTTCTATGAGTGTGTCCTAGCAGATTGGTCGGATAATGTCTACATAGTTAAAGTAACATAAAAGAAATAGAGAGAGAGAGAGGGGGGGGGGGGAAAGGGAAACGATTTGGATAGAGAAACTGATGGGAATTAACACGTCCGTTTTTTCATTCCAACAGTTCATTTTCACTGTTCGCTTTGGTTAGATATATGTTAATGTTATTATCTCAAGGAAAAAAATCTTTAGAATTGCTAAAACAAACAAAACATACGTCCAGTAATTTTGAGATTAGAATTTTCACAGAGTGAGAGAGCGAGACAGACGAGCAGACAATGGACAGCTCGTGTTATGCTTTCATAGAAGATAATACGTTGCTATGTAATAGTTTTAGACAATAGTCATTCATACGGTATATGAAAGCACTGTAAATGGAAATAATATCGAGCGATATTCTCAAATTACATAGAGGATATATTTGGACACGAAATGTATTTATTCCGCCAGCGTATTATATGAAACGCCACGAGGATTATCGCTTTCATATGCCGCCGTACATCAACCAATATCTCATATTTAGATGTTGTAAATGAATACATCTATAATCGTTCCAAATGTAATAGAGTTATAATTTAGGAATACCAACGACTAAACTCGCCAGATGATAGCAAAAATTAAAATATAGCAACCGTGTAGAGATTAGCACCACACAGCGCTTGGGTAGAGACTGCTGAAAATAGCAATCATCTGAACGTAATCTCCTTTTCCATGTTTCCCAGAAATGCATGTAAAAATATGTTTCCAACTATTCCATTCATTCGTCACGTATGAACCAGTGGCATTTATCAAACCACATTTATTGAATCACAGGAATTAATAGCTCTGGCATCCGTCTGTTTTAAAAGGTTGCCTAATCATTCCCTCAACATTCACAAGTCCAACCACTTCTATTATCATTGCCAAGAACCAGCAGATTCTTTCAATTTTCAACTCTGAAAACTGTTTTTTATGAGTTTACGTTTAAATAGTGTCAGTGTTTAACTAAATTATATGCTTAAAATATTTTGTTGTTTTTTGCAGTTTTCCTTAGCTTAAGTTTGGGGTTAGTTTTTCATTCTCATAGTTCGTAACATTGGTGGTGTTTCGCAACACATTGAATTGTTTATTCGTATAGAATACCGTTGTCTGAAGCAATGGTGATTTAGATTGCCTCTATGGGCAGGTCGTTAGTTATGCTAACCTTCAAATCTAGAGTGCCAGGTTCGATTCTCGGCTGGAGGGTGGGATGTTTTCTTTAGCTAGGATTGTTCCCCATTCCATTTAGAATCTGAAAGTATGAACGAATGTAAATATGTACGTAAATTTAATGGGAGTGAAATGAAGTGGAACAAATGTTTTGCATTTACATAAAATATTAATGATATTTTGTGTTCTTTGTTTATTTCTAGTGAGCTTGTTATCAATAAATTTAAAGAAAACATTGACATAATATGTATTAATAAATACAGAAAATTATCGAATGCTTCTAACTCCATTTCTGAAGATAATGATGCCATGTGGCTGTAAAGGGTTAACGCTGTTTCTCTACAGTTTATGTATCTACAAACATTTTGCTGAATTTGAGATCTATTAACCCTCCGTTAGGCTCGCGCCCTGGTAGAACGCCATTAGACGCGTAGGGCCTGGTAGGCCCTCGCTGTATGTATTTTTGTACTTATATGCTTGCATTTATTTTTTAATTGTATTTTTCCTTCATTCCCATGTTTGCCTTCATTTAGCTTAAATATGCATGGTTTTTATTAGTATTATCTTAGGTACTAGATCGGCCAAAGGTAAATAAAACGTAGTTTGAGTGCACTATACATGACAAATTATACTGTACTGTTTCGAAAGATAATTAATTGTGATGTTCAGCTATACATCTTGTAATTCTGTAAATCATACATTTTTTCCTGTTTTTGAGAAGTATTAACATCTACTTGATATCATAAATATATATTTCACAGCTAACGATGAAAAACATGTGGCAGTAGTCTGTAACGAGAGTAGGCGTGCAGAGTTTGGTTGACCTCTGCGACACATAACTGCCGATTAGGCATTCTTGGTGCTAAACAAATAAACAGAACAGGTTCTCGCTCTGCCAAACAGTCTAGTAAGGTGTAATATTAGATGTTCCAGTCAGCGATTGCATAGGCGCGTTCGTTCGAAAACTAGAGCGCTTAAACGTAGGGGTCTCCCAGACCACTAGAGGGTTAAGTGAAAAGTATCGTGAATAATATTAGTTGGATAGAAAACTGAGTATTAATGAATTCTATAGTGTGTAAAACCCTATGTATAGGAGTTTTCAGTGGGTAGAAAATGTGGAAATGTACCGCACCAGTAAACATACACACACACACACACACACACACACACACACACACACCCACGCACGCACAACGTGACGAATGTTAATAAACTACTTTGCTCTTTGTTGACAAGGTAACTTTTTTTATTTCCAAAGTTTTGATGGAAGTAATGTATTCCAGATTTTTCATTAATGTTATTCATGCTCTGAAATAACTATCGTTTGATTCGTTAACAATATGGATGTTAGTTTAGTTTAGTTAGTTTAGTCTTTTCTGGTTACTATAGGAAGTGAGCAAGCATAAGCAGTAAACATGAGTTAGTGTAGTATTTAATCTGTACTTTTGCTGCTGGAAACAATATACGAGAAAAACTAGTTTTATCACTAGTCTAGAAAACACATAAACATACAGAGAGACCCATGGGAGAAGATAAGTAGTGATATACACACAGAAACCTTTTTCTAATAGGGCCTAAAATATAAATATAAATTTCCTGTCCAATATCCAAATCGAAGTTTTGGGTAGAATACAATACTTCTCTAAAGCACATCATCGTGGGGTTTTGCAAGTCTTATTTTCTTAGAAACAGCAATACAAGATACAAGTATGTAGTTTGTTGCATAATCGTAAAATCTTACTTTTCCTTATGAGAATCATTTGTCGTCATTGTGAAGCTGCGCCACAGGAAGTACACTCTTAAATGTAATTAAATTGACCTTCGCTGTATTCGAACCCGAGTCTCATTAATTCAGAGTGTAACGCTCTATGTATACGATGAATGATTTACAGCACCGCTAATGAGTCTGGAGTTTGTTGAGATTCCTCAACGTTCACGGAAATGGGAATTGTGGAAAAACTCTCTTATAACCAATCTGCGACCAAACTTGAGCCATCCACTTTAAAATGTACATGTAAGCTTAGAATTATGACTATTTCTTTAATTTAATACCATGAGAAATGCCACATGCGGTGGCCCCGTAGCCGAGTGATTAGACCGTTTGCGTATCACCAAGGCGTCCCAGGTTCGATCCCAGGAACTCGGATGGGGTATTCGTGGCAGACAAAGCGGCTTCTGGTCGGGTTTTCTCTGGGTTTTCCAGTTTCCCCCGCCACTCATTCCAAACTGCTCCATCATCATCTTTCCATTCATAGATTTCGCCTGCATTTCATATCATCCTCTTCCTCACCCTCATACCTGGTGCTGCGCTGACACCCGCTTCCAGGACTTCATTCTGTCCGGTCCATAGGTCCTTCTGCTCCCCAACAGGCGTCTGAACCTATGCACTGGCTTGTAAATCCTAGGGGGTGTATGTCCTAACATACATAGTGGTATTGATTTGCAATATGATCAGTAGGAAGGTTAACCGGTAACTAAAGGGGCTGTCTTAAACAAGAGGGTGTGGGAGCAGATATTGAAGCTCAAGGCCGGCAGACAGGAAAACTTGCATTGCATTCTGACAAAACAAGAATTCCCGGAGCTATGGCCTCTTTTGCAGAAACACATGGCTGAAGTTGTATTAAATTTCTGCACTAAGATTAATGTTATTTTCCACTGACATTTTTTGAAATTCTAATTGCAATGTGAGGTTTTTACATTGCTTTAATACAACATTCAAGAGACCAAGAAAAATCTTCGAGTTAACAACGATTTGGAATTATGAGTGTTCGAATTATTCAGGTTCTACAGTATTATTCCAATGAAACATGAAAACTCCAGTGGATTTTGTATCTACGTGTAAGAGTGGTAGAGGTTCAGTGAAAAACCTTAGTTATGTAACGGAGGTACAGTGAAATATTAGCAAAGTATATTCTTTAGCACCTTAGTTGAAGTAGCTACTTAACTCCACATGCATTTAAATGCGCAGCAGATCTACCGGAACAGCCCTTTTAGAGGTAGAATTATGTAGCAATATAGCACTCGCTAAGTTCGCCTTTCATGGTACCGGAACGTGGGCCGCCTGACTTCCGTGCAGGAGAAGTTGCGGTAGTGGAACGGTGAAATGCCTCTAAAGTCGCTTTCCTTGCTCCTTGCTTGATGAAATTACTACATGAATATTCACAAAATCGTTTTCATTTTGCAGATTTATAGTCTTGATTCGTATAAGCATAGTCTAGTTTTTCTTCAGATTTACATATTTTCGGTCCCATTATCTTCTGAAGTTTAATCAAAAGCATGCATTTTATTGCTACCTGTTTCTGAGTTTTCTAAAACCAGAAGTGCCAGACTCACAATATTCAAGTTTTGCACGTGTGTATACTATAATAGTCCCCAAGCGCAACAACCCTTGTCAGGGCCTACCACCCGGCCGCTGCATCTCCCATCTATGCCCACCACAGGCGTCATGAGTGGGGTGCAGTACTGGAGGTGGGACATGGCCAACGCCCCGGTTCCTTCCGCGGGTGATACTGATCAGCCGCGTCAAATCTATAAAATTCAAGCTGTTGGCCATTTCACCCTCCATGGTCTCATCAAGAACTAATGCCAGAATAACAGCCAAGAGCCATTTACCTGTGTGATGTTAAAGGTGTAGTCGTTCTTCGCAAGCTTTTGTGTCATTGCAAGATGAGGTGGTATTTGATTTCTCGTGGTTGGTACTGATGGAAACGCCGCCAGGATGTCTATCCATATAAGAGCGTCCCGTGTCCAACACTGCACACTTGGCCAGCCCCTTGCGTGACCAGCAAGTGGGGCTGTATCAGCGAGAAACCTAAGGGAGATAGATGAGAGCTCTCCAAATGTTGTAGTCGAGGTAAACGACTACACGGTTGCCCGTTAGCAGCGACACAGCCGGAAATCCACTTCTTTGGGTTGCAGAATTCAAGGATGAAGCAGCGGAAGTCACCACCCCAAGGCATCCTTGGGTAAGGGGTAGCTTTTGCGTCTTCTGGGAAGGTGGTGGTCATATTGCTCCAGTGTGTTGGGATGTGGTGCAAGTTTGGTGTACATTGTGCGAGCTCTGTCACACACAACGTCCACAGTGCATAGAATGCCGGAATGAGTGTGAAGGATATGGGATGGGAGTCTACGGTCGGTATCGTAGATCATCCTGAGTGTCCTGTTCTGCACGGCTGGCAGTCTACGGATGAAGGTTTGGGCTACGGATCCCCAAACTTCGCACCGCTACGGTATCAGAGGTGGGATGATCGCACGATACAAGCGCAGTTTAAGATATTTGGGCATTTTGGAGTGTAGAACGGGATATAATTGTCCAAGGGTGGCGTGGTTCAGGACCGCCTTAGCCTTGACATGTAAAGTGAATGTGAGTCCACGGTCGAGTAGTACTCCGAGAAATTTAGCGGTGTACACCCAAGGGATTCTCCGTCCCAACCTCAGATCCCTGTCCGACCTTCAGCTTCTGAACTTGCCTAGCAGTGAAAATGAGCATTTTTGCGGACTGATGGCCATCATTATCTTCCACCCTGTATATAGACTATCCGATCATTTCGATAACTATTTCAAAGCTAAAAGAAACCTCTATGCTGTAGTACAAGGCAGAAATACTATCTCTAGCAAGTTAAAGAAATCGAAGTATAACATCTGTGGTTACTCTTACACATTTCTGTGAACATTGGGGGAATTTTTGCTCACTATTAGGAATAATCAATGAAATTTAATGAAATTAAAGTTATGAATGTTAACAATAAGTATTCACCATAAGGTTATTCTATATCGTATTACAAATTTGTAGTATACGAAATGAGGTAAAAAAATAATTAATCGTCATTAGAGGTTTAATAAATCCAATCGTGCAAGATGGGACTGAGACAGTCAGCATTCTCTATAAAAAAAGTTGCAAAGCGTAAAAAATTATAAATGATAGACAACGATATGGGACACCTTTAGCAAAAGCTAATTAGCACAACAACGTGCATTGAAAAACCGTCCCAAAATATATGTTCTGAGATCCGCGGAATTAAAAAATAGCAGTTTTAGAAAAGATGCCCTGTATATGAATACCATAGCGTAAAGTTGATATTTAAATGCAATATGTTCCAAGTAACACGAAGACTTCCTAGAATATTTCCCAGTGCAATCTACCTCTTACATGGAAAATGTTTCATTATTGTTTATTTCCTCAAAATATGACTTCAAGGGTGTTGGATGTGGTATTTGGTATATTTGTATAAAAAACAAAATGTATACCTTGAATTTTATGGGTCCCTGAGAAGTATCTATATTCTGAATGGCTTTTCTTTAATTATTTATAAACCGTAACAGATAGACAACGTCGTACACCACAAAAATGTAGATATTGTTAATGTAAACAACGTTAAATAGATTGTGTGGCATTATGCACTTCAAATTAGTTCTTTGCTTATGGTCTGAGCTTTAGAACACATTGTTTCTGAAGTAGTAAGTCGCAATTCGTGTTTTCTCTGGTTATGCCAAGAGCATGAAATTTTACAGTTATTCTGTAAAGATCTGTTTTCAAAAAGTCTTAACCATTGCTTTATTCTACTTATGTCAAAACTTTTGTTAATAATAGTTTGTCAAGATTGAGTAGAGAAAGGCATGTGAATGTAGTAAATTATACATAGTAAGTAAAGCAGAATGTCTCGTGCTTTATAAGTGCAGTGTGTTAACTTTGGGCTCGATGTTTGAAGCTTGCATTGGGCCAAGTTGTGGATTAGGAAGTTCTCCTTACATGTGTGAGACGACAACCACATAGCAGGAGGTGTAGGAGAAGTTGCCTATCCAGCACGGGGAGTCTCGTAATTTGGAATTCAGCCGCGATGCTCAGGCAACTTCTTCACCACACCCGCGCAACTAGGTAGCATAATCCCTTCTGGCAAAGGCGAACTCACTCACCGTGCAAGGAATGGTTCAGTTGTGTGGCCCGCACACCAGGCTTTCTACAGCTTGTTCCCTGGATCACTTCTTTTTTGATTACTTACAGTTTCGTTTCTTAATATAATAAAAAAGCTTATCATTGGCTACATGATCTATTTTTATTCCTAAAATAATGTGCAAAAAGTTAGTTTACTGATATTGCATTGTCTATTTTTATTTAGGCTATATTTTATATTTAGAATATATAGATTTCATAGGTCACATTCGCCATAGTATAAGCCAGATATGCAAAAATGATGTTTTTGCTCCATCAACCTTTACATTAGAACGGATGCAAATGCTGGAAGTGAATTTTCTAAATTATACAGAAAGTCGTCCTTTGCCAGATAGATCTTGCTTCTGCAATTTCATTATCTGATGCGTATTTTGCGTAAACTAGCTGCAAATTATGTGTACTGATTCTATGAACTTAGGAATTTATCTCCGGAGACTTTAATCCAGTATACTGTTGTTTAGACCTAGATTTTCATTGGAAAGTCGATCTTATTTAACTTGATCAGTTTTGATATTTAAATATATTATACTATCAAAAATGTGACCGAAAAAATATATAGCAGCCACGATACATGATTTTGAAGTCTTTTTCAGAAGTTTGGGTACAAGAAATTTCACTTAACTCGTATATCTTCCTAAACTTATTTATCTAGATTGTGGTTTAACACATTACTAAACTTCTTTACAAGTTCAAGTGATAATGGAACAATTGGTAGAATGAGTAGCGGAACAAACCGGATAACCCGGAAAAAACCCACACTGACGCCGCTTCGTCCACCAAAAAGGTTCGTCCACCTGGGATCAAACCCGGGCCACATAGGTGGCAGGCGAACGCTCTAACCGCTCGGCTAAGGCGCCACCATTACCTTTAAATAAGTATTGACTTAAGTATCACTTTATATCAAGTGGTATATTATTTTGAACACTGAAATAGAAAACATTAAAATTACATAAAATAATCTAGAAAAGTCTAACGACATTTCTCCTGGTAATTTTGAACTTTGACTAATTGTTTCTAACGATGAATTATGACTATCCAGGCATTGTCAAATATCTATGTATGTGTGCGTGTGCGTGCGTGCATGTGTTTGTTACCTTATCGCGCAAGAAAGGTAAAGTAATTTTTTATGAAGCTCGGTGTATAATGTAGCTTAGTTCCCATATATGTAGCATCTTAATTACTTTTTACAAAGGATCTGAAATCTAATGAAAGGCAAAAATAATCAAAATAACTCGCTTATTACCTATTAAGTTATTTTAAAATATTAGGTATATCACAAATATTACTACCAAATATTTTGTCATTTTCAGAATTTCTATAGTATCGATGTTTAAGAAGTTACGGTGATTTTCATGTCTGTTGTGATGTAGGTACACTGGTTTGAATAAAACGTGGTCCATCCTCATAGATGACGACAGTGTTTTTTGTCCTGCGAAGGTCTCCATTTCCAAGTACGTAACGTGCTTAGACTCCACCTAGTTGGTATCAGATATGTATGACTGGAGTGAAAAACAATTCAGAGACACAAAAAAGCCAATATGCAGTGTTTAATCGATGCGAAATGAAGGGTTGCTTCGGATATTGAATCTATGAAAGTTTTACTACGATTGTAAACAAGGAACGGCTAAACTAACATATCATTCGGCCTTCTAGAGAAAGGGATGAAGAATGATTTGCATGTACTGTTAAACTGGATGACAGCAATATTTTTCACAGCTTTCATTACAACATGGAGACAAAGAGCGACACGGTGGCCGAGCTCATTAAAGCACGGAATCGTGAGTGGAGTTCTGGGATTCAAATCCAGGCAGGACAGTTCTCCCTGATCGAGATCTTCCTCAGTCTTCATAACTGCCTGCACGTTTCTGCCCCAAATTTCCTTCTCAATTATTAATTCATTTCATCTCTCACCAGTTTCTATTACTTGTGGTGCTACATGCTACAGAAAGTAGAAATCAAGATTAAGTCATTGCCTCCTTCAAGTGTAACAAATAAAATACAAATATTAAGAAAGGGTATCATGAAGGTACAAGGTTTATGTATACTAAAGAACAAAATAAACCGTTCTTTTGCTATATATTAGATTTTTGCGCCGAAGTTCAACTAAGCTTTACGCTAATGGTGCTCTGCTAGTGAGAACATGGACAACTAGCTTGTAATATTACCATTCGGCAGTTCGCCATGTTTCAGGGGAGGTAAAGTATTCTTCCAATCTAGTCACTACAGTATTGCTTCCGGAAGGGAAGAGGTCTGCTGGCACTGGGTGAGGCTAAATTTGTCAGTACCAATATAAATATCTGCGTTGCATGATGCACGTCAGTGTAGATAAACCGCTTATCAGTTACTCCCGGAGGAATTGCAAGCATAAGTTTGTACGCTTCAAACCATTTACTTGTGTCTTAGTTTTATTGGAACTCCAGAAAAAGCAAGTTTTGTTATTGGGTTTCAAAACATCACTCAGCACTTAACTTGCATAGAAAAAGAGAGCGAGAGAGAGTAGTATGGGAATAAGAGAGGATGCACAGGGGAAAAAATAAGGTATGCGTATTGAAAGGGAAGATACGGTTATGTAAGGCAGGGGAGAAGGAGAAGCAAAAGAAATGGGAAGAAGGGGAGAGAAGCTTTTTTTGTGGTGTTTAACGCCCGCGTTTACTACATACGGCACCGTAGGCAGTGACACTGATGATACATGGAATGAAGAGAACACCGGTGGAATGAGATGGCGGGGGAAACCGGAGAAAACCCGCCCTAGTGCCGCTTCGTCCATCACAAATCCCACACGAGGTTGTCTGGGATCGAAACTGGGACGCTTTGGTGAGAAGCTAATGGTCTAACCACTCGGCTACGGCGCGGCCTCACAAATAGAGCTGCGAGTGTTCTAGTAACGAGTACATTAATTTATCCTTAGTAAGAATAGAGAGTACTAAAGTAAGTTTAGATAGTCCTTGGTAAAAGTGTGTTTTTCGATATACTTCTGCATATGTGCAATGTGCAAAATATGAAGTTTTGCAGAGCTCAAGTTAATATTTAAAAATTTTGAAGAACAATTTATAAGTATGACGTACAAGCAATATTCTATACTTTGATCAACTTTCCTACTTTTAGAGTCTGTCTGTGTAGCACATTAAGCACAGATTTTATTTGAGTGGTTTAAGTGGTTTTTAAGGAGCCGGAACCAACATTGAGTTTGATTCCTGGATCATAGTAATGGTGTTTGCTTCTCGTCCGTAGTGATTACTACATTCGTAGTGACTTTATTTCATCTCTTTGTTCTCTTGTTAGAGTAACTAATTTCATCCAATTTGTTTTATATGTAAGCCCAGGTAAAGCCGGACTGTAAAGAAAACCTTTTGTAATTTGTTTGATATACTTGCTGCAAAGCGATCTTCCGATATTTGACGTTGGCTGTTAACACAACGATACGTTTTTGTTTCCACTGTAGAGATACTGGCAACCTTTGAACCCATCAAGTGAGGTGTGTTTCCATGGGAGCAGAGGAGGGGGAAACGCGAAACGGGCGGCTACCAATTAAGCTACTGCATGCAGCACAGTAAATAGATCAGGCCACAAACAAGGCATGCCAACCTTGCAAACTTGTGTTACAACTCCACCGCTTTCTTTTGTGTTCATGATGAACGTGGCATGGTGTTTGATTAATCTTTCTTTTCCCCTTCTTTTCTTGTGTGCCCGTTCGTTTCCGCCATTATTTCATGTTTCCTTTCCTACTTTTTCAGGCTTGCTCATCTTTTGTTTCTTTCTCCAAGTTGTTTAATGTTCTCTATCCTTTTCTCATCATCCTTGCTTTCTCTCTTTACCTTGTGGCTTTCTCTAAGTTTATAGTATTTTCCTCTGCTAAGCTTTCAATTTTATCTGCCGTGCGGTGATACTCTTGACGCTAATAATCACATTTAAAACGAAAAAAAAAGGAAGAAAATTTTTTAGTGAAAACACCTAACTTAAGGTGTGTTTATACACTCAATTTTGGACGGAGATACAACAAAGAGAGAGAATCCGGAACTTGTATCAAACTGATGTTCCAAGCATCAGTTTTGTATCTAAAAACAAAATTAATTATTTTTATACACAGATCTGGTAGAAGTCAGTTAACCGCAAACGCAATTCTGTGTTTTGTAGGCTTTACTGAAGCTTATCTAGACATTAAACGCTGATTTGCATATCTTCTCATACAGTACCCCATTATTGCCACAATTGCCTTCAAATTCTGATGCAATCAAATTCCTTCGTACCCGCGACCTCTCGAACGCGGGCCATAGATGTTACCGCCCGACCCATCCTGCTCGGTATGCACTTAGCAACCAGTTAACCTCTAGAAGTTATATAAAACCTCCAAGAAGTTAAAGGCAAGCACGGTATTAATTTTATTTCTCGCGGTCAGTGGAATTTATCCTCAAGCGATGGATTATTGGTAATTTTTCTCACGTTATTTTGAAGTTAAAGATCACAATCTAGAATAGAATATGTTTAAAGAAATCAAATATAATCGAATAATTATTCTAAGACATTTCTAGGTTATGTAGCAAAACATAAAACTAAGGCTTGATTTTACAAGCCTTTACAAAGTACTTTTCTGTATATTTCCGTGATACAACACACCAAAATCGTTTTTAGATAAGTTGAAAGCAGTTACTAACAATAATCATATCGGTGAGCGTAAGGTGAGCGTATTTACTTTTGTCGTCCTTTTATTGAACAATATCCTAATGAAAATATTTTCCTTATGTTTTTCTTTCATATTTTATGATTTTTCCCCCATACTTTTGGGGCCTAGTCATATGGTGTAGAACAGTTCATTTGCAGTACTCACCACTGTATTAAACCTACGTAGCTTTATTTTTGATCTATAAGTTCAAACGTTATTTTCTTGTATAGCGAACAAAAAATATTCAACCATTTTGGTCATTGCGATAAACTTTCGTAAAGTGACAAAAGACCAGGACAAACTTTCACTCGTATATTAAGAACGAGTGAAAACAAAGATATCTGTAGGGGACACAGCTTATCTGCAGTTCCCAAGAGTTCACCTTGGCCGACAGTGCACTAAACAGCAGACGAAAGTACACCAAAAAGCAATACTGCCAAAGTACAGAATTAAATGATTATTTCTAACCTTAAATTTCACAGATTTAAAGTATCATGCTTTCACACGATAATAACGCTTGAACATCGTCACCACACAGTGCATGAACGTGCTCACCCTCGGCAAATCTTATTCTGCAATAACACTTTTGAATACAATCCTACTGTGTAGCGAACACAAAAATAACAGTAACTACAAGTGCATATACTGTTCTAAAAGAATTCAAGAGAAAATCACGCAAACATGAGCAGTACAATGGCGTGCACAGATTGATTAATTAATTAATACGGCGACGAAATAGAATCTTCTTTTAAAATATATCGGTTGGCTTCTCTGCAACGCGTTGAAAAACAAGGGCTTCTGTGGCAACATAACGGATGCAGTAACACCAACTATGGCCGTAGCTTCACCATGGTTATGTTTTACGAACAGTTGGCAGTACTAATGCAACCTAACAGATGGAATATCACCAAATATAACCAGAGTGCGCCATAATGGGGGAAACATGTCACCGTTGATTTTTAGGGTATGCCAATAAGCTGTTTTGTCTATAGAGTTAAGCAAAACTGACAACTGAAAATGTGGTGTAATGAAAGACTTGGTTATCAACGAATCTTTGTGTTGCGGAAACATCGCAACGTAAGAATAATAAATGACTCAATTTTATATCGTCCATATATTTGGTTATTACACTCCGATGTTCGGATATTGAAGTTTCCCCACAAAGTATACCGCTATATTGAGTTCCTGTTATTTTGCTTCATAGACAATCCTCTTCTTCATTTTGTTCACCATACATGTCTATTTTTATTGACAATGCGCATAAGCAAAGTCATTTTTATTAATCTCATGAAGTATTAACTTAACAAGACCATCAGTTGATAAACGAAATATAACTTTTTTCTTCTCCTGTCTCTCCTCCTCTTCTTTTTTCAATTTTTAATGAGTATTAATTCCCTAGAGTCAGTAAACATCTTATCGGTTGTCAGAATATTGGGATATGCAATGTTTATAGAAAGAAGGAAAGGCAGGGGTGAGAGTGGAAAATGGGGAGAAAGAGGGGGAAGTGGTGAGGGATAAGAAAGTCAGTGTGAACGCAGAGATAGGGGAAACAGAAGAGTGAAGAAGCAGCCAGACCGAGAAAATGAAAAGAGAGCGAATAATCTCTGAATTTACCACAATAATGCGGCTTCTGCTAGTTTCACATAACAAAATGTCTTCAGAAGCGGCTTCCATTAATTTGCGAATTTGTGAAGCAACAAGAATTCCTTTCTTCATTCAGTAAGTTCCAATTAACTAAGGTTAGTCGGAGGTTTTCCTTCTAAATATTGAAACAATTCATAGGTATGTTTCATTAGCCCTCTGTTTGATTAACCTACTGTATAGCCATGCCAAAGAAAAATGTGTACTTTTTAATCAAAGATATAGTTCTTTTGACCTGGAAATCAAACATGCTTTAAATTAACGCACTTAATACGCATTCTTGGAAGGAAAAAAGACCCTTTAGTTTAAGATGTATACCTAAAGCATAAGTTTAAAAAGCAAATTTATGTTGCCTGATATTTGTTACATACGAAAGGAAGCTGCGAAGTATAGGATGGTCCACATAAAGGTTACACGTAGACGTTATTAAACGAATAAAAACAATAAAACGCTAAGAATTCCAAATCACAGCAAGAGACCTTAAATTGTGTTACGGAAAATATTTCTATGGGGCCTTTACGGGCCCAGATAACTTACAGATAGGTCCGCTTTATTTAGCGATAATGTGCAATTGTCATATTACTTAGTTTCAGAATATTAGAGGACAATGTGTTGATGTCAAATACAGTGAGTAACTATTCACATTACATATTTTCCCCTACTTTTGAAACGTATATGAATACATTAATTTTCTGGTGGCGTTTTTAAGTTTTTAAACCTACTTGTAATTATTACCCCTAGGTTTCTTTCTTTATTTTTTACTATGCATTTTGCTTTGTTTTAATGGAAAACTAAGAGTACTCTAAGAAGCAACATTTCGACCAGCATCCTCTAGCATAGCATTTCTAGGTGGATATGGAACCTATCTGGATTTAAAGGCGATAAAACTAAGTAGTGGGGTGCAAGAGTGGTATATATCGACCTCTGTAGCTAAAGAAAACACGGGCAAGTGTTCCCAGAAAATTACCATAAAGAAAATGAAGCGTGTAGAGATGATAAGAAACGGCAGTCGGTTTAATCTCACTCCGGCTCCGCGCCTGCGCAGAGCGAATAGTGGTAGGGGAAGGCGTTCTCAGTAAATCTTTCCTCGCGGGCGGGAGCGCGTTGGCAAGTGTTTTTCGATCCGTTACCGACCGAGAAAGAAAAGGAATAACGCAGCCTGGTTCGCTTGGTAAAAACACTCTGAATGTTAAGTAGTTCTGAGTTTGCTGCCTATCTGGACGGTGACTCTTAACGGATTTATAATGTTAAGCATTAGTGTATTTAACTCATTAACAGTACTTTCTTGTCATCTTTGTTGTTTTTACTTCCTCCCACACCTACTTACAGTATATAAAGGAGGTGTTCATTGGAAACTTTATATGTCGATCTTCAAGAAAATCCTTCAACGGCAAATTGTTTATATTTATTTTCTCAATCACAGCTCAAACGATTTTGATTAAAATGCCATATGTTTAAAATATTTACCTGCAACCTGCAGTTACTGTTTATGATCTGATGGTTAGCACTTTTATATACAGACGTCTTGGGTTAGATTTCTCCCTGAAGGGTGGGAAGTTGTTTTCTCCCTTAAGTGTGCAAATATGTATAAGTGGGTTCAACAGTAAACAGAATAAGTAAAGGTGAAAGATCGAATAATACCAAAACTAGATATTTAAGTTCAATATCTTCCAAGCATGCGTCACAATTTTCAATTTTCAATTTCCTGTACTTCAAACTACCTCTTTTATGAAATGTTTAATTATTTTCCCGAAAACGGCTCTACTGATTTTGTTTAAAGTATCTTATGAGCTCAAAGACTTCATTGTCGACGGGCTCTTAGGCTCCACTCACTCAATCACTCACACACCCGCTCTTAGAGACAGACGAAGGCTTACGAAAGCTTGGCTGAGGAAAAATATAAATTTAGTTAAAAAATACGTGTTAAACTTTTTCGCAGCATTACATACTTTATAAATGTTTTGTTACAAGTCAACATGTACTTGAATGTTTACAATTCATCTCTTCTGACTAGGCCTTTACATCGCAGGAACTTGCTGCCAAGAACACCAATTTGAACGCATTTTTGGTCCTTTCTATGCAAAAGTATGATGTAACCAAACCGGGACAGAAGAATATTTTTCTTAGATGTTATATAACGGATGTGTATGAACATATCCCTTGAAAGAGAAAAGTGTGTGAAATAAAACTATCTTGCAGAAAATATGTTCATAATGACGTGTAGCATTCGAATGCTCCAACTTGAACTGTAAAGTTTGGAAGTCACAGAGGTTGATTTTTTTAAACAAGTAGCAAGTTGGTACTATTCGAAACTAGTTTTCCCACATATCTGAACGCTGAAAGCAATCGGTAACACCAACTTCGATACGAAGAAAGAAGGAAGTTTGTCGTCTTGAATTTAGGGCAACTGAGCTAGGAAAAATAAAAGTGTATAATATTTGCTAACTCTTAACCATTCTCCTGCAGAGTTACATTATCAGTTTTTCTTTGGCATGGCACTTCCACGAACGAGGCAAGTGATTTATTCGAACGGGTTTCCATTTAATCGAATTTTCACTCGACTAGCAAGTGGCACTGGTGTCGGGATCGTTTCCAATTATCTTCAACGTCTTCTTAATGGAAACCATCCTTCCCAACGTCTTCGACCCGGTCGATAAAGCAGACTCTGCTGGCTTAACCTACGTTCTAGCAACTACATTCAAATGTTTGCGTTTGTCCCACTCCGTCTTATATCATTATCAATTAATTGATTTTTTCTGAAACACTATATAACAGTACACCAGTCTAGAAAAATTATTATTTTATAAAGGTTTTTAATCTTTTTGAAGGATTAATTATATGAAAAGCTGAACATTTGTCTGAAGTGAACGTTTTGAACATTAAGATAAATTACAACTTTTTAAGCATTTAGGTTTTGTTAATTAATCAGGAAAGCTATTGTGTGTAGTCAGATTTCCTTCCCTACCTTCATTCTCATAGTAACCTCTCTTAGAGACGCTTAATATTCTGTCCACTTTATGTTAATCGCGATATACGTTTGTAGAAATTGTTTTATTATATATTTCCTTAGAGGTGAATAGGAGTAGAACACAGTAAACTTCAAAGATAGTAAAATAGTTATGTGCTGGTTGTTATGTGATAGCTTTAGAATTTAATTCTCTTTACATGGCCAGAACAAAGAAATAGAAATAACGGCTTCGTATTTGAGAAAAGATAATTGTATAAAAATTCAAACCAATAAAAGGAATATCTCGAAAATGAGTAGCTAGGTATGTAAGTTAAGTATATAGTATATATCTGATATAAATTGTGTGCTTTGAATACTTCTACTTCAGTAAGTTTCTGTCTCTCTTACGGTTTACAAGTTCTGCAAATGTATTTTTTTACCTGTTTGCCATGCAAAGAGAACGACATATGAGTTATCACATAACTACCAGCTCTTGTGACTAGGTTTGGAATGAGGTTTCCCTTTTGCACCTCAGCCTAAAAGAGTTCTTGTGCGCTTCTGTTTTCTAATTTAGAGATCTATATCTACATACGTAGTTAGTTGTAATATTTGTCTCACTAGATTAGAACCTTTCTCTAATTTTGCGCTAGCTTCGAAAATTGGTAGCTCTTAAAGGTCTTGACTATTGTTTGACTGCTGTAGTTATCTTATTCCCATTGTACCTGCAAGGTAATGATTAATAAGGCTCGAGCTCAATGAATTGGAGTTGGAAGATTGATTAGGATTGGTAATCACTTATGATGAGTTAAAATCAAATCAATTTTAGGTAGTACGAAGTTCATTGAGTTATCTAGTATGTTATAAAAGTTGGAAAGAGTTGCGATGGCGGATGCCTCTGGAGCCCTCTATGGGATCTTCTAAAATTGAGAAAATAAAAGGATGTGAAAACTATGGCATGAGCTGTTTTGTTGCTGGCAGTGTTTAACGCCTGTTTTTAGTGTATAAAACATACAAGTGGTGTCATTGATACATGAAATTAAATAACTGGGTAAGGAAATTTGAGAAAGAAATGTTACATGCCAATGTTCAAATCCTTCTAGTATTGGCAGTTGTGAGGACTGAGGAAACGGTGTCAGGTCGAAGTTAAACTGGAAACCTTTTGTTTACGAGTCCATACCTTTAAGTACACAACTATCTGTTGCTCGTTGAGTTTAACGCATTAGGCAACATTTGCTCTCAGAGAAAAAAGAGCGAAAAAAGAAAAGGAAAAAGAAAGAAAAATGGATTACACATTGGCTTATACCTGTAAATATCATACAATATAACGGGTGGAAGCTATCTTCCATGTACCAGAGAGAGAGATTAAAAATGTTACGAGTGCGTTTTTACTACTACTACAGGTTTATGGAGAAAGCGGTTACAAAATAAGTAACCCCACAGTTCGGTGACAGAATCTTGTGGATTTACAACCAGCTATGGATAATGGATCAACAGTTCGCCGTATACAATAGGTTGGTGACTTTGCTACTGGAACTAATGTTCAATATCCGTAGATGATATTTTATTTTTATTATGAACTATGATCGAAAAAAAATTATGCAAATTAAATGCATTGGAGAATTTCTGAAAAAGAACATTCTCGACTTCTTCTCGTATTTGCTAGCTCTTCCTCGTTCTCTAATGGAATATTACCACTTTAGTATGTTTTGATCCATTTTATACAGTATATGCCTTTAATTAAATAGGAGAACATATCTTGTTTTTATAAAACATGTTTCTCCTGTATTCTGGTAGTTGTTTTCTATGTCCTGGTTTAAGGCCTAAGCACTTTGAGACAGTCAGTTTTCATTTGTAAGCTCTCATAGCAAAATGTAACACATATAGGCTTGGGAAGAGGACGGAAAATTAATAACGCTCTGAAAAAGTTCGAAAAAATATAGTATATCTGAAATATGCATGACAAAAGTAAATTTGAATGTGTATATACACTGCATCTGTAATTTCTCGAGCGCTATAAATCATTGCAAATCAGAATAAAGAGGATAAAAATGCTAGCGATATATAACGATTAAGTGTTGTCATTGTACATAAGGTAATAATAGCTTTTCCACCACCAACGACCGCAGATTAAGAGTTTTCATGGAAATATCGACAGGGTAAGAAACAGGAACAACAAGGACAGAAAGGTACCTTAGGAACAAAGGCAAAAAAGGAATATAAACATATACTAAAGAATTACGCCCCGTACATATAACGAACGTACAGAAGAAACTAAGGGGACAAATGCATAGTTTCAACATTTCAGTGGAGTATCTGAGAAATGAATTATCGTTATCATCATTTAAATCTGTCAGCTCCTTGTAATGAATGCATATTTTCTGGGCCCAAATTAGAGACTTCCGCGACTCTGGTCAGTTAGGCTTTTCTGAACGTAAACTAATAAAAGAGTCGAAGCGGATTTAATTATGCTGATGGAGGCACGATTTTTTATTATTATTCAAACATAATAAAGTTTTCCAATGAAGGCGGTATAAAACGCTGCGTCTTTCGGTTTTCATTTATTCCGATAGTTGCTAGGGTAACAGCCGGTTTAAGAAATATGGGAAGAGCAATATTTATGTAGAACGACATACGATAAATGTGTGCAATCCGACCGACAAATGAAATGCGAGGAACAGCAAATAACACTCCCCCTCTCTTTTTCTTTCTTTACTTAAATCGACTTTTATTTGATTTCGCTACTGCCGCATTTTAATATCTCCACTATGTCTCCATCCCATTCATCAGACTCTCCCTTTCCCTCTTGTATCTCTGTGTTCGTTTTCCCTCCTGCTTCGAATCACCTTATACGTCTCAAGTTCCTACAGCCTAGTCAGTGGCGTGCAGCCCTTTTATGTTTAACAGATTTAACTCGGAAGATAGCAGAATTTTGAATTTAGGAATATATTTTTTTTCAGTTTTTATGTATTTAGATGTTGCATGCTCCGTTACTTCAGACTGATACTATATACATACGTTTAGCTTTCAATGTATTATACAAATGGTTGTATTGCTGTGGATATTTGGGTAATTTTGGTGAATGAGATGTGTGTAATTTGTTTCACTTCAAGTTTTAAAATGTTATATAGCTAATGATTAACTTCTTATGGTATTTCTCCACTAGCTTGTCTTTTTTCACTTACCAATTGTTTGTCCTTAAAATTACACTTTAAAAATGCCTTTTTCCTGCCTCCTTCGCGAATTGGTATAGATTATACAATATAGAGTGATTATATTTGTCGTTCAAAATAATCAACCTAGATCAAGAAAGGGGTGTTCCGGGCTGTGATCTACATGACTGTTGCAAAGCTAGAGCAACATTATCTTGGATTAGATTTCAACATTGCCCACGTTTAATCATAATGTAAACATTTTACATGCATATTCTATCCAATTAGGGTCAGTTTTAGCTTCTCTCTACTGCATACTTACAGTAAATAGAGGCAGTACTGTTTTCCACCCTCAACCCAGAAAGAGCATGTTTAGAAATAGGTGCTCCATGTGTGAGTGAGGAATACATATATTAGCCCTATAAATAACAAACTTACTATTTTAATATACGTACTTAGGCTTTCACGGCTGGTGTCTTGGCTATTAGAAATGTTTAGTTCTTCCGGGCTTGTAAGCCGTGGTCTATAAGGCACTGTAGATACCGTTTCGCCAAGTACTACGCTTGGCATCATCAGGGTAACACGATCCGCTGTCTGCACTGGTCAGAGTTCGAATGTGGAAGTAGAGAGAGAGAGAGAGAGATGTGGAAGCGAAGGCCGTTAAGGATCGTTAGGGCTTTTTATATGGTACTTTATTCAAGTAAATAATAAAGAATATCTCAGAAATAGTTCACTCAAAAGAACAACGAAGTGTTTGACATAAATTGTGTGTTTTAATGATATCCACATAACCTTTTGTGTGTGTCTTACTCTTTACCATGTATGCAAAAAATCATCTAAAATGAAGAGATCTTTTGTGAACATTTCCAAAATATTCTAGGCATGACTTAGAATGGCCGTGGAATTACCTGTTTGTGTCCGTTACTGGATACTAACTGACTGGAGGAGTGGAGTGGGTTATAGCCGCTCATTACTTAAGGTTCTCCAAAGAGAGAAGGTTGGACATCCCTGGTATAGGAGCTTGAGTCTGGCCTTTTTGTGTTGTTGTGTTCCCATTATTTCAGATTCTTCACCGGAGCATAATTCTGAGATTCAAGAATCTCAAAACTAGACTCCCCATTTTCATTTTAAAATAAACACAGAACTGAATTTAACTTTAGTAAGTATGATGCACTTCATTATTTAGATATGATACACATCTATAAATGTTTTAAAGGTTTTATTGGTTTACTTGTGGGACAAAAAGTGTACTGTCCTTTCACTCCCTTCGAGTCGTGTCCTTTTGCCCCAGTCAAAGAGAAAATAACTCAGAAGACAGACCGGCTGGAAACATTTACTCTTGTAGACTTGATCACCGATACATGGATTCCTGATTTCATCATGTGCTTCTAGAACATTCTGTTACGCCTTTGTTTTCTATAAAAACCTTATGTGCAAAGGAGTTTTTAGTTCAAGTAACTAAATGACAAATATCTCTTAGATTTTTAGCTTTTATTGCTGGATTGCACTTTTGCTTTAAGATAATCATGGATTTTTTTCCACAATATGACGGCACATATTCTCAATTGTATTGGTAAGAAAATGATACTAAATTTTCTAAGTGTCCGTCTACCCCATGTCCGTTTGACCCATACTTACCCTATGCTTTTCTCAGACTGACGGTTGCTATCCGCAATTTTCTTTCCTTTCTTTTTTGTATCTTCCCTCACGTCAATCAAAGAGCATGGAAATGCAATCGACAGTCTCTTTAAAAATCTAATTATTGCTTTACCTGGCTATCCTACAACAAAATATGTAAATGTGTCTGGATTCGCAAGTAGTAGATCAAACAAGCTTTTATAACAATAGTTTTAGAAGACTGAGTAGGAAAACTCTAATGAGGCAAGCCTCAACATCTTATTCATCACACGCTGGAACTTATCACTGTATTTAACGCATCGAGGTTCTATTTTTTCTGTTGCGTTAGCGTTAGAATAATGAGTAGAGGGACTCTTCCTCTCTGTTGCAGTTTCGAGTATTGATGAAGGCAAATGTGTTATATGTTACATTTTCATGTTATTTAATATATGTATATTTTTAGAAAGATAGCTTTTATTTTGACAATTACACGAGAGCGCTTTTCAGCCGGTGTACGATGTCATTGATGCTTATTCACTACATCCATCCAACTTAATGGATAGCTTTAGAGCATGTTGCTCTTTAATTAACAAACTTAAAGGTTTTTCTTCTACATTAATTTGTATTACTTTCTCTACCACGTATAGTTAGGTAAAATACTGTATTGTGTGGTAGATGAGTGAAGGACAACTAGGCCATTCGGGAGCCTGTGTGTTTGTTTGTTTGTGTGTGTGTGTTTGTGTGTGTGCAAACAATGTTTAACAATTTAACAATCCTACTGGTTGCTCCTCCTTTACCTACCACCCACTGCTTATTTACTTTGGTCACGTGTTAAAATTTCTTCTTTTTTATTTTCTCAAAATACTTACTTCTTTTATAAAAGCTTATAAAAATATCCAAAGTCCCTTGGTCATTGAAACCCTAAAGCATCTACTAAAAGGGGTAGATACTCTTAAACGTTACACGTTACTCTATTCATTAATTTATGGAAGTGTGGATGGAAATATGAGCTATTTGATTAAATCTTTAAAATTATCCGTAGCAAAGCTCACGCTAATTCTTCAACAACAATTGCCATAATAGACCACAAAGGTAACTACCATTAAGCAGCAAATGATGTTTTGATGCCGAATTTATATAGGAGGCATTGTAAACATTTTTGCCTGCTTTAGAAACAAATCTGATATGTCGTACTCACATGACTTTCCCTACTCTTGTACTAACTATTCTTACAGAATCTTATTCCTCTATCTTCTTCATATTAGTTGAGATAAACATTTCTAGAAATTATATTATTGCTGATGTCCTTGTAGATGCAAGGGGAATATTAGAATACGGTAGGTTTTGAGCAATAGTCAAATCTTTTAAAGCTGGCCACCATATGAATATGAATTGTGTTCTTTTTTCACAGTCAAGAGATAAAAAATTGAATAACAGTCTTCCATTTTAGAGAAGCACGTATAATATTCCAAAACTCACAAATAACAAGGGATATCTCCGAAATGGTTCACTCCACAAAAACAATGGACATAATTTGTGTGTTTTACCAGATCTACATTTTTGTGTAGTAAGATTTAGTCTATCTCTTGCGATTTACCAGTTGTGCAGAAGTCTTCAAGAATAAACGGGCTATAACCAGAAAATTCAAATTATACATTTCATTCGCCATAAAAGTATCTTAAGCATAGCGCATTTTAACCAAAATCGTTAGCCATTTTTGAGATTAGAACTTTGGAACAATTTAGGATGAAAAGGGTAGTTTATTGTAGAGGAATTTTCTTCAAGATCTTCATGTCGCATACTTGGAAGATACTGAACTTAAATGCCAATTTTGGTTTTTAACTAACTTTTCCTTTTTGAGTTATGTTGTTCACGGACACACACACACACACACACACACACACACACACACACACACACACACACACACACACGAACACACGCAGATTATTGGGGGTATAGTTTTACTGGTATTTGAGGACAGAATAATGAACAATATTACATCAATATTAGCTTCATTTGCAGATTTATAATTTTAGTTGTTAAGAATAGTATGTTTTCAGGTTGGTTAGTATCTTCAAGTATACGCGCCACAGAAACCATGACACAGAGTGGACGGAGCGAACGTTTTAATGTGGTAACGAATACTATACGGAACTGGGTTCAAATGCTTCTTGCAAGGCCAATGACCTCACAATACCTCGGCCGGTAGGTCACTTATTGAGGTGTGAAGCAAAACGGCCGTCTACGCTGACAGGTGTTGTTCATCTCGAAGCACACGTACGACCATTAAAAAAATATCGGGTAGTAAACTATATGTTTGGTTTCCTGCAAAAGGAGAAACAACTAAAGGGGGAAAAAACAACTAAAATACTGAAGTGAATACATATTAAGCTACAATAATTTATCAAAATATTTGCACTTATATACCTAACACCTTGTTTATATATCCACAGAACTTTCCCTAAAAAATGTTTTGTTTTTGTTGTCATTTGATCTCAAAATATTAATTTCCAATGAAATCTCTAAAACGAAATTGGGTGGAATGTGACATTCTACCTAATATAGGTAAATAGAAGAAAAACTAAAAATTTATATATATATATATATATATATATATATATATATATATAATGGGCTGGTGTGTCTGTTATTATGAATAATAACTATACCTGGACAATTATTTTATAATGCACCCTCTAAACAACCGTCTCTTCCCTTCAGTGTGTTTCACTACCACGTGAGGATGCCACTGTAGCGCGCCTTCCTGCAACATGAACACCCTCTCACTCTATACAAACAATATCGCCATTCTCCTGTCCTTGTAATCAGTAGTGTGTTTATTCTCGGGCTGTTCTCGATATATCGATCACTATAGCGATGATTGTAATGCACTCCACTTCTGGTGTCTGGGTGGGGAGATATCAGTGGCGCACTAGCCATGCATCGTCTATTGGCCCGTGAATATTCAATGCCTCACTTATTGTAATAGATATTTTGACAACCCAGTGAAATAAGAGGCTAATACAGAGTTCTGAAGACCAGTCTTTTTTCCCTCTATAATGAATATAATATTAACTTTCATTATCTGCACCGATAGAAATTAATGGTATGCTATTAGCTGGAAGCCTAGCTATATTAGATTTAAGGTTAGTTTATGTCAGTGGCGTATTTGTACTTCCCACAGAGATGTGTCCTGCCTTGGTGTGTATTTAACGAATATCAGTGAAGCTTTAATTTGCATCCGCTGAAATTTTTGTCACACATTCACATTATACATTTGGCTAATCTCAGTGTTCATCAAGTTTTCCCCAAGATTTTAACCCCTTCAAAGGCGTCTCCTGCGCTAGCTGATAAGGTATGCTACTAATCATAAGAGGTCTTTATGACCAACTGAATGCGTTCATTGGCCAATACGATCGAGAGGGTAAACATATATTTTATTTCTATGCTATTTTGTAATCCTCGTTGTGTTTATTGGTATCAGAGTGAGTGACGCACCCTTGCACAGTATCCTAAAGCAACCAATGAAATGGCTATGATTTAGCGATAAACAATCTGACAGAGACGCGAAGTGAGATTTTATTTTGAGAAAATCAAGGTTTTCAAAATTTTTCCATGTAAATGGTAGGTTGATTAGAAGATCTTGAAAATCGTATTGCGTTTTTGAAATATGCAGAACTTAGACTATGTTTGGTATATGACCAATTTTTTGGGTTATGCTGTTCATAGACCCTCCCTCCTACACTCCCACCCACACTCCCACCCACACTCCCACTTACCCCCCCCCCCTCCCACACATGCACAGAAAGTGGTCATTTTCAAAATTCCACACGTGTATTTTCAGTGAAATCTCAGTATTGAAGTTATTGGTGTAATGCAATACCTTCTCTACCTCTCTTATGTACATCCCTGAATAAAAAAGAGTCGCGTCTGGAATGCTAGCCTACCTTAACGGCAGAGAACAAGTCCACGAGCACCAAATAACTTGCAGCTTTCAACAAATAGGTGCGCCTGACTGTCATGTATGTCTATAGGCATGTATGTATGTATGCATGTGTTCCAGACATGACTAATTTTTTTGTTGACAAAGTAAAACAGTTAATACTGCTGTGTAATTACTACAGAAAATGTAGCAGTTATGTGGTTTAATAGAATTAGGCAGCGAAATATGCTTACGCTTATTCTTTTCCTAGTTTTCTGTTTATTATTATTATTATTATTATTATTATTATTATTATTATTAAAGATTGTAAATGAGCTATTATTGTAATGCATTTGTGGATGGGTGTTGAATGGAGCTACGAGTAACTAATGTTAGGAGATGTTAGAGTGAATCACCTGTGGATCGCCTGTGGTAGCTAACGTAACAGGTACCTACGTAGTTAGCAGTAACAAATGGCTGTCACTTTTGAACCAACAGTGCTCATTAGCTTTAAATATTAATAAGTATGACGCTCTATCAGATTAGCTGAAGGTCTTACACATAGCATGCAATCATCGTGCTAATGCCAACCTCTAGCGGACTAGCCTTTCATTCCATCTATTGAAAACGGTTCACATTTCCGCCTTCGCGTGTCGCTGTGATTGATAACAGCTCTTACTTCGTGCAACACGATACTAAGTTTGTGATTGTGATGTGGCGATGTATTAGTGACGTAATGGTCAATAGTAACAACACCCCTATTATGCAATTAATTTCTTTTTGTCAATAGCAATCCTACTACGTATATAGCAGACAATATTTAATACGTCATTGATACTCTTTTTTGACTTGAATTGAACTGACTTTTAAAGATTAAATGCCCTATTATATCTATGTTAAATCTGCAAATTCATAACCTATTATTATCAGACTGAATTTGTTACAAGACGTAGATGCAAGTTCTTTTATTCAATAAGTTTGTTTAGTAACGGAGAAAGGACTTTTCTCAAAGAAATTGTTTAAACACCTTAAATGTTTTTATTCAAAAATTCAATATAATATACAGCAAATTATTCAACAGAACTTATGGAATTTTACTAGCCCAGATATGAAAGATTTCATTTTTACCACTTTAGGCCTCCTGATTCCTAAACCTTGATTCCTTCCATACCTCCACCTGTTTGATATCAAGTGAAATACCTGCTCTTATAATCTTCTATAATTTAATTTGGTTTTAAAATCTAAATTCCTTTTCGTTTCAAGGTTTAAAGTTGATTCTGTAATTACCATAGCAAGAAAATAACGTTAAGGAGTTGAAACCTATCACCAAATTTGCTATTACTGTTCATGCAGGTACTATACTTTTGCAGCTGTTGCGAAGCATACTGAAATATTATTCACACTATTATCTAGAAATGACTCTACTTGCTGGTTATTCTTTAATAAGCTAATTTTAGTTGTATAGGCTATAGGAGACAAAACTCTTATATCGTTTATTTTTTCTGATTAAGAGTTTAAATAAAAATAAAATAATGTTTTCTGCCTTAAACCGATTTATGAAAAAGTATTTTAAGCTTACATACCACAGTGATAATGAGGAAAGCTTATCAGGTTTTCATAAAACGATAATGGACGGTATTCGAAAGCCCCTTTAAATTCATTACCGGTCACGAAGGTTAATAAACATTGTATTAAGTAGTAAGTTTCAACTAAATTCTTAACTGGAAGGTCAGAAAGTAGAAATGGTGTTAGTCATACTCTTTAAAATGCTCTTAAGGTGGATGTTGTGTGTATTGTTAGCTAGTTGATAAAACGCACCACTTTCTTACGTTCACAGTTAGTAGTTGAACTATTGTACACACATTCAGGCATTTATGTTTCAGGAGTTTATTTGCTTTCACGTTCACTGAACCCAAATATGCATTTTTAGCAAAAGGTTTGACACTCGCACACGAAGCCTGCCTGTGAAACGTAGAGCTCGAAAACGAAAAGTACGATCACCGGTTTTAATACTTAAATCAGACATTATTAAAGATGCCAGACTTCCAAGAGTATCCCCATCATACATTATCCATTAAATTCTAACGTTCTGTTTCTTCTTCATTTTTTAAAAGATGGCTATAAACAATTTTGATCAAAATACCATAGGTATGTTTAAAATATTTGTATAATTAAAATCGTATAGGTATCTTGAATTTTGTGTCGATAGTCTGTGAAGCGCTTTTCATGAGTGAATTTTGTGCAGTTCTGTTTGAGATCGTAAGAGGGAGAGAGAGAGAGTCGGAGGGGGGGGGGGCAGAAAGAGAATTTACGGCGAAAACGTAGACATCATTAAAATACACAAAAGTAGGTGTTGTAATATATGTACTTTCTCTCGTAGATTGCTTATTGGATGTTTTCCTTTTCCCCAAAAGCATCATCCGAAAATTGTGCTTCAAAGTTTGTGATTCTTTTTCTTTCATCACAAGAACTTCTTACAAAGTCTGTACATTTGAACACTCTTTTTCCAATGTTTTGTGTAAATAGTCAATGATTAATTTTAAATCTTTTTTACGAAAAAGTATAGAAATAACGTAAAATATGTATGGAAATCACATTTTTATGAATATTGTATTACATTACAGATGTTGGTATTTTTTTTAATATAAAGAAATTTATTTGGGTATTAAATTCCTGTATGTTTATAAGAAGGTCGTTTATTTTTGTTGTTAGAATGTAGAATATTGACTTTAGAATTGCAGAGAAAGGGAAAAGACACAACATTTTCCTTATTTTGTTATTTTACTTAATGATAGAATGCTTTCCCAAAGCACTGAATGTCTAAGCGCTCGTGCAGCTGTAAAGTTGGAATGAATAACAAAAATAAGTGAAAAAAACAATTTTTAGAAAGTGAAATGCCTTTGAGCATAATGATCAAATTGTAGATGTGCCCTTCTGTGTTCTCTGTCACTCCCCCTCACCCCGCCCTTTGCTGATGTGAATCGGGCCTTCAGGAACCATCACTGATGAAAGGCCTGAGCAGTTGGTGCAGAGATATTAAAATTAAAACTAACTGAATCTCATAAGCTGGATATTTCTGGAACGGTTTTCATTAATTTATTCGTGTAAAAGCCTTGATGGCGAAGTAAGCCGAACAGAAAGGGAACAAAGTAAAGGTAAATTCTGTCGAACGCAATTTATCTGCAAGCCCACACAGCACCTGAACCGACCGAGCAACCGAACGAACGTTCTTTGGGCGACATACAAGTCGCAGCCGCTCTACACAGGTTTAATCTGCGTTACCAGTCGGGCTGGTTTCCGATTTAAATCGATAATTACTCGTGCCTGTGTTTTGTTCACTACCCGTGCAAGATTAAATAATGTAAATGAGAAGAATATAAATCCGTCATAGAGGGTCGGGGTTCGACAGGGCTTTTGATAGCCTACTGTTGTAATCGGGAGAGCAACCATTGCTATCGATGCCCCTTTTACTGTACTACTGCTCCCCCCCCTAATAATTTATAATCGCTAAACAGAGATAGGTAAAACGATGTATTATTTGAAAGGTTGATAGCGATATTGATGGTGTGGCGCCAGTAGAATTACAAAAAAATAAATGGAAGCGACCTTTTGTTTTTACGAGTTGGTGATTCTTCAATTTCCATTTTAACCCATCTCGATGCGAATTATAAACACATGCGAGAAATCTTTTGAAAATGCATTAAAACACCATTATGCTTTTGGGTATTCATTGTACTTATACGTTATAATATGCTGTCTGTCTGTGTGTCTGTCAGTCTGTGGACAACATAACCAAAGTTGGTAATTGAGGTTTGTTTTTCAAGGATATAATACCAAGATTTTAAAACATATTGCTCCATCCTAAACTGCCCTTTACATGAAAATTTTTTAGACATTTTGATTTTCGTGAAAATGGCTCGAATGATTTTGATTAAAATGCCATATGTTTAAGATATTTTTATTATAAATGAAATGTATATTTTGAATTTTCTGGCTATAGCCTATGTAGTCCTGCTTACTCTGGGTGACTTTTGAGGAAGTCGTAAACCTTAATAAGTGGACAAAGTCTTACTCTACAAAAAATGTAGATCTCGCTAAAACACACAATTTACGTCCATTTTTTTTCTGCAGAGTGAACCATTTCGGAGATATTCCTTGTTATTTGCCTCAGTTTCGGAAAACGAACTTTCGTCAAATGCAACATACTGCAAAGAGAACGAAATCTCAAAACTTTAAAATATTTGACTATCACTGAAAGCCTAGTGTATTGTCATATTCCCTTTGTACCTACAAGGAAAAAAGCAATAAGATAATTACTGCATAGGTTTCTCTCCATTAGCACGAAGAAGATATAGGAATAAGAGATTTACAAGAGTATGTAGAGAATGTCATGTGAGTGCAGCACATTAGATTTTTTACGTTGTTCACGGTATGAATATTGGTAAAGCATGGCATACTGTTAAGTAATTTTGCTTTATTACTACCTTTACTTAAATCAAAACTAGAATAAAATATTTCAGATATATTTATGTCACCTGTAAAAATTACACGTCAGCTGAATATGTCAAGATTTTGCTCTATCTGATAAAAATATTCGCTGAATGAATGTAAATTAGTATTTGGAGGAAAATAGACAGTATTTTTAATACATTTACTACCATGGTAATAAAATTTTATCCAAGCTGATTCGTCGTTAATATCAAGATAAGAATTTTTTCTGGATTAAGTTTTGATTTAATCACAATTAAAACTCCTCTGTCAAGGTTTTGTGAATTTCTGTCTTTTGGGAACGCAGTATATCTGTTGTTAGTTTATAGTTATGAATACTGTCTAGTAATCAATTTTAAGTTATGCTAATTACATCATAATTTGAGGAAATTATGCTTATATAAAATTCTGCTGTTTTTGTTCTTAGTCCTCTGAGATTTTGATAGTAACTGCTTATCCAATAATTTTGTTTTGCTTATTAAAATAAGCTAAAAGCCACACTTTAATTAGATTCACTAAATTTCTTGAAATCTTCTGCCATAGTGACGTTGACGATTGGCGAAGGGTTTTCTTTCCTCAGGAATGTTTTACCGTTCCTCATCCACAGGTACTTTATGTTGGCAGATCTGCAAATTTGTCTGCATTTAGCAAACATACGTCTTCGAGCTGGGCAGAGACTCTCGTTGCTGTAGACAGGATTGGTGAACATAAACCCTAGGTCCAAGTTGGAAAGATTCTGTACTTGCTGTTTTGAAAAGTTCTATCAATAAGATCGGTGCGATTTTCACAGTTTAACGTAAATGATTTCTCAAGTGACGAATGTTTCCAAAATATCGATTCAAGAAGGACGACTTGTACTAACTTGCGGATCTTACTAACTACATTAAGATTTAAAGATCGTAGCGTATCAGATAATTGAAAATAGTGTATATTTTCTTCTGACAGTTTCTGTGATTTTGATATATTACAAGAGAGCACTTGTGGGTACATTTCTTGTATTCTGGAACTTGCCATAGTCAGATAGGATTTGTTTGGAGCACTTACTCTGTGAAGATATGCTTCATCCAACAATAAATCCTGGAAACTATGTACTCTGTTTCAATGCGTATGTTGTTCTAACATATACACCACTTACTCTGGACGTGGGAAAGAACAGAGGCATTAATGCGATTTCCCATTGACTGCGCGACTTTTGGACATCCTGTATAATATTGTATTACTGCGAGCAGTTTTTCTAGAAACGTTCGGTGCTTCCCGCCACTGAACGGCGTTAGTACAGTCAAGTACAATCTATTTTGTTTTCCCCATCTCTAGTAGTTAGTGCGAGGCGTTGTAATCATTACCACCTTTGAAAGTTATGACTGCTTGATAGCATTTCTTTTGATTCGTTCTCCGTTGCTGCCCTCTATTGTAGGAGCGGTGAAACGTGACACAAAGAGCCGGCCTCTTGTGCTCAGCCAGCCTTTTCAATCTCTTTGCTATATATCATCACTCCTGAGTTAAAAATGATCCAGTCGAGACGGGAAGCAAATAAATCGCAAGTTGTACAGCGGAAATAAAGCAAATAGCGATAGGAACGGCATATCAATGGATATTAACCACCGCTCCCTCGCTCACTCGCTCGGTCGGTATTCATCAGTTTGAAAGGTTCTCTTTGATCCAGCCGGACAAGAGAGAGCGAGCAAGTTTGTAATTGCAGCCAGGCTCGCCAACCAACTTCACAGAGCTCGTGCTTTTTTAACCCACTTCCCACTTTTATAAAAATCACAACTGAATGTGTGAAAGAATAGTACTCCTTATTTTATTTTCGATTATACTAAAAATAAAATGTTTGCTGTTTTGGCACTAATTAAACCTTTTTTTAAACGTCAAAGTATGGCACCAGTATTATGCATAAACGCATGCAAAGGACTTTCTAAATAACTGATATGAAATATCCATTGAGGAACTGAGAAAGTGTGAGAAATACGGCGATACACTCACTCTAATGCTACTAGTATACAAGAAAAGATTACCGAGAGTTAAGTACGAAATGCTACTGGACAAGAAGAGGTTGAGGTAAAACCTATTTTCATCAGCACGGATCTGATGATGGCAATTGGGGAAAGTTTGTGAACAAAACTTAGCAAATATTGCAAAATGTTCGTGCCGTTTTATTCTATAATAAATTGTAATTGACTTCCGCGCGTCTGTGTGGCCTGTCTAGCTGCGACCCTGTGTGGCACCTTCGGTTCCCTAATTTCATCCCTATCTCCTGGGGGTGGTAACCATAGTAGATCTGTCTAGGCCGAAGTGAGCGAGGTGTCCCCTCTGTGTCTGTACCTTTTACAGTTTTCTTTACCCTTCATGTTCTGTCATACTTTTTTTAAGAAAATTAAGGGATATGTATTCTAAGAACACTATATCTAGGGGAAGGTTAACTTTTCCCTACGCCTAGGTTCACTAGATAACATTTTCCTTGTTTTGATAAATAATTAATACCCTGACCCACATAAAAAGAACAGTTGAATATTTTATGTATACACTGGGTAAAATAGTATCATAATGATGCCGGAGATGTGAGTTAGTTTATATTTCACTCTTATTTACACGCGCTGCCTATGTTTTGATGTTGATGGTCGCTGTGACAATAAACAGTAGAAGATATATTATGAATGTAATTCTGCAAGGTTCTGTTAAATTATAATGGAATTATTTAGTTTAATTAAAATGTGAAAAACCGTCGTTTTTTAACTTTGTATTTACGCTTTAGTGTTGTTTTAAAAATTGCAGGTATTTGCAGAGGTTTCACGCTATATTAATTTGAAGAAAATGGATATGGTTGTGCTACATAAAAATATGAATGCCCTTCCTCGCCTCTTCCTTTTTACACCTTTTTCCGCAGGTACAATGCAAACATGAATGTATACCGTGAATGGTTTAATGTGAAAAATCTGGGTAGTTGAGATGTATTTGATCACCTAACATATTACCTGGCATAAAAGATAGGCATTCTGACAAACCAGGAAGTGGTAAACTTTGTTAAAACTTAGAACTTTTTTGGAAAAAGTGTAACCAAATAGACGAAGGTTTTCAAAGGTAAAAGTGCCTTACTGATTCAAGAGAATCTGGAAACTGCTGAGGTTTTTGTTCAAAACTACCCATGGCTTTATATGACAATTAACATCCTTGGGAATATTTTAAGGGCCAGCAGTTATAAACCATGCTCTTCTTCTAATTGGACAACTGAATGAAGAATTCAAGAAATGAAAAACAAAGATTTCAAGTATGTAACGCAGCATCTTACGAGGAAGAAGTGACATCTTTAATACAATGAAGATCTCTGCAATTACTTTATTCTGTCTTCAGACGTCATTATATTATTACATTATGCTACGGGACTATAATGATAGTAATTAAGATTCAAGTATTTTTAAGGGGTGGAGCGAGTCTCATACAGCATCTTAATTGCCATTATAGTGAAGTTACATACGAGTATTTTTGTTGGAGAATATGCCTGACTTTAAAATAGATATACCTTATTTTTATTGTTCTACGCTTACCTGAGTCAATAAGTGCATTGACCTTATCTTACGCAGTAAAACAGCTGGCAGCGTTATGATACATGCCCAGACGCGAAAGTATTGATTTTACTCTAATCTTGAGCTTGAACGTTTGATTTCAAAACAGTGTAGGGAATCCGAAAGGTTTGTTTGCGATTAATTCTTTGAATTTCAGTAGTAATATATTTTCTGAAAATAAGGTTATACACTTTGATTTCCTTCGATCCATGAATTGTGCACAGAATTGTTCGTACATATTTCCTGATATTTTTGGCAGTAAGTTATTAATCGCATCATGAAATTTGCTGAAATTTCCGCTGGTGTAAGTTGCATCTCACTGTCAGTCGTGTCGGACATCTTACTTTTTCTAAACGCGCGCTAGTTGTTGATGGTCGCTGTGACAATAAACTGTAGAAGATATATTATGAATGTAATTCTGCAAGGTTCTGTTAAATTATAATGGAATTATTTAGTTTAATTAAAATGTGAAAAAACCGTCGTTTTTAACTTTGAACGTATGAGAATAATTGATGGTTGCACTTTCTTCTAATTGGTAGAGACCTGCACTTTAATGAAGAGGTGCACCTGAATGAGCAGTTTAATGAGTGCGCATAATTACTACTTTTAGGCATGTGGAGCATAAATACTATATCTGGTAGAAATGCACTACAAATTTAAGAACAGTTCAGTATCTCTCAGTGAAGTGTTAAATTTGCTTGCGGACCTAACAACCATCATTGTTTCAGTGCCAACAAAAGGATGATCATCATATTGGTGCTATATACATTAATTGGTGTGATTTTAGTGAAATAAGGTTATATGAAAATAAACATCCCAGCATTCGGCTATGTGACAAGGAGAAACCACAAATAACCCAAGTTCAGAGTATCAGTCGACGAGGATTAAACCGCGACCTCCCGCATGAGCTCCCATTTCACTCAGTAATATAAACAGTACTAATTAAGATGCTGTACTAACCAGTCAAATAACTTCTCTTGCTATTTTTGTCTGGAGTACAGAGATCGCAAATTTATTTTAAGTTTGGCCACTTGAAAATATGCTTTTGGATCTCTTTGCTTTCAATTCAGCCGTTGATGTAAATAGCGGTCAAATTTTTTTTTAAAACAAACGTGGCAAGATCCAAGGTCTTTATTCATTAAAATAACTAACTCTGGCAATCCACTAAAATCCATACGCTGGTATTATGATTTTGAACAAATACATATAAAGCGGCACCCTAGCTCCACTACACCCCTATTCACGCCCTAAACGCGCTCAATTATTAGCGTGTCAGCCACACTCAAACCACAACACCTGTTCACCTTTGTCCTCCAGATCAACCTGCGCCAATGTTTTCAACAACTGCGAGCTCAACAGCGTTGCAACTTTACTTATAATGTAGGTACTAAAACACATGGAACTGAACTGACAGCCTATACTGATTGGTTTCCAAACTTTTGGAACGTAAAATTTGCTTATTTTCTTTCTATTTCTTTTCGTCGGTTTAACTACGTATCCAACGGATCTATTAGGAGAAACTCATAGAAGAGTGTGTGGCGGACAGCTTTCAGGTCTCATCCCTGTCCATAGCGTCCTACTTCGTCACGTGTCTACTGAGGGAGCAGTGCAGGGCAACTGCACCTCCGCCTCTGTGATGGGCAGATGGCATTAGGGTGTTATCCAGCCTATTTGCAGATACATTTACAGTTAGCCTTGCAGATCTCAGCCCTATACCACACGAGTACCTCTGCTTCCGTGACGGCAGATGGCAGGCATCAGTCTATCGGCTTACATTATCCTTGGGTAGATGACACAGCATTCACTATTACAATCTATTTTTAATTTACACTATTGTTGCAGGCTAAAGATGAAACTATGGGTCATAGTATTAAATATCCAATTCGGTATTTCCTTGACCCTAAGGGAAACCAGAAAAACCCGATTCAGATTGGGCGGCCCATGAGATTTGAACCCAAGACCTACAGAATACGACCTTCACACGTTACCACGGAGCTATTTCACTCGGTTAAAAACAATTTTGTTTCTACTTACACTAGGAACAATTTTATTTACCTTTTCTCCGGTTTGAATCACTAAGCAGGGCTGCCAGTCTTACTCCCAAATCACGGAACTAAGTTTCCACCTTTAATATCCCTTCATTTGACAAACGTTTGCCTTGCGTGATCTTCATATTTTCTGTCGGACAGCACATTTTGCCATTCAGTGCACGCCTGCCAATTGGCGCAAAAGACGTCACGGGCATAAATCAATCTCTACAGCCCCCGCTCCGCCCTTCGCACATCGGAATTAATCAATCAACCACACACCAACCCCCACCCCTTTATGGAAATGAGTTCATTAAGTGACATCTGTCAACAGTAACTCCAACTCTTTAATAATGACAGCGCTACTCGTGTTTCCCTGTTTTACTCTGGAGGCAGATCATGGCCTACCATGAGCTTCGCGCGCTCCTGTGGGTTTACAAGTCCCTACCCCGAAATAAGCACCTATCTGTAACCTCAACATTATTACATGCGTTACAAGTTACCACCAGGTTTCTATGAAGATGCAGCTCGCGTAATATGCAATACCAGTTTTTATTTGGTCCATATTTAAGGTAATAATATTATAATTTGACTAATTATGTTTTTAGTGAATAAACTGAAACTTCTTATAAGTTTCTTTTAACAAAAAATTAGAATTGAAAAACTTAAAAACATAATCATGATTTTCCACTCCTGTGCCCACATGTTACACATAAGGCACTGGACCTAAACTTTCCTTTTCTATCTTCTGAAAACTTGTCACTACAGAAAATGCACTCTGCATCTCCATCCAAGGGAATATCTTCTCCTTCGGACATTTGTTTGGTATTTCTGAAGAAAAAACATATAAATGTTTTAAAAAGTTATAAAGTTAAACATTTTATTCATCAGAAGCAATGCGGATATTATGCAATATTTATATAAATGGAGGGCAATATGGGATACCAGTATTCCATATTACCCGCCACGCCATATGAAACAGTGTCAAGTCTTTCAGAAACGTTTTGGACAAGTTACATATCAGGCACTTGTCTATAGATAGCATAGTGTCTGTATGTTAGTGTTTAACACATTTAAACAGTCGCAAATGAATGTAAGCTACGCGTTTCATGATGTGGAATTCATCTTCAACAAATTTGCAGAAACACATTTTATTATGCTCCTTAAAGAAACTGAAAAGCTTCTTTTGAACATAAAAGATTGTCCTTAGCACTTTTTCCCTTGAAAGTCACTTGACTTGCACTTGCAGGTGGAGAGTAGTGTGGTCTTGTTCCATAATTTGGCAATAATGCGAGTTTGTTTAATAAATTTGACTATGCTGACTGCCATTTCAGAATATCATTTAACTCATCTCCGATCATTTTGAAACAAGAATTTAATGGAATAAAGAACAGCGAATTATAATATTTGGATCTTTCCTTTCCCGAGTGAAAGAAATCCTTTAACTGATCGAATCATTGTGGGGCACCACGCATCAATGCATCAACTAAATTCATGAAGCGTCTGCAGCTGAAAGAAGTGTATGATTTGCGACTGTTCATTTTATCGTATCCACAGCACTCGTATCAATACACCGGTGAGTCTTCTTATTCTACGGATTGGTAACTAGACCATCCTAGCATATTTAACAAGTAACAATTAGTGTTTTCATAAACTTCACGTAATTAACATAATTAAGAGAAACCACAGTTATGCCATCAGTTCTCTTTAAATTCACTAAACATAAAAAGTGCCTTCAAGTGGCAGTATTTGAACCTGGGATCCTCACCGCTGAAGGGCAATGTGTACACTGTTGCCCTACTAGAGCAAGTCACTCATGCTCAGCGGTACAAAGTAGTCATTTGGGCCGAAATTGACATGACGCAATGCAATGGACAGTGTTAACGACATAGGGTGTAAAACGTCGGGCCTGATAACTTCTCACCCAATATACCAGAACTCCAGGATTCGTCCGAACTTCGGTTGGGAAACACTGTGCCAGAGGTGCTGCTAAGTTCCGTTTAAGAATTTAACACATATGCATCATAAATAAAAGAATATTGTGGTAATGTGTAATCGTTTCAAGGAATAATACAAATCTGTGCAATAATACTCATAACTAAGTGGCGGATCATCGTGACGTTGAGACGTTGACTTATCTTGTACTATACATTTTGTGTTGAAGGAGAGAGGGTGGGTCCAGTTGTAAACAATGGGCGCGTGCCAATAACGCTTCTACAGGTTCTATCAAAAAGATGCCTGGTTATGTTTTATATCATTATACAACACTTAGTTTTACGTGTATGTAAAGTGAGTGCCACATGGAGGATAATGCACACGTGGAGATTGCCGAACATGAACACACATCACAAAAGGTAATAACTGCATGCGAACTGTATCACTGTCTGATATATTTCTTACACATCGGTTATTTTTTGCAGCAGGTCATCTTGCACAGCACGCCTTACTGAAATACCAATGTTCCCGCCCCCTCCCCTCCTGACACATTTCTTAGTTTATAGGTGACATTTTCCCTAATTTATCATGCTTTGATTTCCTTAATTTTTACACATACTTCTTCCACTATTAAAGAGATCATAGCGGTGGATAAGGAACAAAGGTATTCTTTATGAAATTTAAACTAGTACTCAAAAGATCCACTGAAATTAGGCATTTTACAATTTGAATGCGTTGTTTGCGGCCGATGGGGTTCTGAGGTGTATCTCCTGGCGTGTATTTTGCCATGCGGTGGCCGCTGTTTGAGGAAAAGGCACAGTGCTAAGAAAGTCAACTGGTCTTCATCACAACAGATCAAATAATGAAGTTAAGTGCATTTTGTGATAGATGTGCTATGAAAAGAAATATTAGTTATTCAAGTGAAGGTCATATAAAGGCTAAGTCAACTTTCTGGACTAAATCATCATAATACCAATCACCCCCTTGTAGTTGCCACACTAAATGTAATACAACAATTAAGAACGTAGGGAAGTTATACAATATTACTGTAAAATACAGAATGAATATTCGGGCTTGTGCGCCGTGGTCTAGTGGAATTTCTTCTTCCATATGTTTCGTTTCAAGCTGCGTGGAACATCATTGGTGTGACCGCAGTACTCTGCTACTTTTGGTGAACTGATCGGAGCCATATGGTTTCACAGGTTTACATGGTTAACATGTGTGGACGTATGACTATTGCTCTGGTCTTTCTTTATTGGCTTGGCTGCTGTACTGTTTGAAAACATTTAAATGTTTTTTGTAAGTCTGTAAGCATTTGTTATTTATTGTTGCAGTTGTCGTTCGCTGTGTGGATAATTACATACCACCAATAAGCCAATACATTGAAAAAATTAAAAAATTGGCTTGTATTTATTTTGTATAAACACGAAGTGGGAGGAAAACATATTTTCTCTATGAATAATTTGTACAATAGTCATGAAAATGAATTATAGTGACCAGAAAAAACCTTATGATTATAACACAACAGAATTTTCTCTCTTATTAATTCATAATGTTGCTCATTACGCATTAGCACTGACTTTTCCATATCATGTATTTTCTTTCCTTACTTATTTGACAATAACTCGTTCAAACTGCTATACTTTGTAATATAAACGTGTTTATTTTATTGTTTCATCTCTTTTTGCGGTTAAACCGACGACTACTTTCAATTTCTGGTGGTTCGTCATATAGTTAAAATCCCTTTGGTATACGTACAATACGTACAGGCACTAGTACAATGGCCGAGTAGTAATACTGACCACTGGGAAGCAGGCTATAAACATGTTCCAGTGGAACTCTTTAGGTATTACATTGGGTTAACTATACAATCAACCTCGATTCTGTTGCAAATTTGAAACAAAACAGAATGCTATTTCGTAAGTGAATACTCTGGTACGCCCGATTTTGCATAGATAGCCATGGAAACTTCAGTAATTTATGTGACGATGTTTAGCAGGCGGTGGAATTGCAATATGCAGGGGCCGTGCATTGTTCCGCCCGCCCGTCGAATGAACTTCTGCTAAGTCAGCGGTGATTAAATTAACTCGAAATGCGCATGTCGGTTGCGTTCATTACAACAGGTGTATCAGGGCTCCATTGTTCTCTAATGTATTGTACTGACACGCGAGAGATTCGGGCTCTTTTGGTTATCCCGCGGTGTGCTTACCACCTTACCATTATGCTACAGTCCTCGCCGGTTATTGAACCTGATAATAACGAGTAGAGATTCCACAAAACTGCAAGATTAGAGGGACTATAAATATAATTAACACACACAAGCAGAGGCTGGATCTAACACATCCAAAATTACAAGAGTTGCTGAGTTGTAAACCATTTCTAAAAGTCAAGCTATCAGTAAATGAAATCTGCACGATAGCATGTGCATTAAAGGTTTCGAATCTGAAGAATAAATTGAGCTTAGCCTAGCACACGTCGTGAGCTTTTATGTACTGGCAAACATATTTTTTTATTATTTTGTTTAACTTATTTGCTTATATTGAGGGCTTTGAGTTGAGAAACAACTGATAATATTATCACTACTTGTTCATCTGTGGGGTCACTGTGGGGGATAGGTCACCTGTGGGTTCCTTAATACACAAGATGCAGAGTTCTATAAACAATCGACTGCTGTTTGATCTTACACATCTAATGTCTCACATTAAAACTCGAATATGGCTCACATTTCCTCTGACCCAAGTCTTCCACACGTCAGTACTACAAGCGGTTGGTGTTCTCCATGGTACTGTCCCACACAACGAGCTCTTTGCTTTCCTAAGCCGCAGTACCTTCAATTAGCGCATTTACACCCTCTAGTTGATAGGAGTGATGTCCTTTTTTTCCGGAACTACCTATACTCATGTACTATTAGTTCCTCCTATTGGCCATGACGTCACTGTCTCGGCTAACGAGACAGGCTACGAAAGATACACTGCAATTATTACGTAACTTCGATTCGTGCCGAGTCTGTCTTTCTCGAGGGCATTATTGAGGGCATTCGCGTACAAGTCCTGCTGATTATCCTTCATAAGTATTAATGCAAATTAAAATATAATTAACTCATTTTAAAACACGCTCGCACGTGTAAAATTTAATATTTTGAAACGAAAACTTGAAAAAGAATCATAATTTTTAGTCATTCTTGAACAGGATGAGACGTAATCGACTAAAGGTTTAAATGACAACATATATTTTTAATTTTTTGAAAGGCAGTTAACTTATTTAGTTGCATGCACTGTTTCATTTGTTTCATACAAAAGGTTTCAGAATACGGGAATAGACCACTCGCCAGTTCATTAATTTTTATGGAGATATTTGAAGATTAGAGTCTTTGTTACGAAGTGTGGTAGTACAAAAGAGTTAAGAATGATCAGGTAAGACACAGAGATATACCAAAAGCAGTGATTGAAATGCTTAATAAGAGTTCACAAGTTGTCTTAGTCTCTGCCAGATTGTAAATGAGGAGGATTTTGAATAACCCCCCTATAAAATAACGGGATTTTAATTTGTTACAGCAGCTGTGTAAGTGGTGGAGAATAAGCGAACAATTGAACTGTGCACCGCGCCTCGTATTTTCTTTACAATAATCATAAACTCCTGGTAGGTCTTTAAGGAGTCAAATTCACCGCACAAGTGCCTACGTCCGCATAAGACATGATGGGCAGATGGCATCATGTGGTCAACATGCGCAAGCCGAAACCACGTGGTTTTGTACTGACGGCGTCCCGTGGTCTCCTACATGCAGTTGGAACCAGGTCATTCAGGAAAAGAAGTAACACGTCCACCAATTTCGTCACTGACTTCTATGCATACATACATAATCCAATTCCCATTCTTTGACTCCTGAGAATCCTCAATGTTTACGACCGTACTATCGCACGCAGGCTCAGTGGAGAGTCAACGTGCGACATAGTATTCTGGAGGACAGGATGATTGGACCAGTTTATAGGGTTCTTAGACATATTGAGGAACTTTATTTGCAATACTTCCAGAATTTGAATATTTATAACCTACTAGAAGACGTCCCACTTTATTTAGTTGTTTTACTGGTTTCAGCACAAGGTTAGTCTTTGTTTTGAATTTTCTGCAGCTGTTTGTTAAATGTGGTAAACTTCATAAGAAAAAAGAGATCAGAGGATGATCACGCAAGTCATTGAATGCCACCACACGTCCTAACCATCTTCCAGGGAACACATTGTTGAGTTTTTCTTCAAATTCTTCTATAATAATGGGATGCTGTACCATTTCAATGATATACCAAAGTCACGGTTTACCATATTGAACTAAAAGCTCCAGGAAATTCAAAACAAAGGATAATTAATTTTGCGCTTCAATACCAACAGCAATATTACGTGTCCGTGCTGAAGAGGTGTTTATATCAATGCATACACCAAGGTAGACACATATTTGAACATAGTCATTATATATAATACACTAATCGGCCATAATTTAATCCTAGGTAGGTTTAAAGATACATAAAGATATAAAATGGTGTTTTGTTCAATCTTATAAGCTTTGTAGTACTAATTGGTGCCATATTGTTTACCAATGGTGTATTAAATGCAATTTAATTATGCAACTTAAAACATGTGCTCATTTTTTGTCCAGCGTAAATCTGAATTCTTATTTATGGACGAACACACACACACACACACACACACACACACACACACACACACACACACACACACACACACGCACGCACACACATACATACACACACACCATAACTCGCCCACACACACACTCAGATTCAAACAGCAGAATCTGGGAATGCTCTGAAACATTCTATTGAAGAAAACTTTCTTGAGCCCAGACAGGAATCTAATCTGGGATTCCTCGCACAGCAGGCTGGTGCTCTACCAACTGAGCTATGGGACTAGTGTTAGCACTTAGTGTTTGTTTTCAAGCATTGGTCTTCCATTTAGCAGCGCCATCTTTCTGTCGATATGGAATCCCATTTACAGTTCTGCTTAGGCAAACCTTTTGGCATGCGCGAAATCCATGAGAAACCAAATTCAGCGAATAACGGATTGTGTCTGCTATCTGGTATATAAAAAGAAGAATAGTGCATGCCATGGGGATTTTGGAACACACACACACACACACACACACACACACACACACACACACACACACACACACACACACACACACACACACCACATTATAGCTATTAAAGAATTATTGTTTTATTGAGCAGTTATCTTTCTGAAGTAAGGGAAGGGAGTAATTTTCAAGCTAGCTTACCATGAAAAGAGTTAATGCAGTGCTGTTCTTTGCGGCACAAAGACTTAAAACGAGCGAATTTAGTATTTGTGTTTCCGATCGCCATATTTCCAGTAACTTTTTGTGTGGGTTTAACAGTAGTAGACAGGGGCTCCCGAACCTAGATTTACCGCGGCCCACCCTCTGATCCCTTACACTGCAGTTGTTCACCCTGGACTATCGGCTTTTGTTCGGAGACATTGCGGTCATGGTCGCCGCAGAGCGGTGCTGAAACCTACAGTGGTTTCCATGGGTTCTTAGCACCACTAGCTTCACAGCGAGTGTCAAAGGCATGAAAAAATCATTAAAAAGTATTGAACCTACATGAATAATTAATGAGTTGCACAGAAATAGTGGAAGGCTGAGTTTATAATTACAATAACATAATACATAACACAATAACATAACACAGGTCGCGGAGGCCACATAACCGGCCGGGAGAGCTAGGGTTGCTGACCACGTCCCAACCTCCAGTTCTGCACTCATGACGCCTGTAGTGGGCAGAGGTGGCGGAGGCAGCGGCCGAGCGGTAAGCCTTGGCCCGCGAAGTGCTGTTGCTCTAGGGGTTATACTTCTTTATAAACAGTCTCCAAATCAACGTCTTTACCTTCCTCACTCTTCAGGTGAGAATTGTTAGAGGTAGAATATAATTTTCAGCTTATTTATCTTCGATTTGTGAGTTGCCAAAATTCTGAACCAGTTGCTTTCTTGTTCATTAGCTACGAAGGTTCATGTTAAGATCTGAACTCTGCCTGAAAGGACTCAGGAGATGGGACCCGTGTTGTAAAACGATCATCAGGGTTCCTCAAAGCAGACAGCCGAATTGCACACGCGTTGACTAAACACACTTTACATTTCTATCGCTGTATTTTTCCTCCAAAATTCTATCACAAAAACACAGTTCTGTTCTACTGAGGTTGACACAGTCTACAGTCTTTTGTGAATATTACAACTTCCATCTATTTTCATCTCGTAGTCTTGACTCAGTCCTTTCACTGTCTTTCACTTTCTGTGTACACTAATTCCGACGATTCAATTACTCGACGTTCGTTAGAACTTTTTGACTTCGACGCAATGTCGAACTCTCCAGTTCCGCACTGTTCATCTGGACAATATGGTATTGCCCGACTCTCACCTGACGTCACAGCTTGCTCTTCGTCTCAATACGTCGCACCGCTTGAACTGTCTTCCTCTGCAACAAACACACTGCGTCCCGTAATTACTGATAACATGTTCCACGCTTCGGCATTGGCGCTTAGTAATGGAATATACAGAAGTGCACACGATAGAATCAACAAATGCACCACGCTGAGGGAGTATTTGAGGGATGTTTACATCCAGTAATAGAAGGTAGGCAAAGGGGGCTTCATTCCAAGGATCAACCCGACAGAAAGTCGCGGGCGGAGCATTAACCCAGTTCCCTCGGAATTGCTCTTTGTCAGCAAACGTTGTCAACAAAGTTTCCGCCCCGTGGATCCATGTGCACCCATTGGAATAATTTAATAGACCCTCGGCTGTATATAAATCAATAGAAGGGCACACATAACCCGGATCTGAAACTATGAAAACGCCTTTAGTTTTTATCCCTCTTGCTTCTCAAATGAATATCGCTTTCTCTTTCTTCTAAAAAGCTACGCCCGCCATAATGGACGACGCAAAGTCCTCGCTAGCTTTAAGCAGACTAATAAGGCAGGCCAAGGAAGCGAGTACCTACTAAGAAGTGGAACTGGCATTTAATTTGAACCGTTCTTCTTATTGAAACTTCTTTCTTGCTTTCTTTTCCCATGTCGCTGTACGGGTTCATCCGTTAGTAGTTCTTTTTGTTTATGTAAAGAGGGAATGAGCATTCCTCGAGCATATCTCCCACCGGAACAACATGCCTTACACGCGCCAGGAATTTTATTCTTGGATCGGAACCATCATTACAGCACTTGAAATATCTCTCTTACAAGCGATAAAAGAATGCTGTTATTAAATTCTATTCTTATGAAGTGGAATTAGATAAGACTGCTGTTATTAATACGTTCAGCTTTTCCTTATATGACATGCACAAATTTTACATTCTCTACCGCTTACTTCCGGTCGGAAGTGGAAATATTTATTCCAACAAAATAATCTGGTATGCTGCATTAATATGTCTTCTCCGCTCACTCTTCTACAAAATATTGTTTAAAAACCTTATTCTTATATGTACCTCTTAGAAATTTTTCATTGCACATTCACATGTTTTTTGTATGTATAAGAAGAATATAGTTGACATGTATGAATTAATGAGATCTATTTTTTTTGTTTAATAAGATTGTATCCATCTCTTACATTTCAGTCAGAAATGTCCAATTCGATATGGTACGGACTCTCAGAGATAAAGTCTGTGGAGATAGATAGGCATTTGAGAGGGCCCGACGTTGCACTATGTGTACTATTTGGAGACATTAAGGAACCCGTCTCTGTCCCACTCTGCTGCTGCAGATTCTGGTTGTCCTCTGTGCCCTTCACTTCATTCATCCCTCCTGCAGATTTTCTGAAGTACAATCGACGACTGTGCTTCTGGATAAACATAGGTAGATCTCTTTATTTGCCGTCACAATTTTGCTGCCATAAAAGTAATTTACACTGTCAAAGCTACGTGACAGTCCATAATCAACCAAGAAGCCCCTTCCTCCAAAAGGATCTGGGCTTACGCATTTGCGTGTCAGCATAAGTAAGTATTGCATAAATACCAATCTTGATATTTAATCGCAGAATCCTCCAAACATACGATGCAAACTTTTCAAAACGTTTCTACCACAAACTATTCTTTATAAGGAAAATGTGTCGTTGTTTTTTCTTGTCTTAGAAATGGTGTAGTAATTTTATTGAAACATCTGTATAACCAAGAACGTTTAATAGGTGGCCCAACTGCTCTATGTTTCGCGTAAGTAGATATCCCTTTGTGCGTTAAAAATTGCGAAACGCAACGGTTCAATTCCAATTAAACGCACGGCACTGGCGTGAGCGAACTTTGTTCCGCTCCTCTTGCTTATCAGCGAAGACGAGCCATGAGAGGCAGTTCCAAGGTTTGAACTAGCGTATGCAGTTGGTGATATTAGACAAGATCAGTATAAACAATCGAAAATTTTTTAGAACGTTTTCCATTTTAATTACAGCGCCTTTATCTTCCAGTGAATAAACTCATTTCTGTTTATGCTGCTATTGTCTAACGTTACGGACTGCACATTGTAAAGTGCCGTAATATAAACTATGCAAACATGAGGGCACGTAGTGTTTCATTACCATTTGTTCGTTTCTTATTACGGTATTGTTGTATTTCATTATTATTGTCATAAGTTCTTGTTATTTTAGTTTGTAATTATTATTATCATTATCATTAGTATCCTCATTATTATTTTATTAGTTCTATTATTATCATAATAAATACTGATTGTTCCATTTTGTTAGTAGTTATAATAATCATTAGTATCACCATTACTAGTTTTTTTATCAATTTTATTATTATAATAATAATCAGCACTACAATTATTGTGATTATTTTATTATGTTTTAGTATTATGCTTTATTTTCATCATTATTATCATCAAACGGTGCTGTTATTATGACTTCATTCATAGAAAGTGTTCAAACTGAACAACATATCCCAACACACTGAAAAGTTTAAGCATCACTTCTACTTTCTGTATCCCCCTTGTAAATGTCTAACAAAAGTTTATGACCTGCTTGACATATGACATTTTTTAATTAAAAACAATAATGTTTTGAACAGAAAATCACTTTAACGCATATAAGAGACTGTATATACTGAGTTTCATCCAGGTCTCTTAGATTTTAGGGCAGTTCCACTTGATTTTGCTCAACACATGTTACTTTTTTTCAGAAATGTAAAATCATGTTAAAAAAAAGATTTTAAAATCACTCACAAACACTGAAATTTGTACTTTATGTCCAAACACATTCAAATACGTTTTCGTATATTCAGGACTAGTTTTTGGAATTCATGGGGCGAAATTTCATTCCAAACTTCCGAGATCCTCTAAAGCAGTTCCTGGATGTTTTTTTGACTGGCGAACAGGGACCCACGGGCCATTGGCGGTCCATAAGCTTTCTATAGGATTGAGACCTGGACTTCTAGTTGACCATGCTAACAATAAAATTCCATTTTCAGTAAATCGATCCATTGTTGCTCTTGATTTATAGCATGGTACGTTGTCTTGCTGGAAAACGAGGCCTGAGCCAATCGCTGTTTTGTTTATCAGTCACTACGCGTTCTTCTTGAAACTTTTTTATTGTATTTGTCACATATGTCTTACTGACACCAAATTCTGATGCAATTTCTCAATGAGATTTATTGCACCTGCACATACCAATAATTTGCCACTTCAATGTTTCTGATACTCTTTTTTCTATTGCTGCTTTGTCACACAAAACTTCCTGCGTCAACAAAGACGATAACAGAAACTGATTGCTTGTATCTTAGCAGATGCCGCAGGAAACTAAAATTTGACTAAAAGCTGGAGTACCAATTGCTGCTTGTTTGACCACGATATCTTGGTCAGAGATGAAGATAGTCTTTCGAGACATATGTTATTATTTGGTCAAATTTTCCATTTTCAAAAAATATGGAAAAAAAGTTGTAAACATTTTAAAGATTTTTTACTGCCCCAATGCATTCACTGGCTTTATACAGTTCAAAACTAAATGTCTCAGAACAATGTTTTGTACACAAGTAAACGTTTAAGAGATCGTCTATTTTTCTTAAAATTACCGTATTATTTGTAACAAAATTAAATAACCAGGAATGTTTTAAGTGAAATAAGCTAATGGTCTTAAACTTCTGTCAGACACTGTACTTACAACGCAGTAAGTAATGAAACTATTTCTGCAAACGTTCTTCTAAATTAGTGTGAATCACAAGGGAAAATAAACATTTATAAAATGGTTTCACCAGTAACACTTAATGTATAAGAAGATTGTTAGATCCACAGCAGGATCTGTAGAAGAGAGAGAGAGAGAGTGTGTGTGTGTGTGTGTGTGTGTGTGTGGGTGTGTGTGTCTGTGTCTGTGTGTGTGTGCGTGCGTGTGTGTGTGTGTGTGTGTGTGAGAGAGAGAGAGAGAGAGAGATTTTACGTGTATGTATAATACAGGGGATGTTTCTCTGTCTAATTTATGTTAACCAAGATAAAGTTTGCATTATACATTTCGTTGTAGGCTTAAGCGGGATACTGCCTAGAGTAATTTTTATGAATTTGTAGATAGAATGTATCTGAATTGTTTAACGTGTATAGAAAAGCTTTCTATAGCGAATACAATGGGTAAAACGATATATAATTGTATCACATCAAATGTTTCGATAAATTATGTTGTCCAGAGTACACACACAAATATAATACATACACAGCATACACACACTGACACACATACAACACACAAACACATAAAAACACAACACCGTTGATCCTTTATCTTTCCCTGTAATACAAATGGGAGAAAATTTGCTTATAAATCTGGTGGCCTCGGGCTCAAAACTTGGTTTGGTGTGACATCTGTATAAGGTCTTTTCCCACGTTGAAGAAACAAATGTCAGCTAACTCTCACCACTAAATTCATCATCTGGTAAACCTGAGATATTATAAATCCTAAATCAAAAGAATAAAAACACAAGTAAAAAGATCTTAATTTTTTCAAAGCCGCTGTGTTCTGTACTTTTGATTCATACAAGCTTATAAATTATTGAAAATAGAAGAGAATATAATTTAGAAACACATATAGCTTTTCTCGATTTAGAAAACACTTTTGATAAGGTAAGCAGGACTAGAGTTTGGCAAGTATTAGACAAAAGAGGATATCGAAAACCATTGATAGATATACTCACGAATATATATCAAGTCCAGAAACAAGATGGGAATAAATATAAGGCCGGAACAGGAGAATTCTCCTAATCCACGAGGAGCTGTTGATGTTGATGATAATGATGATGATGATGATGATGATGACGATGATGATGATGATGACAAGCTCATAAAGTGTATTTATATTAAATATTAAAGTTAATGGAGGAGATGCGAACTGAGACACTGACAATAAAAACATTTGTCTAGATTTTCAAGTATTAAAACATTGATTCTCCGGATATGTACTTCATATTATAAAACATACTTGATTTTTTTGGCTGTTTCTAAGAAGTAATTCAAAGCGTATAAAGGAATAATATCTTCCGTTCTTAAAACCATTGATTGAAGCTTGAAAGTTTTAATAACCCAAAATAAGCTCGTTGAAGCCTGATGCTTCGTTATTAGAATCCTTCTTCCGTTCAAAAATAAAAAAACGAGTGTTTTATTCAGAAAGTAATAGAAGCAAAGTTGTCTGAAGTCTGTTGCCATGGCTACCCTTAAAGTGGGAGAGATGGAGGTCGATATTCATAGTCAGTGACTCATTTGTTCAACAAGCACTAGTTGATAAAGTTGTGCGTATTGGTTAAGTCACACTCAATGTTCATGGAATTCGGTCGTCGCTGAGTTCTACTTTGTTAAGGAAGACTTAATTAAGCATTACTAATTTTTACCACGATATATTGCAGAGCTGGTTTTCAACAACTGAATTCAGCAGTGTGCTCTCCGCTCTCCAAAGTAATAAAAAAAAAAAAAAAAAAAAAAAAATTGTGATGTTTTACATTCGTATAGCCTTCTCGAAAACATACCAACTATTCTTATAAAGGCTTAATATTGTAAATACTTCGTAATAAAGATAAACTGTCAATACATATTTCATTTGAGGTATAAGAAGGCTAAAGGGATATTTCAAACGCTAGTCACTATATGATGCTTCTTGAGTTATGTTGTCCACAGACAGACGGAAGGACAGATAGACAGACAAACAGACAGACAGACAGACAGACGGGCAGGCAGGCAGACATACAGACAGACAGGCAGGCAGACAGACAGACAGATAGACAGACACATACACACACGGGCATTTTTCAAAAATGCTTTTTTTTGGGGGGGATTCAGAGGGCCTCAAAACATTTATTTCCGATGAAATCTCGACATCGCATTTTTGAGTGGAATACAATTCTTTCTGTACTTACCAGTAGAGCAAGTAATAAAGCAATAGAAAAGTAACTGGCCTGGATTTTGTCATTTTGTTACAATATATTATTCCGTATGCTATTTGACAAGCTTGAAAACAAAATTAAGAATATTGTTATTTTGGTACCTACGTCAAGGTACCTCATTCTTTACTCATTTGAGTTACGAAAGCTTGTAGTTATTTATGATATAGACATTAGCAATGTCCGAAATACAGCCGCTAAAATATGATACGTAATCTATACCCGGGCCTTGTAAATGTAGTGTCTGTTGCTAAACTATTTAAATAATAATATACTTGAGAAATTTTCCTAATAAAGTATTTGAGGATGTAGCAAACCAGTCATGGCTTCGAATCCCTTGTGAGCTGTGCACTTGGGCAGTTGTAACTCTAAATACTGAAACTGATAGCTTGATGCAGCTGAACTGTGCCCCATCCTATCAAGATGGTTTGGGTTATTCACTACTCTGAGGTCATAATGCACATGTACCGACCTGCAATTTCCTACACACATACAGTCTCTCTCTCTCTCTCTCTCTCTCTCTCTCTCTCTCTCTCTCTCTGTCTCTGTTGGAAATTAATTTGATATTGGTGGGAACCTCCTCCCTCATGTGCATGCTGATGCCCCCTTACTTCCCCGCGGCCTTTTCCCAAAACTTAGTAATTTGGCAGATCTAAAGCAGGGAAACGATGCCTTAGAACCAAGTTTAACTCTTGTGCAAACTATTCTTACAAACAGCTACTCTTTTATCTACTTCATGTAAGTCGAGATAAACATTAGCAAAAATTGTCTTATTGCTAATTTTCTTGTAGATGCAATGAGAATATAGGAATACGGTAAAGTTCAAGAGACAGTTACATCTTTTAAAGCTGCTTCCCATGTGATAGTTTTGAAATTTCGTTCTCGTTGCATGATCAAGAGATAAAAAAATGAATAATATCTTTCCATTTCAGAAAATAAATATGGAATTAGAATTAGGAAAGCCACTAAATCGTTTGCAGGCGAAGGCCTCCTACCCCGGTGTGAGCTAATCCCTTTGTACCTAGCTCAAACTTCATGCTGTATTGCAGACCGAAAATAATGTCTTTTCATTATTTTCATTATTTTCTTCACTACACTTCTTTCTTAGTTTCCAAGATCTGTCAGTGTTTTGTTCTAAACTTAAACTTGTGATTTTCTACTCTTTGCTGTTCTAGTGGTGGCCACTGTGGTTCAATCGCTTGCCATTTCCTACTTGCTCTCCCCTTCTTCTTTTCCCCATTTTTGGGTCCCACATTGTGGTCGCATAGTGCATCTGTCTGCAGGTAGTCTAGTTACATGTCCTCCTCATTTCCATTTGAGCCCTCTTGTCGTCTTGTGTGCGTCCTTTATGCCATTAGTAATATCAGTTCTTAATTCCTTATTTTGCAGTTTAATTTCCAAGAGCTTTTCTCCATTTTGCGCTGGCATATTTGTATCTTCTATTCTTGTATCTTCAGCGTCCAGGTTTGGCTACCATACGTCAGCACCATATGTTGGTTTGTAGGGTTTCCAATCTTAATTAAATGTTAATGTCTTACAGCCATTTTTATAAAATCAACAATTTTGAAAATGTTGCACATACGTCTGGGATGCTAATCTCTGTGTTGCATCCTTAGAAGATGAACTTAAATACCAAGTATGTTGTGTGTGTGTGTGTGTGTGTGTGTGTGTGTGTGTGTGTTTGTGTGTGTGTGTGTCTATAAGTGACCATTAGTTTTGGAGATATACTGTTTACAGACGGACAACACACACACTCACTCTCTCTCTCTCACACACACACACACACACACACACACACATACACACACATACACACACTTACAATCTCACTCATAATTCCACACTCTAGGGAGGATGGAGAATAAGCCTGGCTAAAGAAAATTTCCTATCGTTCAACCGGGAACCGAACCCAGGACCTGAATTTCAAAGCTAGAATGGAGTAGACCATAGAGACTCGTTTCAGGTGTTTAACTTCACTGCAAATATATAGGTCATATTGCAGGTTTTGTGGGATCTTTCATATAGATAGGCTTCAGGGTTTGCCGAACAATTACAAGATTACCTTCCTCTCCCGAGTGTTTTATCTCCCTTTATTTTGTGCCCTATCTCCTATTCGCTGTGAATAAATGGATTAGGAAACAAAGGTTATGTTGGAGGTACACGGGATTTAAACCCGCGATCTCCTGAAAGCGAGCCAAAGACGTTGGCTTGAGCCAACTAGTTCGCTAAGAATGTTTGCTTGTAACTTTCCGAAGAGGAAGTTGTGACATTTTATTGTTGTTCCTGGTGGCCTTTACTCGAGAGCTTTTAGAGCATTCTTGTATGAAAATATGCGAGTTTGGAATTACACGCTATCTGTGTGTAATTTATTTGCAGTAGCATTATACAGCTGACATATAAAACACAAAATCTAAACGTGTATCCGCTATCTGCAACAGTGGTGGCAATAAATCACAATGTAGATATACTGTTAACTGTGTGACATGTTTGCTCACAAACATGTACAGAAGCTGTGGCGTACTGGCTCCGAGAAGATGAACTGCTGCCCTCTTGTTCCTTTGCTCCTATTTATTGTCCTAGTGACCGCGTTATTCTTCTTCTTCTGCTTCTTCACTATCAGTCATTTTTCACTAGTCCTTGGCTAAGGTAGAACAAGTACTGCATTCTTCCTGAACATAAAATATCCTTGCTCACTGTCGTGTAGCTTTGTGCATAAGTCAAATAAGAAAGACAAACAAACACCAAACATCTTACTTAAGGCCAGTATTTTACTGCAAGAAGTTAATAAGAGGCATTTTGTCCAGACCGTTTTACTTTCTGTTTTGCATACCGTAAGTAGAGGAAGTATTGTATTCCACTCAAAAATTCCATGTTGAGATTTCACCGAAAATATATGTTTTGAGACCCCCTGAATCCCCCCAAAAAAAGCATTTTTAGAAAAAGGTCCCGTGTGTGTGTGTGTGTGTGTGTGTGTCTGTGTGTGTGTGTGTGTGTCTGTGGCTGTGACTGTGAACAGCATAACTCACAAGTGAAAAGCCGGTTAAAAACTAAATTTGGTATTTAAGTTTAATAACTTTCAAGGATGCGACACGGATGATTTTGAAGAAAATTCCTTCACCCTAAACTACACATCAAAAATGGCTCTAATGATTTTGATTAAAATTTCATATGATTAAGATATTTTTATGGTAAATGATATGTATATTTGAATTTTCTGGCTGTAGACGAATCTCATTACACAAAAAATTTAGATCTCATTAAAACATACTTTGTATGTCTAAATCATTTTTGTGTGCAGTGAACCATTTCGGAGATATTCCTTGTTATTTGTGTGAGTTGTACTATACTTAAACGTTCCTCAAATGGAAGGTCGTTATTCAATTTTTCACCTATTTGGCCGTGCGAAGAGAACGAAATTTCAAAGCTTTAAAATATTTCAGTATCACTCAGAGCCTACTAAATCCCCATATGCTCCTTGTACCTATAAGAAAATCAGCAGTAAGAATTTCTCTAAAGGTTTATCTCGACTAACATGAAGATACTGGAATAAGAGTTTGGAAGAATAGTTAGTACAAGAGTAGAGAAAGCTATGCGAGTGCAAGTTGCTGAACACGACCATATTGTTAAAAGGCTTATGCAGTAAACATAGTTATAGTTAATAGCATATAGCAACTAGCTTATAGTTAACGGATACAGTGGCGTAGCTTGACTCGGTGATGTAACCCAAAAGAATATTACAAAATTCGTTAAAATATGACGAAATGTTCAAAGAGTTGTCTTGAAAGAAATGTTCGATAGTACTAAGGGCATAATTTAAGGAAGAATCTGTTTTTATATTCGAAGTTATATCTGTAAAGCAAATAAACATTTCTTCAACATCATCGTCAACATTTATGTAACGAACGGTAGTTCTTCGCTATTAACATATCAATGAAACGAAGAACAACGTATCAGAAATTGTGTTCTCAATTCCATGCATCATAACGGCACTCACACTTGAAATTAAGTCATTCTTGTGAAGTTGTACGAAAAACAGTCCACTTTCCTAAGTGTTCTTTTTCCGTGGTGTCATATATTGCTAATTCAGTTTAATATTCAATATAATTGCCTCTGTTTGAACATCCTTCATTCTCATTGCAACCACGAAAAGCAAGTGCATGTTTTCCTAAAAACGTACAACTCGCAGAAAATGAGAAAGTAAAGCTCTGCTCTTTTTCACTTTATTGTTCAACTGAGAGCTTTTACTGGTTATTCAATGAAAATTCTATGCTTGAAGTTATTCCTGAGATAGTTGCTTTTTGCATGCAATATAACTATAAGCATAGTTTTTTTAAGCTACTTTATAAATGTTATTTAAACTTCACAACTGCTGGAATTCCAGACTCATTTTTCATTTGAAAAAACGAAAGATGAACAAAAGTTTGCTTAAAGCTTTACAACCACATAGCCAGGATATATTTTCATAATTGTTTATGTTGAAATGCCTTACACATGTGTTAATGTTCGTCGTAATATTGAGCGGGGGCTATGGAAGATCTGCTTTAATTACATATTAATTTTTAGAAAAATGTTTGGAAGCTTCTTACGTCGAGTTTCAATGAAATCTACAGTTTTATGTAATAAGGTTTTATCCATTTATAATGTATTATAAAACTTTATGCAAATTCCATTCGAAGAGAACCATTCGCCTCTCACCCAGGCGGGCCAGATTCAAACCCAAGGACCCGTGTGTGGGATTGTGGTAGACGGAGAGGCGTCTGGGCGGGGTTTTCCGAGTTCTCGGTTCACCCCCCCCCCCCACTCATTCCACCAACTGCTTCATCATCACCTTTCCATTTATCTATTTCGCCTGCCTTTCATATCTTCTCCCTGGGCTGGGCTGACCACCCGCTTCCAGGTCTTCACTCTGTCTAGGTTCATACGTTCGTCTACTCTCCGACAGGCTTCTGACGCTAGGCACAGGCTTATAAGTCCCAGAGGGTGTCAGTCCTCCAGTGGGGAGGGTAACCAGGTAAATAAGAAGAAATAAAAAAGGTTTTAATCATATTGGAACTTGAGTTACAATCGTTATCATTTTGAGAAAATGTAAAATAATTATATTTTTTTCTTTGTAAAGTATAGTTGGTCACTACTGAACTCTTTTGATAATATTTCCAATAATTCCGAAAAGGTAATGCCTTTTAATGAAATTTTTCAAAATAAGTATATAGTTGGAATGTGAAATGTTAAGATGAAAGTTCAGCATATTATTAAAATATAACAAGCTATAGTGTGATCCTAAGATTGTGATAGATGTTGGACTCACTTCTGAACGAAAGCTACACCACTTTCGATCAATGGTGAAAACTGCGATTTAAAAAGCATACTGATATTTTCCTCTTTTATTATGGGGTCTGATTACACAGGTGAACAAAATGAGGGCAATTTTAATCATCATAAATACATATAAAACTACTATTCTTTTTTAACTTTCCTCCTGATTTCAAGTGTGTTTTGAGTTTTGCTGTAACACATCACATTTCAGAATTACGGAGTGGTGGAAATTATATAAAACATACACATATTTCAGTGCGTATCCCAATATTGCTTTACTGAAACATCAAGTTTGTATCAGTACATGTTTCAGTAAAGCAATATTGGGACATACACTGGAGGAACAGGCACTGGTCGGTATTCTTATGAGCAACCGGTCTTATAGTTGGGGGAACATGATATTGTGCTTGTGGTTTGATGACTCCCCACTGATTTTCACAATGTAAAATTAGCAGTCTGTAACATGGCTTGCTGGCTCTTTCCATAGCTTTGCATGGATGGTTTCAATCTTGCACTCCATTTGAACAGGAAGACACATAATGTGTGGTGCCCATGCCTTATCCTGACTTCCCAGTGGGGAACTAAAATGCACCTGATACATGTTCTCCAATGTCACAGTAAATGGACCACACATGTATTGGGTGATTCCCACACTTTCAAGGTATGATGAACCAGCTAGTAGCCAAGCATGAAGGATCCGAGTGGCCTAAATGATGAAAAAACTGGTAAACAAAAGTAACTGTATATACACCACAAATGAATTACACATTAAAATAAAACAATGACCTAATCACAGATATTAGAGGCGCGAGGGTAAAACTAAAAATGGGTTTGAGATCAGCATTACAATACTATCACTTCCAGCTACTGTCATTTCTGATGATTTTTAGTTGTTGACCAGTGTTATTTTGGAAACAGAGCAGAAATTTCCTCACTGGTATCTATTAGGTTATGAGACGTGAAAGTAGGCCTTGTGAGTTCTTTGCTGGTTTCTTCTTGGTAGACTTGTTGCTAATGAATTATCCGCGAATCCTTCTATGCTAATGTCTGGAGCAAGTTTTAAACAAGATTTTCCTTCCGCAGACTTTGTGATGGGAACACATAATTGGGATGTTAATTTTCATGGGGGCGGGGCTTATCGAGACGCCGTCAAGCGCCGTGATGCGATCAGGAAACTGCGAGTGGTGTACACGAGTTCCCCACACACTGCTGTCAGGAGTTCTGGAGCTCCTCAGACTTTTTGTGTTTTATTCGATTATTATATACCGTCGGCCCGTCGGCCTGTCTTTCCAAGAACCTTTCAGGAAATCTTATATGGCATACTTAGTAACTTGCCACAAAGAACTTACCAAGAGAAAATCCGGAGGCCTTCATTTATCTAACATGCCGTGTAGGACCACGAAAATCAAATAAGATCTTCGGGGCTCTTCCCGCAGCTCAGTCAGTAGAGCACACGTTTTGCAGCCTGGCTTCTAGGGCAGATAGGCACAGGTTCGATTCTTATTTCTATACAGCTTAGAGATTGGCGTGTTTTAGTGAAAACCCCCAATTATTTTAGATGCGTGTAATCTGGTTGTCTGTATAATATCCTTCTTTCTTCTTTCCTAATCGCCACCATCCTCAACTTGGCAAAGAACGATAATTATCGACGTTGCACGTGCCAGTAGTAGAATAAAGTAAGGAAAATTGGACCCCATTCCAGGAACTTAAGCTCGTTTCCAAAAGGCTGGCGATTTACCAGCACACCAATAAGATTTACTGCGGGAAAGAGATTAGCCCTACAAGTTGGCAGGCCTGCATATAAATACTGGCCGATGTTTATCCCCCTGGCCCATATTTAACGGCTCTTCTCCTACATTGAATAGGCAGGTAGAAATGCATTACATGTACCTACGTAGCGATGTGTAATTAAGGTTGGCTCTCCTGCTTCCTCTAATCCACCCCTCCCTCTTCTTGTCTTACACAGAGGCGATTATTGGCTCTGCGCTCCCAAGATAGCACTTCGTTCTTACACCCAATGTTAAGTAGCAGTGAGTGTGGTCGTTATTGGATTGCTGATTGCCTACTGCTCTTTCAGTCGAATAAATACTCGCTTAGTCACATGCTAGTGGCGTTATGGAGTTTAAGCACCACTCACTTGATTATTTCATTAGTGTCAGAAAAATGTTCTCCCTTTAACTGCCCATTTCGATGTGACCGGTTACTGTTATGGCCAAAAACAAGAGTGGGGAGTGAGTATAAAATATATACGCATATAAATCAGTTCTTTTTAACTACACGTACCTTTTTATGTTACATAGATATGATTTTCATATATAAAAACATTATAATGAATCTATCATTCTTTCTCACCCATATCCGTCAATGGGCATATTTTAAATGCACTTCTGGCGTACTTTTAACGGTTAAAAGAGTAGATTATAATGAAACAAGTTTTAAACTTGTCAAATCAGGAAATATACAAAGATTGATATTTTTGACCCAACCAGCTTATAACCACCCCTTAAGTTTATAGAAAAAAAAAAACCAACTTAGGTTTAAAGCTCCAACGTAATCTTTAGCAGCAGTCTAAGTGCACTCCGACTTTTCGAACGCACTCTATTTTTCATCTCTTTGCACGAGGATACCAAAGCCGTTCGATTCAAGTAGTGCTGAATATGGCAGCTTACTGGGTTATTATCAAATGTTTTGGCTAAGAGCAGAAATATCCAAGAACTTCCCCAAAGCCGGCAGAGTCGCTCGAGAGTTTATAATCTTACTTCGTAGTTCGCTTGTTCTTCCTAAGTTCTGCTACTCATTATTCAAAGCATCAAAAATATTTTATGTTAACCAGGAAGGCGTTAGTAGCACGTGCATTTATAATGCACTATAAAAGGGCAAATAAACAGATGTTGAACTACAATAGGAGCGTGAAACAAATTCTTAACCTACTCGAACTCCAGACTCCAGACTCGAGGCTGAGGAGGGACTAATGTTGGCCGAGAACCACACCACTACCGAGTTCAGTTGCACTCCATTTGACAGGTAGGCAAATAAACAGGGCAGGATTAAGTATTTAAAATTACGCTGTTGTGTCTATATAAGTGGACTTGGTGGAACATGGTCCCAAGTGACACTCTCAAGTGTCTGAACACTACTGCCATCAAGGTCCACCACGCATCTTCCAGAACCAACACTACTCGGTTTGAAAACAGTAAAAGTTACACAAAGTGATATCATATGGCAAAAGAGAGGAAATGCGCGTTTTGAGGCCTGCTAAATCGAAAACACGTTTTAAATAAAGCTGAATGTGTGAGGGAGAGACCGAGTAAGGGGGAAAGAGAAAGAACCTGTGTAAGAGAGAGAGAGAACAACATAAATAACAAAACTTGGATACATTCCGAGTTTCGCATTTAAAGAAGCATTGTTTAAGGGTACTAGACAAAGGTACTCGTTGAATTTCTCCTCCTGCAGAATGTCTATGTGGCGAAATGTTCGTAATTTTCGTTCTCATTCTTAAATAAATATGAATAAAATATAAGTCTGATACATTTGCTTCACAAGTAAAAAAGTCAAAGATTACCCTTGATCTAACGGCATTTAACCTCTGTAACTCGGAGGTTTAAAAGAAACCTACTCATCTTATATTTTCGTCGATTATTAATAAAGGATACGTTATAAAATTAAGAAGAGGCGTTTCCAATAGTTTCAAGCAATAAGAGAACCACAGGAACACCTTCAAAAGAGAGTTCCCCAAGAGAGAGAGAGAGAGAGAGAGAGAGAGGGGGGGGGGAGGCAAGAGACAGAGAGAATATATTTGTTTATAAAGCGCATCACTCTGGTTCGTTTTATAATAAGGCGATACATTGGTAATATACTAACGTCACAACACGAACTTGTTGTTTTGATCAGACATTGGTCTACCATAATCTCTTTTGGGTAATGACTACCAGTTCAGTACACACTTTGGGGGAAATCACTGGGCTACTACTAGTGCATTCCTTACAATGTTATGATTGTGTAATGTGAGTTCTAATGTCCTATTTTATCATCTTAAATTATTTCGACGGTGATGACATATATTAAACTTTCTGTAAATATTCGCTGAAATTCTCTATTTTGGGAACCATAAAGGTTAAACAAAGATTTACTAGCGAACTTACAGAGTGTAAGGTACCTACTACTTTGGCCATATATTAACCAGGAATTCTACATGATAAGTGTAACAAATATGCCCAATACAATTATTGTCAATAAAGAGCCGTTTCACCGAAAAAAAAAAAATAATTGTGCCGAATATTTGGGGCCATTTAGCTTCTTGACGAATGGCTATAAAGGGTTTATTATTTCAATAAATCTCGCGGAAACATTGTGTAAGAATGTTATAATACATTTCTACCTTAATTCGAATGAATTTATCACAGTTTAATGTTAAAATGTTATACAAAGTTTAATTTTTGAGAGAGACATTGCAATGTTACGTTAACATTAAGTTGTGACTAAATTCTTCGAATTCAAATAAAAGGGCATTAGAGCATTACTCACACAATGTTTATGTGACAGTTATTGAAATAATGAACCATTTATATCCATTCGTTAAGAAGCCAAATGGCTCCAAATATTCCAAATTTCTGTCACAAATTATTTTTTTTGGGGGGGGGGGTGAAACGATTCTTTATTGACAATAATTGTGTTAGACATATTTGTTACATTAATGATGGTTAACGTATGACCTTCCATCCGTTATATTTTCAGGGTTTGTATTATGGCAATTATAATAACATGTCAAAACGCAGATGCGTTAATCACATTAATTACATAGCCTAAAACGCCAAACATAGCGACGTATTTCAAGCCAGAAGCAACATAGCTCGGATACAAATAGTGAATACATTTGCTGTTTCCATAATGAATAGATCATACATTCTCGTTTGGATAAGGAAAACTTAAGCTTACCTAAGATCAGTTATATAAACATAAGTTATTCTGATCCCAGTAAAGCAGATACCATTTTGGGCAGTGTGTTTTGCTGTTATTGACCAGTGAAGCTCTATCATGCGGTAATATCTTTAAGCATATGTCTAAAACGCTGTCTCGCCTACCACCTAGGCGGCCCGGGTTCGATCCCAGGGACCCGCATGTGGTATTCGTGGTGGACGAAGCGGCGTCAGGGCGGGTTTTCTCCGGGTACTCCGGTTTCCCCCGCCATCTCATTCCACCGGTGCTCCATCTTCATGTATCATCAGTGTCACCGCCTGCGGTGCCGCAGTAGTAAAAGCGGGCGTTAAACACTACAACAACTAAAACGCTGTCAGTATTGATAGATATTCGTACATGATTTGCTAAGGAAGATAGATGATTTACTTAGCCCAAAGGCGAATTAGTTACTGCACTTATGGCAATATTGAAGGTTGCTGAAACTCCTAGCGGACCATACTGAACAGAAAAATAAAAGTGACATGTTGGTTGTTAGACGACTGTTGCTCCAACAGGTAGGTTCGCGACGCCTGGCGTCTCCGCACATTGTCAGAGACGCTGTCACCGGAACGGCATGTCCTCTGATTGGGACATTCGCCAAGCTGGGCACTAATTTAGGACGCGATTCCGAGTATCTGCCTGTTCCTTGGGGAAACACAAAGCCCACATTCGCGTGGAATTTTATGGATATCTCTGCTGACGACCTGCCACTTATTCACGAGGGCGCAGTTTCGAATCCTACTGGGGTCAAACAGTCTAGCTAGGGTTTTCCTCAGTTTGAAGGATCAACGTCCTTCTCCCAAGGCCAGTGTTAATCATGCAATCATCATGAAGTTGATAAGAGCTACTAATATACAGTTATTGTGTTGAGAAATAACCAGAATGATATAAACACGATTATAAGCTATTACCTACTCTTATAATTTAGCAGGAGTACCGTTAAAGGTGAAATAGAATCCCCCCACAATTACACCTACCCCAGCTACCCTAGCCTCTGTGACATAAACAAAGCCACTACGATTCGGGTTATCACTGCACGTAGACCGCTCACCTGCCTGAATGACAAACGCAGGTCCGTGGTAGCCAATCCTCTTCAACTTAACGTCATGTTGCGTGGAAGGGGGTAAAGTAGGGGTATACACCATAGCGTAGTGAACAGCATGCCTGTAATATAATGTCAAGAAGCTATTTCTTTTTGTTCTTTCTTTTTTTCCACGATCGTAACTTTATCCGGTCTTAAAGAGTACATTCAAGGGTTAGGATAAGATAGGACGTCGCGCAGGGAACTTTTAACTTGACCTTGAAAATCTACTTACTGTATGTATGCCCCTTCAGGGGTTCACCCGGAAGGAAGGATAAGGCGAGGGTAGAGAGAGGTACGGAGTCTCGACAGTGCGAAGGGTAGGATCCGTACCAAGGACATTTCAAAATAGATTTCCAAATTTTCAGAGTATATGGCCATGCGAATAAATGCAGAATCACTCCGAAAACGTTTCCTCAAATTAGTAACAATTACTTGCCGACCACATATTGAACTATTTTATATTATGCTCAGGTACTATAAATACAAGCTATATTTGTGTGATCTCTCAGAATGAATCAAAATCATCGTTCTTTATTTTTCATATCCTCTCCCGTCCATTTTCTGTTGTTTCATTTTTCATTGTATCAGTTAAAATTGTTTTGAAAATCAGTATTAAAGTTTATATTCCAGCATTGACAAGTCTTATCTGTGCCTTTCCACTTCAATATTTTAGAGAATTTAATTTTTATTATCCATTTCAGTTTTGTAGGTTTCAAAACAGCTTAATACAATCATCAAAGGGAATATTAATTACCAGTGTTTGACATTTAACCCCTTTCATCCAATAGGGCATATCTAATGCAGTGCATGAACGAAGTGGATGCAATGAGTTTGAGATCCATGGAGCATAGAATTACTTGATATTTGTCTTAGCATAAGTGGAAGCTCTGCGGAAAAAAGAAAAAAATCCCTGATCAATGCAGTTAACTTACATAGCTAGATTCAAACTCGGTACCTCTTGAAGGTGGGACAGGCACGCTACCTCAATAGGACGGAGGTAGAAATATAGAAAGGCTAGTATAAATAAAAGAGAAACTACTATTTTAAAACAATTTTGAAGCCGTAAAAATTGCGTGAAGTGTTTACTAATAAAATTTGAAATATTAATACAGAAATAGAAAGTTATAAAAATAACACAGTAGGCGTAATACCTACATCTCCAAAAGATTAGTAAACGCACCAGTTATTACGTAAAATGTTCGGAGTTCAAAACCATAAGCGGATTATGAAAATAAAAAGTATGAGCATAATAAAAAGTAAAAAACTAAAAATACATTTTTAAATCCCTTTTGATGGATAAGCGTATTTTGTTCTAGTCCGCAGCATTACGGATCGCAGCGAGTTAAGTTACCTGTACTGACTGACTGACTGCCTGCGATTTTGGAGTAATAAAAGTTGGCATGTCTGGTGAAACAATAATGAGTGAACCAGAAAGTTTCCAACCATTTAGCTTTTAAATGCTCGTGTTGACGTTTATAAATGCAAAATGCGCTACAGCCTATCTCATGAAGTACAAAAAGGCAAATAAACATTTCCGTACCTACCTACTTACCAGATGGAGGTAGGTATAGACATGATCGTCTAGATTATCAGTAGAACTTTACCAATAAATACCTTAACATCAGTCTTACTTACATGAAAAGATGTAGTCGATTGTAATAATTGGGGTAAAGGCTGATACTACTCCAGGACGGCTAAAGAGAAATAAAACACAATTATTTTGTTCTTTAAACACTTATTTGTACGCTTTTCGAGATACCATAAGCCAAACATAGGACGGTACAATAAGTCTTATTGAAGTATAGGAATTACACATGAAATCGGACGGGAAGAACCTGGCATTGCATGTTTCAATTGGCTTCTAGATACAACAATGTTGAAATAAAAACATCAGTGGATTTGTATATTAGTGTTTTCAATAACGGTACTATGGCAGTGGTTTTTCACGTATGTTCAAGCTAAAAATTTGGTGATTACAATCCACACCTGGATGAAAATGTGGACAAAATGAAATAAGGTAAACCTATATAAGTACAAAAGTCTCTGTCATTAATTCACCAGAGTTCTTGTTAACAGCAATGATGCTCGATCTGTATTCAATAATCTAGTACGCAGTCACCTTCCACTTCTCTTTTTTTTTAGCCACTTGTACAATATATAATTTTGTGCGAAACAATGTGTATTTATTTCACACCTACATACTGTATATATTTTAATGCAATTTTTATTAATTCGAATTTTGGATATTTCGAAATATTTCCAATTTCCCTTCGGGTTCGAATTAAAGTGTCTGCTGTATGTACATTAAATTACTATGTTTGCGTTTCCCTTCCTGTTTTTGATATGGATATCTAAACATGTTCATCGAAAGGGGAACAATTGACTTCGGTTAACAATCCAAACTTAAGGCAGAAATATTATTTAAGATACACATTTTACTTTCTCTACTACGTATAGTAAGTAGAGGAAATATTGTATCCCACCAAAAAATTCGATGTCCAGATTTCACCGGTATATGTTTCGAGGCCCCCTGAATCCAAAAATAGCATTTTTAGAAAAAAAGTCCGTGTGTGTGTCTGTCAGTCAGTCTATCAGACTGCGGGCAGCATAAGTCAAAAACGAAAAGTTACTTAAAAACCAATGTTGATATTTAAGTTTAATGTCTTTTAAGGATGCCACACAAAGATTTTGAAGGAAATTCTTCAATCCTAAACTATCCTTTACATGGAAAATGTTTCGAAAATCTTGATTTTCTCGAAAATGACTCTTAACGTTTTTAATTAAAATGTCATATGTTTGAGATATTTTATGTATCTTTTGAATTTTCTGGCTATAGCCTATGTGGTTCAGTTTACTTTGAAAGACTTTTTCACAACTGGCAAGCTTTAAGAGATAGACAAAATCTTACTATACGAAAAATGAAGATCTCGCTAAAACACACAACGTATGTCTATATATAATATATATTTTAATAATAATAATAATAATAATAATAATAATAATAATAATAATAATAATAATATAATTATAATATAATTTTCACAAATGTTTATCTCATCTAACACGAAGAAGATATAGGAATAAGAGTTTGAAGAATGGTTAGTCTAAGAGAGAGAGAGAAAGTCATGTGACTGCAACAAATCAGACTTTTAAATGTTTACAGATATTTAAGTGATGTCTTGTAATGTTTAGAATTACCCTCGGTATACGCCTCCTACGCTTCTGCGCAGCATTGGCCTGCGTTCATATGTCTAACTCAGCGATGTCCAACGTTTGCCAAAGAGGGGAGGTTGGATTAACCTCCTTCCATTTAGTCTGTTAACACTCAGTTGTGTTGCATTAGCGGTTTGGTTCAATGTGCGTTGCGTTTGATTTATGAAAGAACTTTCATAACTTATGCGATAAATGTGTAAACTTAGGCTTTCACGGCCGGTGCCCTGGCTGTTAGGTATGTTTATTTCTTTCGGGCATGTAGGTCGTGGTCTAGAAGGCATTGTAGATACCAACGTTTCACCAAGTACTGCGCTTGGCATCTTCAGGGTAAGACGATTCGTTGTCTACACTGATCAGAGTTCGAATGTAGAAGCAGAGAGCAGAGAGAGGGGGGGGGGGGTGTAGAAGCATTGACCTTTAACGGTCGTTGGCGCTCTTAAGCATTGGAGATGGGCGGGGCATTGTTGCGCTGGCTAAGGTGGTGATTGACTCGTATCGGTTGGCGAGTCGGGTGTAGGCGAGGTTTTATTAGAGCTCTTGTGTGTGTCTGAAAGGTATTATCTAAGACTTGTATCCATGCTTTCTGTAGACGGAGTGCTTCTTCCTTACGATTGAAGTTATCCTTTGCAGAGTTCAGTGGCTTCCCTTTGTAGTTGGTCATGGCAGTTAAGTGTAGAAGATTGGACTTGGGTTTCTTTAAAGTTGACATCATGGCTGAATAATAAGGCGTGCTCTGCCACAGACGATTTTTCCGTTTGTCTCAATCTGGGGTGACGCTTATGTTTTTTAATCTGGTGGCCACACTGCGCATGGTAGTGCCTATGTATACTTTCCCGCAACTGCAGGGAACTTTATATGCACCTCTAGGTGTGTGGGGGTTGCGTTTGCGATAAACATCTGTTAATTAGTGACTTCTTTGGTACTGCTTACGTTTAACAAGTCTATCAATATTTGGTGATAAAGTCGAAGTGCATAGGCTTAGATGTACTAAGTGATCGTAGTGTAACCTATTGCGATACAAGGTTTTAATATAGTTCAATTTGGAGAAACTCTGTTGGCAAATTATGTAGAGCTATACTCACTCTTATTCACAGTATTCTTACAAGTGCTTATTTCTCTATCTACTACATTTTCAGAAATTATATTATTGCTAAATTCCTGTATGTGCAAGGGGAAAATGGGAACACAGTAGGCTTTAAGCGATAGTGAAATATTTTAAGAGCTGGTTGCTATGTGATGCCTTTGAAATTTCTTTCTCTTTACAAGGCCAAGAGAGAAAAATAAAAATCGGATTACATATTTATATTTGAGAAAAGTATAGGTATTGGAAAATTCAACAAATAATGAAATGGTTCGTTCAGAAGAAAAAAGAAATATTTGACCACAATTGTGTGTTTTAACGAGATCCACATTTTATTTAGTATGCTTTCGTGTCTCTTACGCTTTACCATTTATTCAAAAATCGTCCAAAATGAAGAGATATTCTGAGGACATTCCTAAAAAATCCAAGGTATGACTTAGAAACTCCCATGGAATCGCCTGTTTGTGTCCACCACCGGATACTGACTGTCAGGTTAAGAATCTACACGTCACAGCCTCCTCCCCCGACTGAAGGAGTGCAGGTGGTTACGCAAGCGTCTCTAAAGAGACAAGGTTGGATATCGCTAGTCTAATTTTTGCACTTACTTTGGTATATTATAATATTGTAGATAAAAAGGGGTTTCCGTCCGGGTGCGCGGGCCACATGATGCTATATCCAATTCTCTCTGTTGTATAGCGAAATGTTTGGCAGATGTCGGTTTCAAAAGCGCAGTTTATAGGGGAATTCGCTTTGAAGTGCGCGCGCAGAAAGAAGTTTTTATCCAGCAACCGTCTTTCCTCGTGCTGATTGATGGGTGACGCTGTAATTGGAAAGAGAGAGCTATACCAAGCTCCGATTCATCAGCATGACTAATGGAATCCTGCACCCCTGGGGGCTAGCACCGCCCCCTCCCCAAAAACCGCGCTTTCGCTTCGTTCACAAAAAGTTGTGACGCTTGTTAATTCCTCCGCGGTATGATATAGTGCCGCTTTAATTAGATATCTCTTTTATTAGCCTATTAACGTGTAAAATGTTTGTTGTTCATATCTGCAGCTTTTGCATTTTTTTTTCACCATGAAAGTTGGCCGTTTATTTTCATAATTCTCTGTTATAATGAAAAGGTATGGCATCTCTGCCACTAGACTAACTGTGACATTATGTCATAAACACACGCCCATTAAAAAGCCGGAGCTCAAAATGACGCTATCATTTTGTGATACGGGACGATGTCTATATTGGCTACACGGCTTGAATCTTGGCCAATTAAATACGCTCACGGGGCAGGTTTGAATACTGCTGTCCAAAACGACATGTCGTAAAGCAAACGGCACACAATGCATGATGCCTCATTCGAGCAACGGCGCCATACAAATGGATGCAGTGAACAAAACCTGAATGATACTGTGTGACAGAGCTGACAGGCAAACTAGCTCCTGTGTCACTGTGTGCTAGCACTTCTGTATACCTCAAATAATACACGAAAAATACCTTATAAGCAAAATAAGATTAAACTTGTAAGTATTCATTGCCCTGTAAGTTAAAAGTACACTGTGATACCTTCATGCGAGTTTCTCTACCAATGACAAATTCAAATATTGGCCGACGTATATGTCGCACTTTTTGTTTTTCGAAATTAGGCCCAAAAGCTAGATGCGTCTTATACGCTGGTAGTAAGTTAAGGCAGAGTTCAGGGATGCACATGTGCCTTCGTCAATGGTTTTTATGTTGTTCGTTCAAGCTTCTTTTATTGTTGTGTTTGAGGAGTACCTGTTTCGTACCTCACTGAAGTGGTTGATGCTCTCCTCCTCGTTGGTGGCTCCAACTAGTCTTTTGCTCGTTGAGTCCTGGGTTCGATGTCCGTCCTCGGTTGGCCTCACCATTTGCATGGACCCTGTCCTTTGGTAAAAGGAGCGACGATCTCAGGTGGTGGGAAAAGGAGCAAAAACAATCTGTGGAGTTTTACTCAGGAGTGGCATTCCCAAAATTAATTTATTATCGTTTTACATTCCTGTTAATCAGGATTCAAGCGTTAATTTAGGCGGATTCACTCTAAGTGACGCACTTTAAATTAACTTGACTCACTGACTCTACACTTTCAGATTATGTGTAGACGATATAACGACGGCAAGGAGACTATGTAAATGTTATGACGATGACAAGAAGGTTGTACAACAATTAAGTGAAGACTGTACGAAGCTTAGGTGAAGACTGTCTGAATTCCCCCATTTCCAATGTATTTAAGCGCGTGTGCCTCTTTTACTGTATTCTAATTGGTGGGCTTCTCAGACGATTTTACGCGCCTTTACGTATCATTCCGCCCATGATCCTTTATGGCTGCGAAGCCTGGGGATCAGCTGCACCTTCACACATCATCAAACTACAGTCGGTGTAGAACAGGGCACTAAGAATGATCTTCAATACCGGACGTAGATTCCCGTCTCATATCCTACATACCCAATCAGGACTTCCCTACATCGAGGACTTGGTAAAGGAGCGATCGCGAACCATGTACTCGAAAATTAACTCTCACACCAATCAGCTGGTACGGGTATTAGGTCAATATGACCACAGAGCACTTAGAAGGAAGAAAAGTTACCGCTTACCCAAGGACGTCCTTGGATAAGGGTAATGCCACTCCCATCCTCCAACACATCATTACCCATCACCTATTCCTGCCTCCTTTCTGTATCCTGAATTAGGTATACAGAAAGAAACCTTTGCCCAAACAAAAACGCACGACAATACACGGACAACCTCCCATATCGCACAGATAAAGTCGCATTAGCGGCTAGGTGCTGTGCGAAAAGACACACCGTACAGGAGAACCTGTACGACCCGATTACGGTTCTGGTTCCGTTTCATACTAAAATCATACATTTTCATTGGGACTTCTCCATCCGCTCCTTCAAACTGCCATGTTGAATCAGGGAATTCCCCGAGTTATATCTAGTGAGGCGCTCCGTCTCACTCTTTCGGTCACTGGATATTATGGGACAATGAAACAATAGCGATATACCCTACAAGAGAGCAGCCATGCTTTCGCTTATATGTGCACATTTCTAGTCCTCTTCCCGGACAGTATTTTAACATGAACTCCTACATTTTACATGTTTAAGTCTTATTAATACTATTACAATTAAAGATACAATTACACATATGCCTAAAAATCAATGTTTATACTCTACTTCATTACACCTAATCACACTCATTTTTATTATTTAATTAATGAATAAAAGTATTTTACGAGGCGTCCCGGTCTAAAATTACCGTCTCATGTTTAGTGTGGAGATTCAGCTGTGTTGTACCTATCTTGTGGTTTTATTTGCCAACTATGGCTGAAAAACGGCATTATATACTATTGCATTTAAGCCCTACGTGATTGCATATGCTAAACAACATGGAAACAGGGCTGCAGAAAAGCATTTCGAGCCTCCTCCAACTGAAAAAGATGATAAGAACTTGACTGAATTAGGAAGATGTTTTAAAGAAAGCACCTCGCAGTAAACATAATATGAGACGTTGTAGGAAAATGATCATTCATCAAACGAACGCAACATCCACTAACAAAGGAACGGCCAGTTGTACTGGTGTTCAAGATTTAAGAACAGGTATCGACCAAAACAAAAGTGCCACAGATGTACAACGTACGACGAACAAATTGTTGAATTTCCCATTTGTCACTAACGCAAGGATTTGCGGATCTGAGGAGAAAAATTAAAAGATGAATACTTTTTCCTATTTATATTGCCTACACATTTTACGTAGTGCACATATGTGTTACAATTGTTTTGTAGCAGATGTATTAAGTGAGAAATGTTTCCTCTTAAAAGAATATTAAAAAGTGGGATGCGTATTTTACACCGGTGCGTCCTATAAACCGGCAAATACTGTATAGGTATGCATCGTACTTGACAATATTCATATAGATATTGATCCCTCAAAACCGATTAGCTTACGATCCACATATTTTTGAAATCTGAATGTCCATAACCACATTTACGTACATAAATATATAAGGAGAATAAAACATCAACCATGTGCATTATGTCATGCTCCTAGGATAACATGGTAGCCTCTGATTCCCGAAGTTACTAGTTCAAACCGACGCAGAGCATAAAAATCCTTAACATCCTTCCTTCGGAGGTGAAGTAAAGCCGTTAGTTCGGTGTCGTAGATTTACGGCATTTAAAACCTCAAACCTGATAAAGAGGTCTCCGATCATAATTAAGCGGTCTTTAAAACGGAATTCTGAGAACCATAGCAGTTAAAGAGCGTCCACAAATAAATAAATTCTTTCATAATTACACTTCCAAAATTGATCAAATGTTTTGGAAAGTAGCGTAACGTTCATAAAAAATATTACATAGCAGAGTAAAGGGCGTTTATGTCGTAAAGTTGCTTTTTTAAGATCAGTTTGAATAAAGGGCCAAAATATAGGCATTTATTGCAACATTTCTTTTGGATCATATAATTCTTCACTAAAACGATCATAAATAATTGATGTTAGATGGGAGGGTAACACAGTGAACATATTCAGAATTTCATGTTTCTAAACACAATTTTGTTTCTAGTTCAGAATTTAACGTCTTTGCAAGTTAATTGCCGAATAGTTCGTTCAACTTGCTTTGGTAGTTTATTATGTTTATAGAAATATTTTTTTGTGTTCATCTAAAACTGAGTTTCACTAGAGAATATTTCCGGGTTATGATACCTTACGATACTAAATCGTCATCAACGCCTAAAAATATGAATATCGACTTAGAAATGCATTTTGAATCTAAGGCAACAATTTATGATTGGTACAAAATATATCAAGTGTTTCTTCGTGATAAATTTCGTGTAAGATGTCCTTGAACTTCTGTTACTGATGAAAATATTGCTGCTGTTCCAACAATGCTTGATAAAGATCAACGAACATTTTATGAATTTATTCTGGTGAATTTGACATTTGTATGAGTCATATCTAAAAACATTTGATCAACGTTAGTTGTGAGAAGACTTTTTTGTCAATGGATTCCACATAAGCTGAATTCCGATCAGAAACAACAACGTGCTAGTGGTATAGAAAAATTCTTAGAAAATTCCGATATGGCACTTCAAATTTGGTTTGAAATATCGTTACTGATTATGAATCTTGGATTTATTATTATGATCCTGAAAAGGCTCAATGAGTCTTACGAACAGAACCTAAGCCAACAAAAGTCCAACGAATTTGTAGTGTTAGTAAGAAAATTATTGCTATTTTTTTTTTTTTTCTAAAATGGACCATATTGCTGTTACAGCATTACAAGATAGACATATCGTTACTGCTAATTGGTACGCAAGTGTCTCTTTACCGTAAATTTTTGAGAAAGTTCGTAAAAAGACCCAAAGGGAAAAATTATGTTACAGAATGACATCGCTTAGGCATACACAGCATAACTGACAATTGAGTATTTGGGTGCCCTAAAAGTCAGCACCATGGACCCTCCAGCATACAGCCCTGATCTAGGATCCTGTGATTTTTTTTTTTTTTTTCCAAAAATTGAAGATATAATGAATGGAATAATTTTTCCTGGTTTCTGAAGTACTTGAGGTAAAGTCACTGATTTAAGTACTGGTTTCATCGAAGCAAAAATCTATTGACCGCAAAGGAGATTACTTTGAAAAACAATAAAATGTTTTTTTTTTCTTCTTCCTTTTTTGTGCTAAACATTCTAGGGTCATAAAACAATTTACTCCAAGCCTCCTAAGTAATAATATTATAACAAAATGACAATGTGACAAATCCCACATATTATGACAAAATGGTAGTGTCCACTGTGTTGTCTTCCAAAATTGACTCATAAAAGCACGGTTCTCTCTTTATCTTTGACACAGTTTACAGTTCCTCGTGACCTTGCAGCTCACAGCTGTTCTTTTCGTTCGTAAACTTGACAAATACTTCAGTGCTTCAGTTCTACTGTGCCTGACTGCTGACTTCTATGTTCACACTCACTGAAACTGCTTCACACAATGAACCTAGTTGAGAACGTCCCATAACTGTATCTTATGACAAATACACTCAACTGTTATAGCAGTCAACATTCACAACTCCACCGCAATAACAACTCGCTTCTCTCGACGCCGCTCTCAAGTATATAGACAAGAATGACATAGGACGGATTATTTTCGAAATGTATATTTTCTAGAACGTCTCATAAACAAGCCGCTAGTAGAAAGTCCGCGAACACTCTGGAAACGCTTTGTTCCACCGTGCTCATTGTCGCCGATTACGTATTTACAAGTAGTGGTGTGAGGTACCTTGACCTTGAGCGTGATTGACGTGCTGTCGCTGGCCCGGCGTCAGAATAGCTTACTAAGTCGCAATATTACTGTTGAACTGACAGTATGCGTAGCCGGAAATCGAGGTAAGGATGACTAAGTTCATTAGAAATAATAAAACACAGAAAGTGCAAAAGTAGTATTGTGCAGTATATGCGTATGAAATAAAAGTAAGCTAAACCCTAGCGCAACAGCCCATGAAGGGCCAAGGCGTATGAAATGCATAACAGAATCTCGAAAACAATAGACTCTCTTTCGTCTTGTGATTCCATAGTATTACTCGATTCTGTAATATTCACTCACACATTCTTATCCCTAGCGTCCGAACCTTTTATACAGGTATTACCAAATGAGGTGATCGCAAGTTATCTCCACAAGGGTAAAGTGTGACGTCATTATACGAGTACAATACCAGCACAAAAGACACTGCCTACAGCGCATAGTGTCTCTGGAGTGTGTTCATTAGTTCCATACAGTAAGATGCCTGCAGCACGAAAATCGAAATGTTCACGTATTGCTGAAGTTGGGAGTGAATATTTTACTGCAAATGGTAACAACGCTGAATGCAAAAAATATATGTACAACGATCCTATGTCGACTGTACTTCTTCTGTGTTGTGATCATGTGACAGACTTACCCCTCCCACTTGCTATAGTCCAAACCCTGCAACGTTTTGTTCCGTGTATGAAGGTTCGAACCTTACTTATCGCAATATAATATTATGCTCGACCATGTCATAATGTAACGCTTATATGCCATTGTAATGCACCTTGTTATATCCACCTCTTTGTGACGATATTGGAATCCACCTAACAAAAGTACATCCTTTCATAACGACACTGCTAACTACCAATCAAAAATTCGCATGTAGCATTCAATACTTTGCCGTCTGCTCATTTCCACGCAGCTGAAAGCGAAACTATCGATTCCCGTATGTGAAATAAATCTACTCTATTTAATAATAAGAGCTAATATTCTAAATAACATCTTAATAAATTCAAATTGTCTTCTTGTTTTTGAAAGAATTAAAACATGTGCCTACACTCTCTATCATTGTGTTAAGGTCAACATGATAATAAAATCAATAACTTCGCAGGTGGATGCGCAACTATCGTTTCATAAAGTATACACACATTTTAATTGCTACCATTATGCTGTCGTTGCATAATATACTATTTTATGAATTATTTTCAGAATGGCTATGAAAACTATGTGAAGATAACATAGTGTTACAGTTACTTGTCATTTTATATATAGCGTGTTACGTACTGAAACACCCGGTATAAACGGATAAGATTTTGAAGATCCAGGATTGGCTGTGCACATGTTGCGATCTACGTGTTCATAATTTTCAGCACTACCGTGAACAGTAAAAGAGGCACCTCAAGCGCAGAATTTGACTATAATAAAAGGTGTATTGCGTCTAAGGGAGCGCAAAATAGCGTTGCTAAAACGAAGTGTAAACACATCTAATATTTAATGCCACGTGTTAAAATGGCGGCGCTGGTGCCGGAACTGTGTTATTTGTTGCTCCGTGCGTTAAACGTTATCTGGGAAGGATTGCGCTGTCTTCCGGCGAATGCAGTGTTGCCGGCCGCGGAGGGGTGAAGAGCTCATCAAGAGGGTGGGGGTTATGTAAACGAGTTGGTTCCGTCTGTGGCCAGCGATGTTGACCCAGCAGAGTTATGTTGGCAATCCTGCAAATGGTCGCTCTCATATCGTATTCATGAATATTGCTGGCCAAAATGTGCGGGTGCTCTAATCTCTCAGTCTTTACTTGTGAGGCGGCGGCGGCGGCGGCGGCGATGTAATTACTGATTTTCCACAAGAAGGCCTGGGTTCAACAACATCCCCCGTTAAATTGAAAAGACTAAAGGTGCGCTAAAAATGTGCTACGCTCGTGTTTTGTTCTCTAGAGCTTTGTTAACCAAAGCGAGGCATTATAAACTGCTACGGACATCTAATTTATGTAAGAGCGTTTTCGAATTCCTACAAGTTTATATTTGTTGAGCAGTGCAAACCCACCCCATCTCTGTAGCAGTAGGCCTTTTACGCAGAGGGCTTGACTTCGAATACAGGAAGCTGAAGCTACTTGTTTATACTTCCTCTACCATGTACCTCTAGTAGGTACAGTAATTATTATATTCCGCACAGAACTTAGATATCAAAATTTAACCAAAATACATGTTTTGAGGTCCCCGAATATGACAAAAAACAAAGTTAGAAAAAAGTTCCTGTGTGTGAGTGAGTGTGTGTGTAAGCGAGTGTGTGCGTGTGAGTGAGTGAGTGAGTGTGTGTGTAAGCGAGTGTGTGCGTGTGAGTGAGTGACTGAGTGTGTGTGTGTGTGTGTGTGTGTGTGTGTGTGTGTGTGTGTGTGTGTGCGCGCGCGCGCGCGCGTGTCTGTGAATAGTATCATTTAAAGGGAAATGTTGCATGAATATATTAAGTTCAGCATCTTCCAAGCATGAGACAAATTATTTCAAAAAATCCTCCCGCCTCAAACTACCCGTTACACGAAATAATTTTCTTATTTTTTCATTATCGCAACAAATTCTTCTAATGATTTTCATTAAAATACCACATATTTAAAATATTGACAATAAAAGAATGAATATATTGAATTTTCTTGGAATAATTCTACAGCATGAATAGAATTAAATGCAGTGTGTTTTATATAGCTTTTAGTAACTAAATAGCCTTATAATCTATATTCATCTAGTTTATTTTCTAGTGAACAAATATCAGATGAACAAAAACTTAATACACACAAAGAAAAAACATCTCTTTAAAACAACTTATTTCAATTAAGTGTTTTGTGCCATCAGCCATCCGAAATATTCGTTATTATTGGTTTAAAGTTTCAAATACTTTACCATTTTTAAAAAGCTGTAGTTATTCAGGTATTTCTAGTGGTTGTATGACAAAAGTATAGCATTTTAAGGCCAGCCTATAACAACCAGCTACCGAAAAGTGTAAATAAGATCTGAATCATCTTGAAGTAGAATTAGCTCTTGCATGAGTAGTTTGTAAACGCTACAAAAAATTAAATGATAGTTTAGAGGTCCAGACGTTTCGTCCACACCTGCGGTGGACTTCATCGGTGGCGCAGTCTTAATCTTCTCGGCGAAGGTTCAGTTTCAACAGAGTCGCTGGCTGGAGATGCCGTATTTATATATGGACATCTTCCACATCCATTAATACTACGCCCCTGAGTTTTTTTTATTTCGGGAAGAGTAATGTACAATTCATTAACGTATTCATAAAATACAAAATTAATGAACGCGTGAATTATTTTACATGCGTAAAAACGTACATATGACGGTTCACATTCACATACCTTTCCACTCACTCTTCTGTGAATTATCAATATAAAAGTTTATTCCTATTTCTTCTAGCTGTTACTGGAGTATAAATCTTCACTATACATTTATACATTATTGTTGTAGGTGCCAACAGAATAAACTAAGCTAAAGCTGTTGTCAATTTTGTTGAAAGTGCTTGGCTATTTGAATTCTTTAAGATTTCGTTCCCTTTACATCACAAAAAAGGACAGTGATTTGCAATTAGAAAATTCAAACCAGTGGCACAGAATATCTCGAAACGTTAACACCACAAAAAATATTTGACATATATTGTGTTCCTTAAAGGAATATGCGTATAGTTTTCGTTTGTAAGATTGTTTGTTTCCCTTACGATGTTCCTATACTTTACACGGTTAAGTCGTAGAGATACTAAAAGTAAAAAGTAGATATCCAGAAGGTGATTTACACTAAAAAAAATTGTGGTATAATATTACATCAATGAATGTTTACGAATCACGTCTCTTATAATGTCAATTTCTATTATCTGTCATTTGAATTATTGAGATATAATAGGTGACGCTGATATCACAATCTCCCTCACAGTTGAATTGCTTACACAGTAGTAGGGACTTCCTTGTAACAGGAACACCTTGACGTTTCCGCTTTTGGTGACAGGCTAATTACAAACTAAAGTGACAGTAGTTACCTACCAACTATTGTAACAATTTATGGCAATTAACAGGATAATAAAAGCCCTATACAACCAATGTTAGATATGCTAGTTTCATGATCCCTTACCTAAGAAACGATAGGGTCCAATGGTAACGCACTACCGGGCCTCTCTACTGTACCAGAGAGCCGAGAGTCGTTGGTGGAAGCACACACAAATTAGTACCGTACAGCTGGACACACCGTTCTTGGCCCCTGGAGGAAGTAAACGTAAAGCTTGAAAGCGACTGTACTTACCAAACCAGGTGACAGCAGAGGGCAAAGCGATTTGGTGCGTCTTTTTCGTAAACCAGTGCAGATCATGCAGAAAAAATCTCTAGGTATACAATGTACCTAGCTTAATTACCTGTGAAAATGTGTTCGTATTAATACATAGGAAAACGTCACTACAGATATTGTAAATTTGATGTTTCGCCATTTAAAATCCAGTTCTCTCACTATTCTGTTTAAGGATGACTTTCTGCCCTGAAACTTGATGCCTTCTCTTAATATTCTAAGTAATTTAGCTATTGTAGAAGCACATTTTTCCCGAACATAAAAAATTTGAATCGTTCCTCTAACGACACATTTATCCAAGTCATCTAGATCCGTTACTCGTTTCGGAACGTTTTTTACTTTCTCTACCGCGTATAGTAAAGTAGAGGAAGTATTGTATTCCACCCAGAATTTCGATGTCGAGATTTCAGCTGAAATATATGTTTTCAGGCCTCCTGAAAAAGAAAACCACCTTTTAAAAAAAGGTCCGTGTGTCTGTATGTGGACAGCATTTATAAAAAACAAAAAGTCTGTCAAAACAAAGTTGATATTTAAGATTAATGTCTTTCAAGGATGCGACATGAAGATTTTGAAGAAAAAAGTCCCACCCTAAACTACCATTTTCATTGATTAAAGTGCCTTAAGTTTGAGATATTTTTATAACAAATGAAATGTATATCTTGAATTTTCTAGCTATAGCCCCTGTAGCCGTAATTACTCTGGATGACTTTTGTGTAACTGGTAAACCCTAAGAGATAAGACCAAATCTTACTATAAAATGTAGATCTCGCTAAAATACACAATTTATGTCTAAATAAACTTTTTTGTAGAGTGAACCATTTAGGAGATATGCCTTATTATTTGTGTGAGTTTTGGAGAACTTATACTTCTGTCAAATATAACATCGTTGTTAATTTTTTATATGTTAGTCGTGCAAAGAGAACGGAATCTCAAAGCTTTAAAAGATTTGATTATTGCTCAAAGCCTACTGTATTCTCATATTCCCCTTGCTCCTACAAGGAAATAAGCTATAAGATAATGTGTACAAATGTTTATCTCAACTAACACGAAGAAGATATAGGAATAAGAGTTTGTAAGAATGGCTAGTACAGGAGTACAGAAAGTAATGAGTGCAACACATCAGATTTTTTTTTTTTTTTTTCGTAGGACTCCAAAAGATGTGTTCTGATTTTCATGTTGTTTGCATTCTTGAACAATTCCATTCACCGTTCTTTCTAACGCTCCTGTGGCATCTGATACGCGTTTTTGAACTTTTTGAAGTTTTTTGAAAAACATTTCTGATGTCAGCAGTTCTTTGCTTTTATCTTTTTTCTTCATGTATGTCCCTACATTTGAAACAATTCCGCCACTGTTGACTGTGTAATGTTTTGGGCCCTAATTTAGAAAGTAGTGGTAGCATTTGATTTATGCTATGATCAGTGTCCCATAAATTCACTATAGTCACTTCTTATCACAAAACTTTTACTATGTCTTTAACTGCACGCCGCACAAAAAAAAAAAAAAAAAAAAAAAAAAAAAAAAAAAAAAAAAAAAAAAAAAAACCAACTGTGAATTGGCAAAGACTGTCTCAGATGCAGGCAACATCAGTACCTTCCCCCTCCCCATCCTACCTGTTGTGCATGGTTTCATTCGCAGAATATGAGCTGATGAAAGAGACAAAACGCTATGGGTTCGCCTACAGGACTTCCAGTGAAGGCCAGAGGCCAAGAACGATGGTTCCAGCTGTACTATACAAGTTCAGTACAGATATTTTAGTAAATCATATCTTAATGTGTATCCAATTCGATGTGTTTTTGGTTTTTCTCTTTGTCTAACGTTTTCCCAATCACATAGTTTACTACCTGATTTTTTCTTGCCTAGATGTAACTGCCCGGGAAATGAACAACCCCTGTGAGGCTGACTATCCGTGTTGTTTTACATTGATACACATTGTCTTTCAAAGAACCCCATAAATAAAAGTCGCAATTAGTTAATTCCAGGGAAGAGTTATAGCTCTGTCAGGAAACGACTTTATTATTTATGTAGTGAAATGGTAAACTACGTGCTGTACAGAATCTTGTTGGAAATATCACTGCTAATAAAATATTACGTCTGCTGCCAAACGACCGTCAAATGATCCTAGAGTTAGTTTCCGATATTATTGTACATTAATTTTCCATCAAATAAAATGGATCATTTTATTCTTCTAGTGACGCATTTCAAGCAATAGTCCTGGTTTTTGTAAAACCCAATGCCAACTGCTGAGAGGGCTCGTATTAATTTATTTAGTGATCGCTCTAAATTGCCATTGCTTTCACCTCGTTTATTTTATTTTAAAAGCGATCCTCTAGTAGAATGTTTAGTTCCAAAATTTCAAATTATTCCCGATCGCATGTATAGGTTTTGTTGCCGATGATAACAGTTTCGAAACTTTTCAACAAACTTCAAACTCCCTTACGTACGACGAGCAAATTCTCGTTTGGAGTAAAAATTGCTAATAAACTCACGTTGTTTTACCGATAAGGAGAGAAAGAATGCTATTCAACTAAAAAAACTGGATATATATTTCAGGAATGCAGGTTATGACATTGAATTTTTCAATCTTATTCTACGCTTTCCAGTCGTGTCCTTCCGCTAATGGAGAAGAACAATTACTTACCACTTTTTACCTGGTTTATTTTTCGAATCTATTTTCTAAAGAACAGTCCTTACAAATGCTACTAAAGTACAATATGTTTAAGCTATTTAAGGACAAATGAAATGTGTCTTTTGAACTTTCTGGCAATAGACTGAAATGCTCTTCATTTTGAATGTCTCTTGTGTAATGTGTACAGCGTAAGATATAGACAAAATCTTACTCCACAAAAAATGTATATCTGTTTAAAACATATACTTTGTTAATTTTTTTTTTTTTTTTTTGAGTTAATCATTGTGGAACGAATACCTTGTTATTGGTTTGAATTTACAAATACTGAGTTTTATAAAAAGAAAACTTATTTGCTATTTTCTCTCTCCCTCAAAATGTGCAAATGTAAATTGAATGTTTATCTAGATTAAAATGAAATGGCTATAGTAATAAGTTTTTGTAAGAAAACTCTGCAGGAGAGCGAGTAGTGTACTAAACAGGTGTTGTTTTTATCATTTAAAAATTAAACGTATCTACCTTCAGTTATTCCTGAAAAAATCTTTAACTTATCACATACTGTCATTCAGGAAAAAAGCAACTCAACAGTAAAATACCTCATTTTTTGGAGATACAGACGATGTCATGTTTAGAAATGATTCCAATTTGAGGAACAAATCTTCCCCTGAAAGATGAGTTCAACTTTTCCGCTCTTCTCCAGAGTGCACAAGGAATACCATCTTTTCTTTAGTGGTGCCGAATTCAGAGTACAATTTTTTTTTAATTAACGTCCTCCAACATTGTGTCATATCGGACGAATCAATGAAATGGGTAAAATGATGCTCAAATGAGCCCGAGGTCCGTGGAGCTTTAAGTTACCTGACATTCGTCTTCTCAGGGTAGGGAAAACCTCGGAAAAAAAAAAACCTTACCCGGATAACTTACCCTAAGCGAGATACGAACTCGCCACCACTTAAACGTGAGGCAGACACGCTAACCATCACGCTACCGAGGCGGGTATTTATTCAGAGTACAAGATGGAAGATGCAATATCATTTTGAAAGCATATTTCAAATATAAATATTGTACTCATACATATGAAATTAAGGAGGAAACTAATTTATTAGATTGCATAATAATAATTAATAATAATAATAATAATAATAATAATAATAATAATAATAATAATAATAATAATAATAATAATAATAATAATAATAATAATAATAATAATAATAATAATAATAATAATAATAATAATAATAATAATAATAATAATAATAATAATAATAATAATAATAATAATAATAATAATAATAATAATAATAATAATAATAATAATAATAATAATAATAATAATAATAATAATAATAATAATAATAATAATAGTAATGTTGGGGCAATTTTTGTTATTTAGTCTTCCCTTCACATGAAAATAAAAATTTATCACACCATTACTAAGGAATTGTGCAGAGGTTCTGTGTTTTTCTGAAAGTAGCTAAAAGGATACTTTGAGGTTGTTACGTCTTTCTTCCAATTGCTATTAGATACGTGTGTGTCAGTGTGATATTTGGGAATGAACTTCAGCACGAAGTCCTGTCAATATTGGCGAGTGGCACAGCAACAAAAGCAGGAAATGTGTTCACTGCCACCAAGAGTAAGGAACGGCCTGTACCGGGTTCATGTACAATTCACGGCCCCCTACCAGCTCCTCCCCTGTTTGTATTACTGCCCGCTGTTTGCCCGATCATCGCCTCCAACAAGAGCTCGCCCCGCCGTGATTAAGTCATAATTTCAGATCCGACGCTCAGTTCGCAGCTGTTCTCCTTGCTGGAGTTTACTGAGCTTCCCAAAGTATTTGCTCAAGCGAGAGGAAGAATGTATCTGTCTCCATCTTTACTTACAAACCTTCGAAAAATGTACCTCAATTTTGTAAATTATGTTTCTTATTACTTCTGTATATTTACCCAGCAAAAAGGCTCTGCGGTAACTTGTGTCTCGCACTTGGGAGGTCTCGGGTTGGACTCCCGTCGACCTTCCACTCCACCCTTAGTTTCCCCTGGTTTTCCCTGGTCGATAGCCGAATGCTGGAGTTTTTCGTTTACCGCGATTTACTTTTCATTTCCCTTTCATTCCGCTTTCTTCTCATTACTAGGACGAGCTGGTTTCCTATAGTATGACTCTGCTGCACAGATGCTTGCTTGCTCAAAGGAAGGAATACTCTCTGTGGAACTAGAGGTCGGTTTGGTTGACGGGTCGTCATTGCTCTCTCTGGGTAGAACCAACACTGAGACGGTTGTTCAAGAGCAGGAACTTTCTTAGCGAAAGTGGTGCAATAAAAGAAAACAATAAAACCACTTTTATTGTTTTTAAATCTAGCAATATATTCTTCTCAAAAACATTCACTAACCTCAAAAACTTGTTAGAATACGCAGAAAACATATATACCAGGAGAAATACGAACTGGCTTGAGAATTTAATGCCATTCTGGCAGTTTGTCACAATAGCTCAGTGGTTAGAGCGTCCGCCCGGCAAGCGGAAGGTCTGTGGTTCAAATCCCAGTTGTGGCATTGAATTTTTAAGTTCCAGTTCTACCTCTTAAACTTTGCCCACACACGGCTTGTGTGTTTAAAAACACCAACAGTAAGTTTGTTGGCATAAATAAATAATAATTACCATGTGAAGGTTATTTAATCCTGGGATATAAAGTACTTACAATAGTAAGTCACCATTGGGGTAATTGTTTCTGATGTGAGACTGCCTTTGTGGTTTACCAGGAGAAATACGAACTGGCTTGAGAATTTAATGCCATTCTGGCAGTTTGTCACAATAGCTCAGTGGTTAGAGCGTCCGCCCGGCAAGCGGAAGGTCTGTGGTTCAAATCCCAGTTGTGGCATTGAATTTTTAAGTTCCAGTTCTACCTCTTAAACTTTGCCCACACACGGCTTGTGTGTTTAAAAACACCAACAGTAAGTTTTTTTTTTTTTTTAATTTATTTATTATTTGAAGTCGCTTCAACATAAAAGTCATATCGCGACTAAACATTGAGGAAAAAAAGGAGGAAACATCGTGAAGTTTACAATGAATTTAAATATTAACTTTGCATGCTTTGATGAACTTGATGATTTTCTTGTGATATTGTTGATCACCCAAAGCTAGCTGAAGGTTCTCAGGAACTCCATACTGAAGTCGCTGGTGAGTGTATCTTGGGCAAACAGTGAACAGATGCTGAACGGTAAGAGTAGAATCACACGGAGTACATTTAGGAGGAAGTTCACGGGACAGAATGTAGGAGTGAGTAAGCGCAGTGTGGCCAATGCATAATCGGGTTATTAGTACCTGGTCTCGCCGGGTTAGTGTTGTAATTGTTATGGACAGGTTAGGTATTGGACAGATATCATGCAGTTTGCTGTTGGATGTAGTTGTCCAATCTGTCTTCCATCGGTGTAGGATAGTTCTTTTAAGATGCCGTAAATAGTCTTCATGTGGTAGCTTAAGATCTGGTAAGCTTGGAGGATGCTTGGTAGCTTCTTTTGCGGCAGTGTCAGCAAGATCATTTCCTGGTATGTTACAGTGAGATGGTATCCATGCCAACAAACAGTAAGTTTGTTGGCATAAATAAATAATAATTACCATGTGAAGGTTATTTAATCCTGGGATATAAAGTACTTACAATAGTAAGTCACCATTGGGGTAATTGTTTCTGATGTGAGACTGCCTTTGTGGTTTACCAGGAGAAATACGAACTGGCTTGAGAATTTAATGCCATTCTGGCAGTTTGTCACAATAGCTCAGTGGTTAGAGCGTCCGCCCGGCAAGCGGAAGGTCTGTGGTTCAAATCCCAGTTGTGGCATTGAATTTTTAAGTTCCAGTTCTACCTCTTAAACTTTGCCCACACACGGCTTGTGTGTTTAAACACACCAACAGTAAGTTTGTTGGCATAAATAAATAATATTTGTAAATGTTTGCCAACATAAATCAACATAAAAGCTTGGATTATTTGTGCTTGAGCCTTCCCTAACCAAATCGATCTCATTTCCGGATTAATCTGAACATGGAAATGTGGAAATGGCAATGAACTCAAATCGAGTTCAACTCCGCATGGAAACGTAGTATATGTCTGCCTGCGGCTGACTGGTTCTTTGACTTAATTGCATCCGCATTGCATCCACAACTTTTAAAGCGGCAATAAACATTTTATTAATTTAATTTATCCTTCCCCTTTCTGTTTTAAATTATTGCAGCTATAAAATGATTTATAATATTTTAGGTGAATTCCTCCTTTGCCCCTTATAATTTTAATTTCATAGAACCGGCTATTCCTAATAACGCACGAAAAATCCAGAGGTATGAAAGGTATGTGGAACATCGGCAGAACGTCTGATATCCTTAACCTGCTCACGAGGTTCTATAAGTGATCTTTGAAAGTGGAACAACCATTGTTTGAGTGACTTCTTAGATATTTGCAGCAGTGAAAATGCAAACCTTTGCACTATTTAGTATCTTAGTTATTCAATAACATGCTACAGTAACCCAAAACGTAATACAACTGAATATAGATGGAATATGTAGATTTCGCACTCTTAGGCCACCATAGAAAATACAGTCTGGTGACCATTGAGAACATATTTTCAGATCTTAATATATAAATATCAGCTCACCGACTTCTCTTTGTAAAATTATTTAGCATGTCCTACTAACGAAGTTGATTATACCAGGGAAAAAGCATAACTTTCTTACATGAAGCTTATTAAATTATTTTGCCACTGGTGTCGTATGCATATCAGTCTTATAAATAGATTCAATTCTGTTCCTTTGCTTAGTGTTAAATGATTAATTGTAACCACCTTCATACTATGTCCATGTTGTTTGGAATAATACTGGTATATCCGCAGTATTTCTCTTATTATACTAACATAGTCTGTGGGCAACAACTATTTTCCACTCCATGGTATTTTTAGCTTCCCTTATTCGCAAGCACTCTTTTTGTAAGCATAATGTATTGATATTAAGATTCAAGAACTTCATATATTATTTTTAAATTTTTAGCAACTTATGAAATTAAATTATATTTGTTTTATAGAAAGAGCTCGGATTTTTATTGGTGAAAGAATTATCCAAACTAATTGAATGGTTTTTAATATTATCCTTTAACTGTACATAAAAATCTTCTATCTTTATAATATTAATATAGATAATCTAACACCATGTTGGAGAGCATAACACATGCTATCATTTTTCCCATCTCTAATGGCGACGTTTTCCATTTTAACGTCTGTGTCATATCGGCGGTTTTTAAATTTAGAAGAATTGCTTATGGCAATGGAAATGAGAGAAAATTTGGCATACAGTATGAGAGACAAAAAGATTCGTATGGTACGTTATTCAGATGATGTACTTATGGCAGAAACGGAGGATAACCTGCAAAGACTTTTGTACGACTTTCATGGAAAATGTAAACATTTCAATATGAAACTATCCATAAATAAAAAAGAAACCGTTACAAATTGGAAACAACATTATAGAACAGGTAATGCAAGGTTTTTAATGATACTAGTGGAGGAAATCTAGTCAAGGAATTAAAAATCAAGTTGTAAAACCATCAAATTTTTTTGGATATATTAATGATGTAGTATGGAGAAATAAATATATGGAAAAAGAAACAAAGGTCAAAATTTATAAAGCACTAGTCCGATCAGTAATAACTTATGCATTAGAAACAAGAGCAGAGACCACAAGAACACGACGAATGATGGAAACAACGGAAATGAAAGGAAGATAGGTGGAAAGACAATGTACGATAAGGTAAGAAGTAAAGAAACCAGCGAGATATGTAAGATCCAGCCGGTGACTGAATGGGTAGAAAGAGGGAAGGAGGAATGGAATGTACATATATCCAGGGTGTCAGATGAACGATTACAGAAAATTGCGAGAGACAAAATACCGGAAGGAAGAAGAAGTTCGGGACGACCAAAAAAGAGATGGAAGGATGGGCTGATTCATGTGTATAACAAACGATTGCGCCCAACTTAAAGAGAAGGAGAACAGGAAGAAGAAATCAAATTATTAATATTGAGACACCGGCTGTGGTCAAAGAGATGTTCAAGGTGAACCTACCTCACACCACGTCGTTCCCAGGCAACAAAAACAACAATATTTTGTTCGGAAGCAAGATCAGTGCCGGCTTATTTAGAGAAATTTCAAGAAAAGATACACGTACTTTCCAGAGAATTCGCCTGCAATTTAGCTGGAGTATATAAGTGAGTCAGAAAGCCGAGAGAAGCAAGTTTTTGACGCGAGTATTTTAAGTGTTGAACGCGACAGTTGTAAAGAAGGTTTTAAGTAAGTCAGTTTAATGAGCGTACCGTTGAAACCAGCTGTTTTTGAGGCACAGGGCGAAGTAGAACGGTGAGAAGTGAGGTTTGTGTCAAGATTACGAAGGGAGAGAGCAGATGTGAGCTGCAAGGTAACGAGGAAGTGAAACAGAGGGCTGAGCTTTGTGACTCAGTTTTAGAACTTAAAGTGACAGAAAAAGGAACTGCACAACTAAATCACAGAGGCAGTCCGCTGATAATATTTTGCTGAATAAATTTCCGTTAATAGTAACAGTATTATAGGAATGTTAAGTAAATGAATACCTGCATCTCTTCTGAATAACACACACAATCACTTTTAGTGTTCTGAGCAGCAAGAAGTTAAATTTAATGTACTGTCAACATTCGCCCAATAAAACTCGGTTTATTCATAATATTTTAATTTCTTCCATTTAAAATTAGAAACAACTACGTTCATTGTATCACTATATGTTCAAAAAATAGTCGAAAATAAAAAGAGTATGTCAAGGCTTGAAGTAATGTCCATGTACTCCAATCGTACAGTAAAAGAGTAATCAAAAACCAATAGCCCGTCTTTGTAGTGTGGGACAGCGTGTCTGCTTCACATTTAAGGAGTATTGAGTTCGAATCTCGGTTAGGATAAATTATCCGCACAAGAGAAATGTCGACTAAGTTTAAGTTCTATTGAACCTGGGCTCATTTGAGCATTATTTCACACATTTTATTAATCATCTATTGTGATCTACCAGGTTAACGACGTTAAACTTAAAAACTCGGATGTGTTGCACTCACATGGCTTTCTCTACTCGTGTACTAACTACTCTTATAAACTCTTATTGTTCTATCTTCTTATGTTAGTCAAGATAAACATTTGCAGAAATTATCTTATTGCTTATTTCCTTGTAGGTGCAAGAGGAATATGGCAATACAGTAGGCTTTGTACGATAGTTAAAACATTTAAAGATGGTGGTTATATAAAGGGATTCAAATTCCGTTCTCTTTGCACGGCTAACAGACCAAAAAATGTGAATAACATCCTTCCATTTTAAAAAAAAGTATAATCATTGCAAAACTCACACAATTAACAAAGAATATCTCCGAAATGGTTCACTCCACAAAAAAATTCACATGGACATAAATTATGTTTTAACGAGATCTACATTTTTGTACAGAAAGATTTGGTCTGCCTCTTACGGTTTACCAGCTATGCAGAACTCACCCAGAGTAAACAAAACTACATGGCCTATACCCTGAAATTTCAAGATACATTGCGATAAAAATATCTTTGGCATACGGCATTTTAATTAAAATCGTTAGAGCCATATTCGAGAAAATCAAAATGCTCGAAAAATTTTCCTTGTAAATGGAATGGGGAAGAATTTCTTCAAAATCTTTGTGCCGCATCCTTTTTCTATTTTTTTATTCGGGGAACCCCAAAACGTATATATCTAGTGAAATCTCGACATCGAAATTTACGGTCGAATACAATACTTTCTCTACTTACTATACGTAATAGAGGAAGCAACAAAGAAAAATTTAATGTCCTAGTGTTCTTTACATTACTCAAAAGGTCTATTCTGTTTAGTTTGAACAATTTGAATATAGATCGAATGTTTTAACGAACTAAGGAGCAGTCAATTTCTGTGTTATGTCCAAGAAAACCCCTCTTCTTTATTTTATACAATACTAACAAATACTGTCAGTGAAATATTTACTTGCTGAAAATGATCTTTTGCATCAATTCCAGTACCAAAGTGTTGGAAAACAGACATATCTAAAAGGATAAAGTGTAATATTCATAGCAACTTTAGAAGCTCTTTACGTATACTTCGATCCAGTTACTATATATTAGCAAACAAAGAATTTATTTGATCATTGACTTCACAACACTAGACCAGTAATTGACGGTAGGATCGCTGGACAGTTCTTGGAGAGCATCCTGGCGTGCTACTCGTGCCATATCGAATTAATTACGATGCATATCGAAACGTTAAATACACTGCTCAATGGTAATATATTAATGAGCAGATGTTCCCAAGGGAACGTTACTCCCTGGGGAAGACGTGATATCTCATTGCATCTGTTAACCAGCATGCACAATTGCACCTGCTATTATCATGCCATTGCAGTCCTTAGTCATGAATATCATCATCGTCTTTCTGTTCCGCTACAAAATATTTCAATACGCCAAGTGTCAGCATTCAACTACAAAAATTGCTTCGTTAATAACTTTGTTCAAAATAAGTAGTCTAAATGTAGGTAAACATGGCGCTTGGCCATATAGCTATAGCATCTTGTTTCCAATCTCCCTTAATCGGAAACAAATGACTGACGTAAATATACACAGAATAAAGATGTATTTAAACATTAAGGAGGAATGATTATCGTATATTAAATCACCTTGTTGAATTTCTTCCAGTAAACCACCATAAATTTGAACTCAGAAATTCAGAGTTCAATGTCGTAAAGATAAGTTGTTACGGTAACTCAGAGGCTAGAGCAACCGCGCGAAGTTTCGCGTTCAAATTCCAACTGTGGTATCGTTTGAAAATTTGGTTAACTTTCTGGGTTCACATCAAAGATCAGGCAACAGGAATTTGTACCCAGTGTAGAATTTGCAGTGGATGTATGCCTGTCAATACTTACTCTGCTAATGCAGTGCTTCCTTAGGTAGGTAATATGGAAAATACACTGAAATATTTTGAAAGATATAAAGGTAATTAAAAGTGAAAACGAAAATAGTCATTCTTGGATTGAAAATACAAGGTTTGGAGGGAGACTTAGCACCTCGAACTACAGGAAATCTTTTGTGCTTAGACCCTGACGGGACGCCGCCGAGAGGAAGGGGTGAGGGAGGGGATACCAAGGGTGGTTGTTGGGACGACAGCAGATGGCAGGGTCCTTAACAGCTTCAGGTCTGAACTCCACAGTGGCGGTTCTATTCCAACTCCTCTCCCCCAGCAGACTCTGACTCCCCTGGGGCCCTGGCCCCGATCCGGAGGACGAGGATTAACAGATAGCAAGCACCTGTTATGCACGTCCAAACTCCTGCCAATACCTAGAATCCCGAAACAGTCAATCAGATGAAATGAGAAATGACGTGAAATTGAGGGACAGAAAATGCGGAGCCTGTATATTATTTTTCCCAGTATTTGTCTAACGGCTCTGGGAAACCCCCGAAAAAACCTAAGGGTCAGGAAAGTCGGCTACAGATATTGAACCCACGACCTCCCGATGCTGTGGAGCCATCTCGCTCGGTTAGAACATACTTTTATTCCCAATAAACATAAATAAAATGGATCCTCGAGTGTATTCTCCTCTGCTTCTATTTGCGCTGAGTTACTCAAAGGTTTTATCTTAACAAGAAAAACATTTGCTAACAACGGTATAGTCAAGACACGTATTTTATTGAATCCTAATACGAAATGGAAGTAATAGTGCGTTTCTAGAATGTGGTATGCACAATCCATTCATACAATGTTTCAGTAACCAGTGATGTCGAAATGGATTTTGCATATAAAATTTATTGCATATATTTTGCGAAACGTCTCTTCTAATTTTCAATGTTAAGTAGCAGCAAGATTAGTTGTTAGCTTTCCCGCTAAAGTAATATCTTTCCAGATGTTCTCTTTCTAAAAAAATGAACTGATGTGTGGAAGAAATCAAACTAATTTAACTGAAATGACTAGAAGTTCTTTATGTCGAAGCATGGAATTTGGCACCCCTATATTCCCAAACGGCCATAACTCGACAAATGGTCCAGTGGGTTGGGGGGAGATTAAAAAGACGCCATCTTGGTGTAATCTGCTGGCGATCCCAGCGCTCTCTGTCGGACAATTAACGAGGTGCAAGCCGGCCTCTGCGACCAGCTGATAACGCTTTGCTCTCTCCATGTCATTTGCCGACCGCCATATTTATGTAGGATAATCAGTAATCATGCCGCCTCGGTACAGTATCGACCACAAGTTAGTACAACTAAAAGAACTGCTGTGTTTTATTGCATCAATCAAAATAGATATAAAATTAATGGAATTTTATAAACATCGAATATTTAAAAAGCATCAGGGAAATACGAGTATTTGTGTTCTAGATGTAACTCCAGGTTCTGATCTTAACTAGAGGGTGCGATCCAAACAGATGGATTGTGGAGTAAGCAGCGAGAGAAAAATTGTTCACTAAAGGGGAAATGATACCGCTTCTGCTTTTTTTATAGTAGAAAAGAAAAGTAAGTATTGATGATAGTGAGATGAATAAGCAGGACAAGGCTTGATTTCTCATTATTAGAAGAATAAGGTACATATTAAAGGGTAGAAGTTATGCTGACTCCATTCGCCGGCACTCTTTCCAACCCTTCACAAGTCAGTTCATGCTAGGTGAGCGGGAGGTCGTACATGAGCTGCAGAAATTATGGAGTAAAGATAGAGCACTAAATCTCTAGCTTTTGCATTCCGCCTCATTGTAAGGGAAGCCCTTGTTGGGAATGCAGTGATTCCGTTGGGTAAAAAGAGTAATCAAATTAAAACAGTTATTTAATTTGAATTATTCTTGTAGTTATTGCATTTTTGTACACTTGCGGTATGCTACAAAACACATTTTGAAACAGGGCATCAAATGTTTCCAAAGTTCAGATCAAATTTAATAATTGTAGTAATGAAGTTCAATTATTAATGGGAAGACACGTTTGAATGACAAACTTTTAAGAAATTGATGGATGCATATTCTTTCATGGCCTCCGTCTTGATTCGTATCTTTAATTTCCGGAGAAGGCCGAATCATTTTGCATAAACTTGCCGAAGTTTCGCTCATCTTGTGCTCAACTTCTTCTGGCTCGGGTTCAATCTTTGCGCTGTGTATATGTGTTTATTGTGGACTTTGACCTAATTCACCCACAGAGACTTCTAAGAACAGAAGAATGGAGCAGTCATGGACTATCCTCTTTCACCTGCAGTCGCAAGCTTCTTCAAGGAAACCTTTGGTACTACTGCAATAGACGCATAGGAACTCAAAGCACCATTCTGGCTAAGATACATGGATGACACTCTTGAAATGTGACCGCATGGCAGGGACATCACAGGCGGTTTTGTCGAACATCTTAACATCTTTCGTCCCAAAACACAATCCATGATGGAAATAGAAGAGAGTGGATAATTTCCCTTTTTGGATCTCATGGTGCAATGAAAAGATACCACCAATACAGTGCATTGTTCCACATACAGCAGCGATGAGCAAATTCCAACACATTAAGTTCTGCAGTCTGCTTGACAGAGAACACACGCTTGGGGTAAGAGACGTGAAATCAGCGCTATTCCAAGTCAAGGCCACGATTACAGACGTAATCAGAACACGCGTTCTGCCCATGCCTAATATACAGAAAACTCACACACACACACACACACACACACACACACACACACACACACACACACACACACACACACACACACACACACACACACACACACACACACTAATGAATATTTGGACACATCCTGGCATCATTCCCCTGCCATAAAATGAGGATTGATAAGCACGTTGTTCCTTCAAACCAACCGCATATGTGACCCAGAGCTCATCAGAGAAGAAAAGAAGTATTTAAAGAGCATTCTAAGAGCAAACGGATAACCTACAGAGAAATATGGCAAATGCAAGAAAAGAGTAACAGGATAAACTCCCAGAAAGGATCCCGGGAAAATGGAACACCTTGCTCTACATCCGAGCTACAACCGACCAGATTTCAATGGTTCCCAGAACGTGCAACAGAATCTGCATCAGAATTCGCTACAATTCCACCAAAAAGCTCAGATCTGATCTCCGATCAGCTAATGACACTAGTAATCCAGTTTTAAATCCAGGTGTACATGGATTAGGTGTGTCTGTAGGAAAATCTACATTGATCCAACTGTTAAGGACATCGTTACACGTAGGAAAGAACATATGCGCAGTTTAAAACTTTACCAGCGGTAAAATCCGCACTAACAGTGCGTGTGATTATAACCGGCCGTCACATCGACTTTCATAATGCAGAACTTCTAGCCAGGTGCAACAACTTATCCCAGACGATGATTTGGGAAACTGTAGAAATGCACAAGGAAAAGAACATCAACAGGGACCAGAAAAAACAACTCCGTAATACTTGGAAGGCCTTGCCCACAAGCAGAACTATTGGTCGGAGCGCAACCAACTGCGGAACAAAGCCACGAGACTATCTCGAAATCGACAGTCCCATGCAACAGCTTTTTCCACATGAAGGGCCAAAAATGAACCAACAAGTTAGAAACACACCTAAAGAAATAAATAACAAAAGGAAGAGGCAACGAAATCCATCTCTTAAACCAGCACAAAATTGGGACACTGGCACCGACATCCACTGGCAAAGGGGCGAGGCCACCCAGGATCCGTTGAACAGCGGGACAGCAGCGCATAATGACAAGGGCCCAGTAGAAGCTCACGACAAGATGAACGAAACGTCGTTTATACAAGATGCGGCCTTCTTCGGAAGCTAAGCTTACGCCGCATCAAGACTTAATTGAAGTTTCCGAGTTATGCTTTAAGCAAAAGTACAGTGATTATGACATAAAATATCACACTATTATTTGTTGTGTTGTTCTATATTTTGTGACGTAAACAAAGATACAATAACTAATCGACCTAGATGATAAAAAAGGTAACGAAGAATAAGCCTTACGGTTATAATATAGTGGAAGGAGCATTCTATACCGACGCTCACCCTATTTACGTAACTCGGAATTCCGAGGAAGAGGAGAATAGCATTACTACCAATTCTGAACGCACTCTCTTAGGAATAATGTATCTCAACCGTTTCTTACAAGGTAAGGGATGAAACCATCTGACTTTTGAGTATATTATTAACAAATTTCATCCTTATGTATCAATATTTATGAAGGTCAATAAAATATCCATGGAGCAAAGAAAAACATTCAAATTAGTCCATATATTATAACAATAAAAACTAGGTGTTCTAATAATCTCTTATGAGAATCTGTACTACCGAAACATCTCAATATAATCCCACAGATCCTCAACGATGAACAGAAAAGCAATGAATTCAGTACACGCTCTTGAACATCTGTCGTTTAAAAACAGAAGCTATGTTCTAACGACCATTGTATATTTATGCCAATGGAATCACGAGTGAGAAAGCAATGTAAATAGCTGTTTTGCATTTCTATTTTAGTTCGATTAATTACATGTTTGTTTTAATCGCCTTTTGCACGGGCTAGGAAGAAGTGAATAAAAGGCATGAGGAAGTATGAAGGTCATACATCACTCTCACATTGTACACAAAAAGGAAGAAATGCCTGAGCATCCGTCCCCTGAACAGGCCTGCACGAATCCGCTAAACAAACATACTTGGGGCTCCACGCTGTAAGTAGATTATGCAAATGATTGGGTGTGGAGTAGTGGACCCCTCTTTTCTCTGAGAGTGCGGTACACAAAAGGACAAGTTGATGGCAGGCGTCTTCACACGAGGCACGAAATAAACTGTACCGTGTGGGTCCCAAATGCGGCGGCTCCACAACAAATTGGTTCACCTAACCTGTAGATGCGGATTACATAAAATTTAATGTAGTCACTTTCCAACGAAACAATTCGAATGGGTAAAGACAATCTAACTTTTCTTGCAAGAATGGTTTAGAAGAAACAACGAACATGCTCAGCTGTAACTACTAATAAGAGTACGAGTGAATTAATATTCTGTACCACACGGTTGTGTATAATATTGGTCGATCAGTTGGTTCACTGGCAATTTTATCCGATAGGAAAGAGTAATTTAAGGTGTGCATTATTGACATGGATATAGCATACCCTGCGTTGTGGATACGAATAACTACTGGACAGTAGAGGTAGACAGAGGAAGGAAACTACACTGCGCGACGTAAACACATCCATTGTACTCTCTTACAAAGGTTGCCTTCTGGGTCTTCTAGCAGCTTAAATGCATGCTTGTGCCGTATTTAAAATATCAATGTCTCACCTATATTGCTGTTTTCAACGCTCCCCATATGGTCAGTGACCGTAGTTCCATCAAGCGAGACTAGAACCTTTAATAGCTGGAGGCACGCAGAGGGTGGTCATAGTTACCCCAATGGTACAGGAATATAAAGATCACAATGAAAGAGAGGACCTACAGCTGTAGGACTCGCAACGGTGTTGGGCCATATATATTAGGGATGGGTCCTCGATATTTGTGATACCTCGATACTCATAATACTTGCATGGTATCGACATCGAACGATACTTCAGAAAATTCGCTCGGTACTTTTTTTATACTTCGGAATTTTTGAAATCCCAAAATATAATTGCCGCCAATAGAACATTTTAAAGCAGTCGCAATGACCACCCAAACAGTAGAGACAAAGACAGAGATAGGTCAGGAATACCGTTCCTTTAATTCCCGCCTATTCACTGCAAAGACGACGACGACGCTATCTGGCAGGCTGAGAACAGCCCGAGGTGTGTCATGCGTGTACCTGCCCTTGTAAGGGCTTAACCACTTTATGACGGGATGTGGGGTTTTGCAGGATAGCGGGTGAAGATTGAGGTAGTAGGTTGTAAGGAGGCAGCAAGATTTTGCTCCTCAGCGGCTGCTTATTCAGTGTGCAACTTCCGTTGGGCACTGCTGGTGTAGGGGTCCAATATGGAGGTTCGTGAAAGTTAGAATTTTGAATCCAAGCTTTCTTGGAGGACTGTCTAGGTATTCAGCTTTCGCTGTTGGAGGGGTGTCTCCTTCGTTACCGGGGATGCCCGCAAGCCATGCGGGGAAACCGGTGTCCCACACGCGTGCGTTCTGTGGGGTTATAGTCCCCACGAGACCTAACCAGGGCACTCCTATGTTGTGGAATCTGGTCGTACAATTTCTTTGTCCGGCGCCTGATTTCGTCCGCCACGTACGGAAGAGACGAGGCTTCGTGCAGTAGTCTCGATGGGAATCTGCGGCATACAGAATAGATTATCCGAAGGCCTCTATTCTGTATGCGCTGCAGACGCAGGAGATGGGAATCTGCGGCCATGCCCCAGATTTCACAGGCGTATAGGAGAAGTGGGATTATGAGAGCCCGAAAAAGGCGTAGCTTCAGGGGCATTGGCATCCCCGACCGCAGCATTGGGTATAGTGAGGCAGTTGCCCCGCCGGCCCGCGCTGACAGGTCGTTGATGTGTTCCCGAAAAGTCACTGCAAAGAGCAAACCCAAACATCTAATTATCTCACTGCAAATCAAGCAAGAACCTGACCAATTACATCTGGAGTTGAATTTTCTAAGAAGCACTTCTTGTCTGCAGATAACTAGAAATGAGAACGCAGTTAAGACAACTTCTTCCTGCATCCAAAAATGATCAGGTAAAGTTTATTTTTATTTTTTGTTCAGATTTTCGGATACCTATGTAGGGATAGTCATGTAATACTGGCATACTCGTAAAAATTGATCAGTTGACAAAATTTTCTTTATTTTGTTTTGTATGTCACCAGCTGCAAAGCCCAAGAAATTGCTAGCAATGTGGCACCTTTATAGTAACATCTTACATGAATATAATCGTGTGTCATATTCACTGCCAGTCAACAATTCTCAAGAACTCACCGCACACTTTAACCAGGATTTGTCACCTCCTCTTTCTAGTGCACTGGATTACTGGAAAACAAATTCAAAATTTCCAAAACAAAACAAAAAAATTGCCCGCTAAATATTTGTATATGCCACATGCAGCAGTTTTCTCTGGCAACAGTTTATTTGGCACAGCAGGAGTCACATGTGACAGCAAAAGAAGTAGACTTGACCCCGAAGGACTGAGAATGCTGGAATTTTTTAACAAAAACTTTGCTTTTAAATGTCTAATGTAGAATTTAAAAAGAAGTACATTGATGGTTTTAAATTTTTAACTAATTAATTAATTTCATTGGCATTTCACATTACTCCGAACATTCTATTTTGTATTAAAACTAGAAGCAGAAATGAGGGTCTCGAGTATTGAAGGGTCAGATATATACGTGATATATGATGGAAAACATGTATCGATATCGAGGATCGAGAAAAACTGATATCGAGCCATCCCTAATACACACACAGACACACACACACGCACGCACGCACCCTAATGCAAAAAATGAGCAGACTGGAAGCGTATATTCTCAAATAAGGTAAAAAAGGGACAAATTAGATGCTGATATATTCAACTAATTCAACAATTTCTCTTTCCTCTATTCTAATTTATTGAATTACAAACATCAAATTATCACTCATCAGAAGAAGGAAAACACATGAAGCCGTTATAATTCAAGACATAAAGCATCTCTGCATTTTTAAAAGTAAGTCTGTTTCTATTAAGAGATAGAACGTTTTTGTAGATGCTAAAGCTTCTTTCGACATCCACAGAAACCAGTGGGGCAAATCTTGTATTCACTCGGAAAGGTAATTCCACAGATGTGTCGAAATCCTCAATTCCGGGTTATTCTGAAACTAAACTCAGGTTTGTCTTTGACAAAGCCATATAATTTCTCCCACACGGAAGTAAAAATATCCCACTGTTTCTCCTTTTCCAAACCTTGTTCTTCCTATAGTTTAATAGCTGTAGTCAGGTCCTTGTAACTAAGGACACAATATAGTACTGCGCAAATTATGTATTTTTTCCGGTAACAGAAGTTGCTGTGCCTTGGAAATTGCACCTGTGTCGCCTGGATCCAAACAAAGTCCAAACTCTTTAATTTTGTCAAAATTCTCACACAACATAGCAGCACACTCGATCCTAGATCACCAGCTAGTAATGACCGTCAAATTTGGAATGGACAGGCCACTGGTTTCCTTGTAGAACCAAAACACGATTCGGCACATTTAGCAGAATCTTCTTCAGGGCAGAGATGAACTGATTTCAATGTCGTATTTCTTCCTTATGAATTCACCAATCCTGTGAAGGGCATGAACCAAGCATGTCACATGCTTCAACTTAGGAAATTGATGTAGAATCGTCTCCACGTTGTGCGCCATATGATGTCGACTCGTCTCTCCTATGCTCTCCTACGCCGACTGCTGCTTTCTGATGTCTTCTGCTCCGGCTGCTCTGCCATGTGACTTTAACCTCAGGGTATGTGTGGATGTTTACGAATAAAACCAGAACTTCGTTGAAACCCTTTTATTCTCACCAAAATAAGAAAGTGTGAGATTTCCCGATCGTTATTAAATTAGTTGAATCGTTACCGTGTCTTTACTAAGACAGAAAATCGTTAATATTAACTATAATGTGTCCTCACACTTGAGGATCCGGAATACAAGTCCCGTGACTGAAGATATGGGCGACGAGTGTAGTGACCCGCCGGGTTCTGATTGGCAACTCTCAACTACCCTTTCTCTCCGGGTTCTCGCAGGCAAGTGTCTGTGCGTTATGACGCTCTCTGTACCTTTCACTTCCTAATTAGCGACAGGCTTTCGAAGAAACGACCATCCCTTCTTTTTTCAGGCTCACACCTGCGCTGAGCGATTTCCAGGAAAACTGGTCTTTCCAGGTCTCACTCGACTACCTGAAGCTCGCCCCTAATGACTTGTCTGTACCTTTTCGTGCCTTTTGACAATTTTAGTCACAACCAATCTTCTCAGATTCTATAGCTTGATATATGTAACGATTTTAACATTTTCTGATTATTTAATTCCGCCGTGTGATGCAATATTCTATCCATAATTATGGCGTTCACAATTTCGGCTTCAAAATAAAGGCTTCAAGTGGTTAGCAGTTAAAACCATGTATGGAGCCTGGTCCGCAATTACAAGAAGAAGTTTTTCAAACTCGATTCCAGCAGGCCAGAGTTTTTGACAAAAGTCCATCATTGATTGCATTACTGCACTGGCATTGACTTTCTGCAGCTCATACATTTTTAACAACATGGGTTTAATTTTCTTCCCTGCTAAGGGAAAACTAAAATGCTCAAAACATATCCTTCCATTGAGTCTATGGTTTCATCCACAAAGATTCCCACATCGCAATCAGACACTTTCTCCTTGATTCTTTATGTGATTTCTTGGTAAACATGGTCCATAGTTTTTCTTAAAATACTCTCATTCGGCATTGACATCTTTATGTATTTTTCAAGAAACTCCTTGAAGGCTGAATGGTTCACCATAGTGAGAGGAATTCCTGTTTGTGTAAGAGCTGCACACAACTCAATGTTGATTTCCTTAAAATTTTGGCTTTTTGAAGAACTCTGTTGAAACGCATTTCGTAATAGAGGCTGCCGCGATTTGTTTGCTTGAAGATGCTTAGATGTGGAAATGTGCTGTTTCATGCAATCTCGCTGGTGTTTTTCATCTAACGAAATTCCTGAATCGCAAATAGTACATTAAATAACAGTTCCATCTGTGTCTATACAATCTTGTTTGAATTCCTGAGCCAGAACAATAAGTCGAGCATTGGACACTTTTGGCATGGTAAAATCTAGTAATACACTCGTTTAGTAATGTAACAAAGGACAAACGCCAGTTCACTCGCATTGTGACTGTTACACAACTCATTCACAATTACCAGAATGTTCTCATTCATGCTGGAACTGCAGTCTCAGCGATTTCTAGTAGCTTCAAGCAGAACCCAGAGTCAATTCTTGGAGCTACGCGTGTACGGCTACTGCTGTCTCTGCGTGACCTTGGAATCCGCGCGAACAGATGACGTCTGTCACAGGAACAAACTTCCATTCACGAACAATAGGCTACTGATTCTGGTGAAATTAAAAGGATAGAATGATATACAATGACAATGAGTCATTGAAAGTTGCATTCTTGCAGGGTGCTTTATAGCGGTAAAGCAACAATAAGAGGATTTGTCGTACACAATTATTTTCCATTGTTGTAGGTGTCCTTTCAATTCCCACGCAGCGTTTACTGAAAGAGCTAAGCTTACTCTTTACATGTTCAAAGCAAGCTGAGGAGATGGTAATTAAAAGTTAGGTAAATATTTTATATTGATTAAAATCATATAGAGTAAAATGGAAGAAAACTTAAAGAAAAAAGGGGGAAAAGAGAACTTTGGACATGGTTGGAGGAAAAAGGGATAAAGGTGCCCAAAATGGGAAAAAGGTGCACGAAAAAATGCCTCTCTTGGCAACTAGAAATAAAATTCACACTGTGGTATCTTTCCGAAGAGCTTGAATTTAGCCTAAGAAAAAAGGTGCGCAACTAAAACTCCTAACCTTAGTAATAATAAAAATCATTCCTGTTAGTATGGAACTTCAGGTACGGTACTACTACTCTTATGCTTTGTGCAGAAGGTATGCATAGACCTTAATAATTATTAGAGATGCTCGGGGATGAGAGAGGAAATCGCTGTCGGTGCCCTGACCTGACCTGACTATTGCAGTTTCGACAAAAGTTGGAGTAGCAGGTGTTGCTGGCTCAGACAACGTTGCAAAAGGCGCACCAGGAGTTGAAACTGTCATCACCATCTGTGCTGCATGCAGTAAATCCAAGTTTCGCAGCCTCACTGGGACCATATTCGGTCTCATCCAACTCTTCTGATAAACCTACCTCTTTATTTCAGCACTGAATTATTGGAGTCTTCTGTTCAAATTGATTTAAATTATTGCAAGTTTATTGAACTATTCGGTATAGAAGCTTAACAATATAAGCTTTGGAGTTCTTCTAGATTATTACCGTTAACTCCTGAATGTAATCTCATTTGGCACTATAATTACATTGACAAACAAACGAGCTAATGTATCCACAGGACAAGTGGTATGCAGTTAGATTGTTTAATTATATAAACAAAATATGCAGAGAAAGTAAATTATGTCTGTGAATGTCTGGAAAACAAAGAAAGATTTCGTAAATATTGTGATAATTGTACAGATTGTTGTTGAAATAAAGTTTATTATTTTTACACCATTTAGAGGTCGTTAAAAGCACTAGAAATGTAATGGCAGTTTGGATTTTGTGGTTACAACAGCTAGTGAAGTGACCATCCGAAAATATTAAACTCAGAATGACAGAAAAAATAGGTAGCTGCAATTTAACCCTTGTATCCAACTTATTCTTAAAATAGGCATAGAAATTAAGACACATATTATTGCTTCATTTTTATAGCCCATTTTAAGAGGAGATATCAATTAAAACGTAGAATTACAAAAAATTATAACTTTCTTACGTTTGGTCACATCTCTTAGAAATTGGGATATACTCGTAGGTATTTTACACGCTAATGTGATACATACGTGTGGTGAATTTCAATAAAATGGAAGAAATGTTCTTGACAAAATGAGATATGTACTTTTTTTCCAGAATTGGAAATTTCTCTGCGTATTTTAAGAATATCCTTCCGGCATAATTACTTGAAAAATGTAACTGTATTTGTTTAGTTACAGTAAAATAATTGCGTAGCTGGGCTTTGCTCCCTGATTATTTGTTTAATGTGATTTAAAACAAAACTAATATTACAATACTGTATCAATTTCGTTTATGAGTTGTAACACCAATCAGAATATCATAGCATTAAATTAAAGCTAATAAACGTTGTGGAATATGCTATTTAAACATCAGAAAATAACATTACGGGAAAATACAAATATAAAAATGTTTAATACCTTAATTGTCATTTCCGCTTAACGCTGTCCTCATATTGGTGGCCTTGACTTGAGAAAGAACTCGTTGGTCGTAGTTCTTTACGCGGAGTTTTACTAAATTCTAACTTGAAACACACATTCATATATAGGGAAAGATTCTAATTAAAGAAAAATTACCCCACACCAGCTGGGAATCGACCTCTGAGTTGACTAGCAGAACGCTCACCATTGGACCATAAGACAATCAACTGATATTATTGCTCACTTAGCTGGTAATCTTAGTTTTATAAGTATTTCACTATTAAACACACTCACATTCACGCCCACATCCATACTTGCTGTGTCTGCGTGGAACGATGCCGTTGAGAGAACAACTCTGTGCACAGCCGGGAATGTTACTGGGGACCTCTGGTGTGAGAAGCCAGAGTGCTGATCATCGCAGAGATACACTATCAATAATGCCTTAACGACCTTCCTCATCCTACTGGCTTTTAGAGTGCCAACTGGTCGCGTGAACCCTGTTGTCACACCTTCACTCTGAGGTGTAACTCAGCGAACAGAATATTTAACAACACTGAATGCACAACTAAAACTAACTTGGCAACAGCAGATTTTTTCTCTAAGAGTATATTGAGAGGACCTTCTATTGTGATTATGTCATTAGCAGCGGAAGCAGGGCTAGGGACAGGTTTAAAAGTTCTTGGAATGTAATTGTTAACATACCACATGCCAACACCACAGTAGGGTTACTTCAGTGATTGTAAAGTGATGAAAGTTAATCCAAGTCAGGCAGCCATAACATCAGAATACCGACAAAGCAGGCAGGAGCTTTATTAACGCGGGCAATCTACAGACCCCCGGTCTGTTGCATCTATTACTCGATTAGGTCTGTGACATCTGATCAGCTCACTCCGTCTGTTGCGTCCGTTATCGACACACGTCTAATTACGACGCCGACCGCTGGTCTCAATCACCGCCATACCACCTGCCGTTGACCAAGGTAAGTCTGTGTATTTGAACACTCTGGCCCGCTTCTTTGGCCAACCGAATTCGCTGGTTCTAATAAAATGACTAGTCCACCGGCTCGTAGTTAGCATTATTTATTCATCTTAGATGGCCACCAAATCCTCCCCAAACCTCTCTTGAGTGTCTCTTCACCTCTGAGCATTCACTCTCTGTCTTGGGGTCTCTTCCCGTGAGAGGTCAATTGTAGCATATTGTGCGGGACGGCAAACTGATCGGTTTTTTAATAGGAACCCCTGTCCGGAAGTGCACGCTTTGGGCGCTGTAGCGCATCGAAGTGTGAGATGAATGCACTTTCGCATTTCTTCAATAAACCCAACATCAAGCTGTCTACGTTACAAACGGGCTTAGAACTGTGTACCTCCTACGTTATTGCAGATCCTAATAACGGTGGTAGTGCGCCTCATGCACATGACCCAATATATACGGTTGTCTTTGAAGATTTTCAATCGCTCCCTGGACTCGAGCAATGAGATCCTCCGCTAACGTTACAGCAGCGCCACGCATCATACCCTTCATACAGATGCACAGAAAATAGCTGAGAGGTGTCAGATCTGGTGACCGTGCTGGTCATGGAAGTGTCCACCTCTACCAATCGATCTATTTGCACATGCGACATTGAGGTGATTCCGCACATTTACATCATGTGCTGGAGCTCATGTCGGCCATTTCAGCAGGTATGTACTGGTACCTGTCGCACTACTGTTAAAATCGTTACTGTACTGGAAACTGGAAGTAGCGCAGTAGGATGCGCACCAAGTACTCTTTGGAGGAATTTAACGCATGCGCAGGAATGCTATTATGCTCATATCGTTCATCCCAGTACACAGATGACTGAAGGGTTCCTTTACTTCTGTATTAAGATACCGAAAAAAAAAAAAAAAGTAAGCGATTGTCACAAACGGTCGTTCTCGATGCTCTCCAATGCCCAAACGGTGCATTTCCGGATGGGGTTTCTGTTTGAAAACCGATTTATTTGCCATCCCACACAACATTCTAAGCATTGTTGGCGTTTTTTGGGCGTTTATGTGTGGCATAACATGGTCCTGGCACTGAGTGGAACAAATACCAACGAAACTGGATGTATATTTTGTATGCAGAGTACCAAATATGTTTGGGTATAGCGTTTCAGGGTGACATAAGACAATGCAACAAAACTGTGGAACTTATGCATGTGTATGGATGTTAGGCATATCTCAGTGCAGATGCACACCACTTTTAATACAATTGTTAACAATGTTACTATCACTCGTGAACAAATAACGCAGGAGTTTTAAATTTGTGACACTACAAACTCTGATCTATGGTTCAGAGACATGGACAAAAGATATATACAACCTCAGAAATGAAATTTGTAAGAGTAATAGCTGGGTGTACGAAACAGCACAAAAGAAACAACCAAGATATCAGGAAAGGATTAAAAGTAGAAGAAATAAATTACATAGGAATCAATGCGAAAACATGTTCAAAGGACGGTTATTAACATCGTTTCTAAAATAGTCATAAATTATAAACCGAAAGGCAGAAGAAACCAAGGAAGACAGAAGTACAAAATGGACAGACCAAATTGGAGCCGTAACGGATTGAAAAGTTCAAAACCGTAAAGCAGAAGATGAAGATAAAGAAGAAGTTTTAGAATACAATGCCCACAGTGCAAATCAGTCTGGGTGGCTTGGTTAGACCCTGACCTACTGATCCCAAAGTCGTGGGTTCAAATCCGGCCCAGACTGATGGTTTTTAAGTGTGCTTAAAAACGACAGCTCCATGTTCTAGATTTACTGGCATGTAAAAGAACTCCTGCGGGACAAAATTCCGGCACACCGGCGATGCTGATATGATACTGGTAATTGACGGCATCGTTAAACAGCATATTTTTATTCCCACAATATACAATGCGCAATCCGCGGCCCTGCAGTGAAAAGAACGAACTGTATAATAATTTTACATGAAAGCTGAACAAAGAAGTAAGTGCTTCTTTTGGGGGATGTAATCAGATGATACGTATTTTATTTCTTACAAAAGGAATTGATACATATTAGTATATGTTAAAGGCCCGTATATTTGTTTAAAATACAATCTTAGTCTTACAGGTTATCTGTAGCGACTTAGTGCGTACTCCGGTTGGCACCAGTGCGGACTTCTTGTAGAACACGAGATTGATGCGACATGTAACCACCAGTAACGCAGACTCGTCAAACAAGAGACGAGCGGGTGTTTGAAGTTGGCAGCACTGTTTGCCGGCGCTGATTACCTAACCACACCGGTATTTATCTTCGGTTATTTGACGAGGACTGTTTGAGAGCCGTTTGTTTGTGCGGGACATCCACATCCAACTGAAGAAATGGAATTTAATTTTGTCTGGTGTTGGAAGGAATTGAATCTATTAACTCTGCAACATTTCTTTTATTAACTTGCTCCTGGGACGGCAACACAAGCCTATCGCTTTGCGCTGTCAAGTGCGCCAACTTAAGTCGATCTGGTCCCTGATACGTCTAATGCATGGCAGAGAGCTTAGGCGTGTTCGTTTGTAAATGGAGGTCACAAAATTCCTTGCACATAAAACACTTCGGGAACTTTATCATTTTTCTTTAAAGTTTCTCCATAGATACACGTACAGGTGTTACAAAATAGAGTGGCTTGGTTTAAAGGCGCTATAGGCTTAATATGTTGTTTTTTTTCAGTTTATTGTTTAATTTCTATAATGTATTTCTCAAATTAGATTATGTTTGCCAACTCAGCCCTGGAATGTGATAATTTTAGTTCTTCTTATAATGCATATTGAAAAATCTGATGTGTTGCACTCACATGGCTTTCTCTACTCTTGTACCAACCATTCTTACAAACACTTACTCGTGTTTCTCCATGTTGGTTGAGATTAACATTTACAGAAATTACCTTATTACTTCTTTCTTTGTAGGTGTAAGGGGAATATGGGAATGTAGTAGGCTTTCAGCGATACTCAAATTTTTAAAACTCAACGCTATATGAATCCTTTGAAAGTCCGTTCCCTTTGCCCGTGTAAGATATAAAACAGTGAATAATGCACTTCCGTTTGAAAAAAGTATAAGTATTTTAAAACCCACACAAATAACAAGGAATATCTAAAAAAAATTCATTTGGATATAAATTGTGTGTTTTGACCAGATCTACATTTTTTGTATAGTAAGAATAAAATTGGCCTATCTTTTACAGTTGACTAGTTATGCAAAATTCATCAAGAGTAAACAGTACTACATGAGCTATAGCGAGAAAATTCAAAATATATAATTCATTTGTCATAAAATATCTTAAACATATGAAGTTTTAATCAAAATCGTTAGAGCCATTTACATTTTCCATGTAAGACAGTATCGGACTATAGATATATATATACAGTGATATAACTTAAACGTTCCCCAAAGGGATGTATCGACTGGCATATATCACACTGTCACAACCTCTGAAATGAAGATGTAGGCACTAGCGAATTTACATTTCATGAAGTTTTTCTTTTTTTGAGCAAAACTAGGTCAGACACAAGTAAGAAAAAGTAATCGAACATCACTTAGCACATTAGAAATGTAGTAGCTAGCAATTTAGTTTGTTTCAAAGGAAGCCAAAAGGGATCAATCAGTTAATTAACTGATTAATAATAATCGTTGGTCATATCATGTTTATTCAAGGTAAGTTATATTACATGCTGGCATAAGCAACAAGGCGGACAACCCAAAGGCTCACCCACTAAGGGGAAGAACAAACATCTACCCTTGCTAAATTTCCCCTTCTCCCAATAGCTGCACAGAAATCAGTGCAGCCAATCTGATGTAAAGTAAACAAAATACTCTAAAAGAATATATTCTATATCTAAGTATAGCACAGTAATTTTATTCCAATATTCTTCAGAGGCAATGTATACTATTGTATGTGGTAATGCAATTTATACATTGCAAAATTAATCCTCAATAACTGTAATTTTATGATAAGCTAACAAAATTTGTACTCAAGATTATGATTCATAACATAAGGAGTCTGACAAAGGGCCACATTGATATCGCACATTCAGCTGGATTTTGTAGAGTGAAAATACATCGAAAAAACTTTTATTTGTTTGGGATTTCTCTCTCATGTGATCCCTATTTGCCGGGGAAGATTATAAAGTAACGTCTGATGACATAGGTCTGTCTTCCGCTCAACATCAGCTGCCTAAGATGGGACAATAAACTTTTCCCCGTAGCGAAGCTACAAGTATCTGCGCTCAAGACCACACTAAACATAACTTACAACCAGATTACATGTAATGAAGAGAAAATCGGTTGCAGTTACGTTTCATTTTTCACACCTTCATGAAAGGAAAAAAGGAAAGAAAGTAGGAAAGAAAGAAGCAAAGAAAAAGAGAGAGGTAGAGAAAGAGAGAGGGACAGAGTGGAAGAGAGAGGGAGCGAAAGATAGTGAGAGAGGGAGAGCCAAAGAAAGAAGGAAAAGAAAGAGAAAGAAACTTTAGGAGATAAAAATGGCACATTTTTGTCAGTTCTCTCATGAGTAATTTTCCACACATATGCAAGAAATTGAATATTATTTGTAAATAATTCTAATTTGTAAATGATGTTTGTCTTGTCAACAGCATCATAAAATCTTCATCTCTACCGGACATTGTGAAGAAGGAGACCTTTACAATCGAAGCTTTACCGCCGAGATTGTACGGGCTCCCAAAAATTCACAAGGAAAAAGTACCGCTACGCCCCATAGTGAGCAGCGTATGTTCGCCTACCTACAATATCGCCAAACATCTCTCCACTTTATTGCAACCATATATCGGCACCACTAACTCACACATAAAAAACTGCTCACTTCATAGATAAACTCAAAGACATCCGACTAGAAGCTGAGGACTGCTTCGTGAGCTTTGATGTCTCTTTGTTCACCAAATTACCGATTGCAGAAGCCTTAAGCCACATAGAAGAGCTATTTCCCAATGACATCACGGAGCTTTTCCGCCATTGCTTTACACCAATTACTTTCAATGAGACTACACTTTTTATGAACGGATCGAAGGTGTTGGTATGGGCAGTCCTTTGAGCCCGGTGATCGCCAACTTCTTTATGGAAAAGTTTGAGCAATCAGCACTCACCAAGGCACCTCTAAAACCGAAAGACCTGGTTGCGCTATGTCGATAATACTTTTGAGTATGCAGTCAGAGGGAAGACTCCTTAGATCAGTTTCTGACACATCTAAACATCCTAAATGATAACATTCAATTCAGCATGGAGAAAGAGGAAAACAACACTTTAGCCTTCCTAGACGTGAAAGTCATGAGAACAGCGGGCTATAACCTGGAATACAGTATTTACAGGAAACCTACACATACAGATCGATATTTACATAAAACCTCCAATCATCACTCTAGGCAGAAACAAGGAATAATAAAAACACTCACAGACGTGCATCCCGGCTCTGCAACAAGAAATGCTTAAACGAAGAACTCAATCACCTAAACTCAGCATTGCAGTCCAATGGATACACACGAAAAGAAATCCGGCGCGCAATTCTTCCCAGGCGGCTAACAACAAAGGAAGAACGCGGCAAAGTAGCAACAGTCTTTCTCCCCTACATCAGGAACGTCTCCGACCGGATAGGCAAGCTTCTGCGCTCACATGAAGTTGACACTGTCTACAGACCGACAAATAAGATCAAAGACCTACTGAAATCAGCCAAAGACAAACGCCACCGACACACATCTGCAGGTGGGAAGCCATAGAAATCTACAAACACAAAGACTACTTCAATCGCAAGGAAGAAATACTTCGTGTACAGAAAGCATGGTTACCGATAACCTTCCAAACACACACAACAGCTATAATAAAACCCGACGACGACGACGACGTGCTACTGGCAGGCTGAGGATTCAGCTCGACGACTTTTGCTGCGTGCCTATCCCTGTTAGGGCTTAACCGCAGGTAGGAAATTTGGATAAGGGGTTTTGTAGGGTGACTTGTTTTGGTTTAGGTTGGTGTGGGTTAGAAGGGAGCACTAAGGCCCCTTGACAGCTGTCTTGCAGGATGCAACAATGTTAGCATTCTGACGTTAAAAATAGATTTTTAAAAGTTTTATGAAATTGGTGTTTTGAATTTTGATTGGGGAAGAAATTTTGGAGAGGATCAACTCTCTGTGGGGATCTTTGGAGATCAGCTTTAGCTGCTGATGGAGGTTCTCCATGGTTATGGGGCGTGCCCGTAAGCCATGCGGGGAACTCTATACGCCTTGAAGCGGCGTGTTGATGGGTCGTAGTCCCCTAGAGGCCTAACTAGGGCGCTTTGATGGTTTGGCAATTTGGCGTATAATTTTGCTGCCCGGCGCCTAATTTCATCCTCCACGTATGGAAGAGATGAGGCTTCATGAAATAGTCTCACTGGGAAGGGTAAGGGGACAGAGAAGATGGACCGAAGTCCTCTGTTCTTAGCCCTCTGGAGCCAACTACCTGCAGCCATGCCCCACACTTCACAAGCGTAAAGCATGAGGGGGACTACAAGAGCCCGGAAGAGGTATAGCTTTAGGCCGACTGGCATCTCTGACTTCAGCATGGGGTACAGGGAGGCAATAGCCCCCTAAGTCCTTGCCGAGAGGTCTCTGATGTGGCCGCGGAAAGTCAGACCCCTATCCAGTCTGACTCCTAGGTATGTGATGGAGTTTGTCCACTCGATCCTTCGGCCTCGAAGGTGAAAGGTGGGACAGTCTGCGGGGGTGTGGCGCCTCGTGAAGAGAATGGCGTGGCTCCTGTCCGGATTAACGGACATTCGCCAGCGCCGACACCACTGTTGGACTTGGCGGAGGTGTCGCTGTATGGGATTGAAGGCTCTGAGGAGGTGTCGGTTGGTGCAGTATAGCAATACGTCATCGGCGTACTGAGCTATACTGACCTGTGGTTCTGTGGGGAAGTCTGCCATGTAAACACTAAATAGGGTGGGGGACAGAACAGAGCCTTCGGGGACTCCGCCTCTGACTGGCCTAATTGTGGAGGTTCGCCCCGCGACTGTGACTTTAAAAGTTCGATGACGGAGGAAGCAGTGTAATATGTGGATGAGCTGTGTGGGTAGCCCCAGGTGGATTAGCTTGTAAAGGAGCCCTGCGTGCCAGGTCGTCGAGAAGGCTTTCTCCACGTCCAGTGATACTGCAGCAGTGAAGGCGCGTTCCTGGAAACCCAGGGCGGCAGCCTCCACCACCCGCAGCAGCTGCTGAGGCGTAGAGTGCCCAGGACGGAACCCGAACTGATGTTCGGGGATGGCTTGAATGTCCCCCAGCAAGGGGGACAAGCGGTTTAAAATCATCCTCTCGAAAACTTTCGAGAGGGTGGAGAGGAGGCTAATGGATCGGTAGTTGGATGGGTGTACCGGGTCTTTCCCGGGCTTCAAGATGCAGATCACCCGGGCCTCTCTCCACTCTCGTGGGAAGTGACCCAGGGCGAGGCACATGTTGAACACCCTGGTCAGAAAGAGCACGGCGTTGAAGGGAAGGTGGCGAAGCATGAGGGGTGTAAGCCCGTCAGGTCCCGCCGCCTTTTTGGGTTTGAGACGCTGGAGTGCGCCCTGGAGTTCACTGGGGCGTATTACCGGGAGTCGGTCCGCCTCCTCCGGGGGGCGTCGAAGAAATCGACGTACATCCCGGCGGACACGTTCCGAGTGGTGGTAGTCCTGGGGGTCTTCTCTTGGACACATGGTACGTTCCAGGTAGTCGGCGAAAACATTGGCTTTGGCACTGGGTTCGTAAGCCAGGCCTCGGGTGCCTTGGAGAGGGGAGGTATATTGGCCTCGACGGTTGCGGAGGCTTTTTGCTATCCGCCATACGTCCCCCGACTCAGTACCCAGGCTGGCCATCTTGTCCTCCCACGCTTCCACTCGGTGCTCGCGTAGGCGGGCGCTGACCAGTCGGCGCAAGCGCCGTAACAGGGCTCTGTTGTGGGGTGTGCGGTGCCTCTGGTATAGTCTCCGTGCCGCCCAGGAGCGTCGGATGAGTAGGATAATGTCTAATGGAAGGACATCCGGATGAAGGGGTGCTGGAGCTTGGACTGTTAGGTTGAGGGCAGTTCGTGTCACGATGGATGTGAAGGACGAGACTGCCGCCTCGAGGGTAGGGGTGTCTGTGATTCTTGGATTGGGTGGGATGGAGGTGCGAAGGCAATTGCGCACACCCTCCCAGTCCGTTTCTCGAGTTGACCTCGAGCAATCATGACTCGCAATCCTAGTGTTGATTTCAGTCAACACCGGATTGTGATCTGACTGGAGGGCGTTTAATGATGTGAGGGTGAGGTGAAATGGTAGGTGCTTGATGATCGCGAAGTCGATGACTGAGGGCAATCCTCGACCTAGCGGGTGATGCGTGGGTTGCCACGGACCCTCAACACGAAGTTCGGGGTCCGCGTCAATGAGTCGGATGATCGCATTGCCTTGAGGATCTGCCCGTCGGCCACAGTGCCAGCGCTGGTGCTTGGCATTGAAGTCGCCGGCCAGGATGGCATTAGGATACAGGGCCAGGATGGAGAGGTAATCGTTGGGCACGAACTGCTTGCGTGGAGGGTGATACACAGAGACTATCATAACTTCAGTACCGTCGAGTTCCATGGTGATAGCCGTGGCCTCTAGGGTTTGAAGAGGTGGGAGCTGGACTAGACGGTGGACCACGTTCTGCCTAACGAACACCGCCGTTCCGCCACCAGGACGGCCTTGACGATCTGTTCTATGGCAGACGTAGCCCGGAATGCGGAAACGGTCATTTGGACGGAGATGTGTTTCGCCGACTAGGATGGCGTCAAGGGCATAGGTACGGGCAAAATGGGACAGCTCACCCGCCTGGTTACTCAGTCCACACGCGTTCCAGAACGCGAGCCGAAACGAGGCATAATAAAACCCTGCGTACACCCAGCCCACCAACCGATACGAGCCAATCACCATCGTAGCCAGCCCAACAATGCCCCGCCCACCCTCACCATGTAAAAAGCCCCAACGGTCATTAACGGTCTTTACTTCCACATCTCTCTCTCTCTCTGCTTCCACATTCGAACTCCGAGCACTGCAGATAGCGGATCGTGTTACCCTGATGATGCCAAGCGCAGTACTTGGCGAAACGTTGGTATTTACAGTGTCTTCTAGACCACGGCCTACAAGCCCGAAAGAACTAAAAATATCTAATAGAAGTGTTTTCTGACACCAAAACTAGCCGCCATTTTATACATATGTCAGTTAAGTCGGAGATTTGCTGGTCATCCTTGAGGTTATAGGAGGTACAATGTTGAATTAAATAGCATTTATTCTTGATATCGTTGAATTACACTATCATTAATTCAGAAAGAAACGGGCAGAAAATTTTATTTGTTTAAAGAGAATAATCCAACTTTTGTGACTGTTCACTGGGAAGCTAAGGGTTAAATCGGGACAAACGTTAAATGTCAGGGATTCAAGAAGCAAAATACTACCAATCATCATAACTTACGAACGTATGAAAATCAGGAACAATTAATAGATATCTGCATTACCGAATTTTTGTGAGAAAGAACAATCACTGACAATTTTGAAATGCCATAAAAACTTGATGACTGGACAAGAAACTTCATATTGTTTTTGTGACACCAACGCAGGCACATGTCGTTTCAGTGGAGTTTTTACTTTGATGGAATGCTTTTTTTTCCCCCCCTATTTATAAAGATAATATGAAAAATCTTAAGGTAGTAAAGGTTCTAGTAGAACGTAAAAATTCAATGCACTAAATGGACCATTAACGGCCGACGAAGAATAGCAATTCATTTTGTGATATGTGCAAGATCAGCGGAGACAATATTAGTATTGATATTAGCTGCATTCTCAAATGTTGTATGTTCTATTACATTATACTGCATAATATATTTAAATGGAAGACATTTAAGCATATTTGTAAAGCATGTATAGATTGGTTTCAATTGTTTATATCAATAGAAAAAATACACACAATCTTTAAGTTTATTTAGATATTTAAGTACTGAAGTCCGTTGCGGCACGGACATGAAATTTGACACATATTCAACACATGACGAAAGTAGAATGTTAGGAGGGTGTGCGCTCAAAATACTTGACATTTGTATGTAATCCTCATTAAGGACCACCCTATTCCACATATATAGTGGTGAGACTTACCTAGTAAACCTTGGGAGGATGACGGATTGGAGTTGGAACCTTCATGGTATCTCAATGAAGAGCTGAGTGTAAAGGAGCGCCAGGAAGCAGCAACTAGGCCCCACCTAATGACTGCTCATATCTGCTTGAGGCTGCGCTAACTTGCTCTCAGTTCTTCGGAAACCAAACCTTTTCAAGGTACCAGACCGATAACTCAGCCGGAGCTGCTGAACAAGATATGTTTAGCTCTCGGTCACACAAATAACATGTATTTATAGGAATACTGCTCATGTAGAGCTATATTATAGCACGAAATTGTGAAAAACATAGCTCGCTTCTTTTAAAATGACGCAAACAGCATCACGGCATACACAGGTGTCGATTATTTATCGAATGACTTAATGCCAGTTGTGTTCTAATTGGCGTTATTCGCGTGAAACACATAAACCACTGAATACTGTTTTAACTTGCCACTAAATAGCATTTAAGCAAAAAATGACTTGATCTGTGGAATCTATATGACATTATGAAATAAACAGAAATAAGTGTTCCCTTATCCCCTTTTCTGCGTGTAGTTTGTGAAACTTAAATTAGGATTTACATGTTTTAATTAGATTCATTCATTGTAATGTGTGTATTTCTTTTCCAGGATGCGAAAGTGCGTGAAAGTGTGTAAACATCCCGCGGTATTGGCATCTCAATGGATAGCCACCAGATGGGATTAGTGTACCTAGGCCAACATGGAGGCCAACGGCCTAACCAAGGACTCTCCGCAGATTGTAAGTACACCAATCCACAACTTAATGATAGCTAGTTATTTGTTAGTGTTAGTTGACCATAGTAAACATAAGATAGGAAATCGCAGCATTGGGATATCACACAAATGTACAGCTTATACGCCACTATAATGAACCTCACTATATCCACCTCTTCATAACGATACTGCTATCCACCAATCAAAGGTGTACCAATTTACAACCACACCGCTAATGCACCAGTCAAAGGTGCACCAATTCATAACGACGCTGTTAATCCACCGATCAAAGGTGAATCTATTCATAGCTGACAGCTCAACTATCGATACACGTATGTGAAATATACCTACTCTATTTAATCATTACTGCTAATATTCTAAATAACATGCTCATAAATTCTATTTGTCTTCCCGTTTTTGAAAGTCTACTTTTTTCAAAGGTTGTGTTATTGTGTCAAGATTCAACATAACAATATATTTATTTATGCCAACAAACTTACTGTTGGTGTTTTTAAACACACAAGCCGTGTGTGGGCAAAGTTTGAGAGGTAGAACTGGAACTTAAAAATGCAATGCCACAACTAGGATTTGAACCACAGACCTTCCGCTTACCGGGCGGCTGCTTTACCACTGAGCTATTGTGACAAACTACCAGAATGGCATTAAATTCTCAAACCAGGAGAAATACGAACTGGTTTGAAAATTGAATGCCATTCTGGCAGTTTGTCACAAAAGCTCAGTGGTAGAGCAGCCGCCCGGTAAGCGGCAGGTCTGTGGTTCAAATCCCAGTTGTGGCATTGAATTTTTAAGTTCCAGTTCTACATCTCATAACAATATATGTTAACGGGCAACTATCGAATCTCTACGTACAATCAAATAGCAAATACATAGTTAAAATGTCGGTGACAATAACATGCAACGTGGAATATTAATACATTTCATATATGTTTTAAAAGCTGACTCATGGTAGAGCATAAATAGTCGTTTGGAACTGGAGTATAATGACAATTGAGATGCTCTCGTTATATAATATACTATTATTTTATATTTTATAAGTACTTGGACGACCGAGCTTCGCTCGGTATTTACGTAAAAGAAAAGGGAGTAGAGAAAACCGTATGGACGTAATATGTTGCGAGGTAAAGTGGATTGAATAAAAGCCTTCCCTATGATAAAACACTTAGTTGTGCCAATTTTCATGGCAACAACCGTTTTTGGAGTTTACTCACAGTTCAACATACAATATGTATAGGCAATTGATATGTGTGAAGTTGATAAACGATAGAGAATAACATGTGAATTGTTACTTAAAACAAAAGTGAGTAGAGAAAATATTATGAATGTAATAGGTTGTATTTCTGTTTCAAACATATAGACGGGACGAGCTGTAACACATAAACTAATATAGCCAGGTCAACTTTCTTACTGTATTCTGATAGCCCTGGAAGAGGACTTTTAAACGCTAAGGATTAGGTTAATTGTGACTGTTACACGTAGACTAAGCTGGCTAAGTCAACATTCTTTAGGTTTTCTGAAAGCTATTAAGGAGGCCCTTAATATCCTGGCTTGTTTGTTGAAATTTACCCATTAATCAGAATATAAAATTTCATCGAAATCGGTAGGGTCGTTTCAAAGTTGCGCGGAATATAGGTATACACACACAAGAAGTGCTCGTTTAAATATATACGATTTAAATAATATAATTGTATGTAATTTAACTGTGTAAATACAATATTATTTAATGTAATTATACTATTATAGGCACGTATTGATATATTATAGTATTTAAATGTGAAAAGAAAACATTAGTTAGTTTTTATGAAACACAATAGGTTTACCATGCCCATGTTCAACATACAGCATTCTTTCTGTGACACCATGTTCAGTTTTTATGGATAATTTCTTAGAATATTTGTGTTTCGTGCATGGTGGCCCTTTTCAGTTGCAATGTATCAGGAAAACTCGTTTTTAAAGTAACTCACAGCTATAAATTGTCTGGATTAAGTTCTAGGGATTACTGAGGAATAAATCCCCATAATTATGAACTGAATTGAACTGAACACTTTTGAATCATTAAGAGTTTTATAGGGGTATATTTTAAACGTGGCGAATGGCTGTATGTTAAGGTTGAGTTCACTTTTGTGTTCATAAGACCTCAGGGGTGTCATGTGACTTCTGTGTGGTAAACATCGCGAGACGATGTGTGAGTGCAGTGCCCGCTGGCAGTATCAGCAGTTTCTCATTTATTTCAAGTAGGAAACAGAAACATACCTTCGCCATCAATTTGTATACCCTTGTTTGCGCAGATCAGAAAGTTTCTTGATCTTCTGAAAGACTCCTATAACTTTCACAATAGCATTTTTGCTAGCCAGAATCATACAATTAGTGATATGGCTATGGATTCTGCTTTTTAATGGATTAATATTTCATTCAACAAAATGGTAAATATAGGAACTAATGGAATGCAAAAAGAAAAAAAAAAATTTAATTAACATGCTATTGATTCAACATCACAGTGATATTTGAGTTTTATACCTAAGTTGTATTTAATCAGGCTGAGGATTTCTTAAGCGCTAATGTCAGAACTAACAGAAATTATGTTGCGCTGCAACAGGACCTTAGGCAGTTCCGTCGGAAGTTCCACCCCTACCGCCGCTCCCTGTATAGTCTGTGGCCATATACATTGCACCTTCAAGTGCCGATTCCGTGTCGCTTTTTCTTGCTACAATAATAGGTGTATATGTGGTTATATGCAGAAATACAATATGTGTAAAATAAGTAAAGAGAAAATACAGGAATATATTTAAGTATTTGGTTCAGGGTATTTTAGTATTAATGGTGATATAATAAAACGAAAACTGTCATTCACAAACAGGAGGAAACGAACGCTGTAACAATGCACAATATTGCCATAGTAAACGACAATGGTAACAGGCGCATTGGGTGAGATCAAATGAACCTAGTGAAATTCTGCCCTCTACCTCATATCCAAGCGCACAATCTGCCCCCCCCCTTTTTTTTTTTTTTTTTTTTTTTTTTTTTCCTCCCCAGATTTATGCAACATGATGATACGGACTAATGTCTCATTTAACAAATTACACAATCCATGCCTTAAACGTTTCATGGAAAAGTTGGAAAATTACACAAAAAGAACAGTACCAACTGCAAGAACAATAGGGAAGGGGTACTTAAAATATGCACATGGAAAGGTAGTTGACTATATAAGAGGTTCTGTGGTTGATAACTCAATAATTCCGCCTAAATCTTTCTTGGATTTCTACTTAATAATAAAGAAAATTATTTCCTAAAGAACTGCAGAATTTCTCATGTTTGGATGATATCCCAATGTCGGATATTAGATAGGTTTGGATCCTAGCCGTGTTACTATCATATGTGATAAAGGATGGAATGAGCCCACGTGAGAGAAACGGTAGCTGGCGTGAGTGTTATTTTTATACAAAACTTTCGTGCTCTGTTATATTGTTCAGTTTAAAAACGTTTTTCTAAGTCACATTAATACCCACAAATGTAACCAAAATAAGTAAGTATGCTACAATAAAGATAGGAAACTGTCCAAAGCTAAAGGTTTTTGCAGGTATGCTTTAATTTTGCTGAAAAAGTCTTATGAATGCACATATATTTAATTGAAATTGTAACTAAAGAAGCTAAAGAAACCCAAATGTTTGTAGCCATATAGCAGCGCATTCCTAAACAATTTGTCCCGCAGAAGTTTCAGATTGATAACCACAAATGGCTAGTGTTAATATAAAATAAACTGGGATACTCTGGCTCAGATGACCAAAAGCAATGACGTTGTGTACGAACGCGCCTGATGAGCAGTATGTTTGCACCCTCTGTACAGCCCACACTGGATGCGGCTGGCTCGCTCGCTTGTTATTCCCGGTTTAGGGCGGGTGCGATGAATTTCCTATCCCTTTTATCTCGTGTTTTTGTAAATCGCGTTCTTCTAGCAGACGTTCTCCATAATGAAAATTAACTTTAGATGTATATCTCGAACATAGGAGGCGTTTCATGCAATATAAGGGGCCCTTTCTCTCTCTCTTAAAATACAAGCAACAGAAACAAAAAGAGAAAGAAGGCGCTGCCGGGGGAGATATATTTAATTTTCTGCCTCCCCTAATATAAATTTTAAAGGAGATTGCCATGCCTTGTGTACTTAAAACATGCTTGCTATTGTTTCCTGTAATGAAGTATAATGTAAGTGTCCGACCGCTTGCTTCATTTCCGCTTGCTAAAACGTGTAAATCTACCAGACGTTGAAACTGTATGCTGTGTGAGCCAGACAAGTAAAATATAAGTTCAATGATTCTCATATACCACCTACCTACCGGACATTATTAATTCACAATAGCTAGAAAACAATTCAGATGTGAAAACTTCTGCTTATTGCAGAAATTTAGATCATGGATCATCGGCTTTCTTGCTAAAACCTTATCAGTTGAGTTGAGGGCTGCCGCCTGTCCATACAGGGTTTTAGAGATATTCATGGGCTATTTTGATAAATGTACTTAACATAGATCCAGTTCAGTTGGCTTTGTTTCCCATTCGTGTAACGTTTTATTCCACAAACCAATCATAGTGATGTTTTTGGCATGGTCATAACTGCGCCGCGAACTGAACAACGCCTGTCAGTGTAGACTATCAGTTGTGTTTCCACCTCAATGCACGACCTATTCGCCTAGATAGTGTGAGGTCATTGGCCTTGCAGAATATTCGAGCTCAGTTTCGGTGTGTGTGTGTGTGTGTGTGTGTGTGTCTGTGTGTGTGTGTGTGTGTCTGTCTGTCTGTCTGTATGTGTGCGTCTATGCATGTGTGTGTGTCTGTCTTCTATATGTCTGTGTGTTTGTGTGTGTCTCTACGTGTGTCTGCCTGTGAACACCAGAACTCAAAAACGAAAAGTTCATTAAACACCAAAGTTGAGGGGCCCAAATGACCCAGTTATCGACGGACCCTTAAATCCCACACTCCACTCCACTCCACTCCACCAAAGTTGATATTTAAGTTTCTTATCTTTTAAAGATGCGACAGAAGATTTTAAAGAACATTTCTTCACCCTAAGCTAACCTTTAAATGGAAATTTTTCGATAATTTTGGTTTTTTCAAAAACAGCTCTGACTATTTTGATTAAAATACCATATGTTTAAGATTTTTTATGAAATGTATATTTTGAATTTTATGGCTACAGTCTATGAAGTCCTGTTTAATCTTCATGACTTTTGCATAACTGAAAGAGTTTGTGTACGAGATACACAAAATCTTACTAAAAAAATGTAGGTCTCAATGAAACACACAATTTATGTCCAAATAAATATTTGGTACAGTGAACCATTTCGGCGATATTCCTTGTTATTTGTATGAATTTTGCAATACTTTAACTTTTCTCAAATGGAAGATCGTTATTCATTTTTTTAAGTCTTGGTCGTGCAAAGAGTACGGAATTTCACAGCCTTCATATAGCTTTAAAAGATATGACAAGCTCAAAGCCTACTGTATTTCCCTATTCCCCTTGCACCTACAAGGAAATAAGCAATAAGATAATTTCTGCAAATATTTATCTCAACTAGCACGAAGCAGATAGAGGAACAGGAGTTTGTAAGAATAATTAGCATAAGAGTAGAGAATGTCATGTGAGCGCAACACCAGTTTTTTTTTTTTTTTTTTTTTTTTTGAGAAACGCGAAATATGTGCCTGAGGCAGATATTTATTGGTGCACTAACATTTAGTTTTCGTGGTTAGAACCATCTAACCGACATTTGTGCATTATCCATTATGTGTTCGTACTGTGTCATAATAATGGCGATGCCGGCGACCACGACGATGACGACGATGACGACGATAATAATGATAATCATAAAGATGATGATAATAATGATGATAATGATGATGATAATAATAATAATAATAATAATAATAAATTAATAATAATAAATTATTATTATTATTATTATTATTATTATTATTATTATTATTATTATTATTATTATTATTATTATTATTATTATTATAATGATGAAAAAATAATGATAATACTTATAACAACAATAATAATAAAATAACGATAACAACGACAATAACATACCACAATAACATTCATAAAAAACGAAGAAATGCCAGTGAAACATTACGTGCCTTCATGCTTGCACTTTACAATCTGCAATTCAAATGCGAGACAATAGCACCGTATACAGGAGTGAGTTTATTCCCTTGAAAACGAAGATCCTCCGGCTCTGGTGGGCCACCTGGTATACAGTTCATTTGTCATAAAAATACCGTCAACATATAGCATTTTAATTAAAATCGTTAGTCTTTTTTGAGAAAATAAAATTTTCGAAAAAATGTCCGTTTAAAGATTAGTTTAGACTAGAGTAATTTTCTTCAAAAGCTTTTGGTTTTTAACCGACTTTTCGTTTTTGAGTTATGGTGACACACACAAATACACACACGGAACTTTTTCTAAAAATGTGTTTTTTTTTGTGGGGGGGGGGATTCAGAGGGCCTCAAAACATATATTTCCAGTGAAATCTCGACATCGAAATTTGCATTGAAATACAGTAGTTCCCCTACCTACTATACTTAGTAGAGAAAATAAAAAGGGGACTGGAGTTTGAAACACCCTATATAAAACCACCTTATCGATATAAACAGAAACAAATATATTCAAATTCTCATTTGAACTTAGAAGGAAACGGTAAATAAAGGGTTTAGTAGAATGAGGCGCGTATTAATGTAATGGCTAACAAAGTTACATAAGTAGGAGTAGTATCCAGCAGTTTATGGCGATATTCTTGTCAGCGCAGTAAAAGTTTAACATTTCACTTAACTCGGACATGTCTCTCTCTAATATGCATATAAAGAACGTCTGTACAACAAGAGTTGTTCCGTTTTAACGAGACATAAAAATATCGTATTGGGGCGGGGGAAAAAATCCAATTTCCGTGCGCGCTGTTCGGACAATCGACTGAGGGGAGACTTGCCCCCAGTAAAGCCTCTTTTTATGGGCCCATTCAATAACTGAACAACTGAGAGAACACAACTCCATATCTTTTATGTGACGTTGTTTACGGAGTCGAATGCTATTGCTATTAAAATGCACATCGGGTGCTTCTTTCTTGCACAAGTACCCGTCGCTAAGAGACCAGCTAAAATAAGTGAAGAACGATATTCCTGACGCACACAGCTACGTTATTGTTTCCGTGAAAACCAATTTGAGGATTTAATCTATGATTTCCGACCTATTTATTTTCAGTAAATATATGAACTGAACAGCTGCACACTTGAGCAGAAAACTAAAGTTTGGTTTTAAGTGCAGTAACATTGCATGTCAAATATTCCTCCCGCACGCCGATCTTGAACCTCATGGATTTTTTGCCAGCTATGTATGCAGACTTATTACTTTCTTGCTATAAAATGCTTCCTTCTTAGCAGTTTCTGTGGTAGCTAATGATATCTGATAAAAGCTGTACAGTGATTAAAATTGTCCTGTGTTTTATGGATAATGTATTTGAGGTTTGCTGTTGTTTTAGATTTTAAACATACATATCTTCTACAAACCTCTTTGTGAACGAAAATTGTGCATCCTAAACAGGTAAAGACACATAAAACTCTTGGAAATATTAAAAAAAAAAACTTTACGGTTAATCTAAACCAAAATACTATATAAAAAATCGTATATCGTTCTCTACCCTTGTACAAACTATACTTACAGGCTCTTATTCCTCTATCCTCTTCATGTTATTCGAGATAAACATTTGCAGAAATTATCTTATGGCTAATTTTCTTGTATATGCAAAGGGAATATGGGAATACAGTAGGCTTTGAGCGATAGTCAAATCTGTTAAAGCTGGTCGCTATATGAAGGCTTTAAAATTCCGTTCTCTTTGAACGAGCAATAGATTATAAAGTGAATAACGACCTTCCATTTGAGAAGAGTTAAAGTATTGCAAAACACTCAAATAACGAATATCTGAAAAATGGTTCATTCCACGATAAATGTCATTAGACACAACTTCTGTGTTTTAACATCTACATTGTTGTATAGTAAGACTTGGTCTATTTCTCAGGGTTTACTAGTTATGCAAAAGTCACGAAGAATAAATAGGATTATGGACTACATTGGCTATAGCCAGAAAATTTAAAACATACACTTCATTTGCCTCAAATTATTTTGCCTTTAACCTTGAAGTGTAAGCAGTTACCGCGACTCTTACCGTGGCTCTATGCATTCTAGCTTTCCTCTCTTTGGCGTTTCAAAGGATTCGAAATGTACTGACTAGGTGCGGTTTTGTCCACATTTTGCACGGAGCTGTAATATTACTTTCCTTTTGTTTCTTTACCTTTAGTTTAAAATATGCTTTAATAAAGAACAGGTTTAAAGCAATTTCAAGCTAATAATTTTAATTTCGTAGAAATTACGTCGTTGTAGTTTTTTTATCCACTTCCCATTAATGCTATCAGACATAGGGAAGTTTAAATTACTGTACTCCGATCATTTTGCAGTTTTACCGCAATGTTAATAAAAGGCATTTAATCCTCCAGCCAATGATACTCATATATGTATTTATTGTTGAATTGTACCGTTTAAATTTTATCTTCTTTACTTCCCTTTATATGTTAGCATTTACTTTGCTACTATTTAATTAATATTGGATTTAAATATTATTTCCGTGCATGTAGTCATATACTCAATTGTTGACTGGCTTGGTCAACAATCGATCAACGGTTGTACTCAAGGTAGCTATAGTAACTTCTGAACAGCTGACGTAATAAATCTTATTTTCTTGTAAAAATCTCAATCATATTCACTATGGTCCCAAAAAGGTATTCAGTAAGCTCGCGTTAATTGCCTTGTAAAAGCTCCAAAATTTAAATTCTTGACTTCTTCTCGCATTTTTAAGCTTCTTCGCTCCTCAAAGATCTACCAAATGTTTATTAACTAATTCCACAGCAAACACAGTGCAGTATGACGTAATGCTTTGATGCTAAACATAGGAAAGAAGTGCGTTGCATAGTAACAAAATTGAGAACGCGCCTAAAGAGGGTGGGGGTTTTGATTAGGACTGGAATCGCTATGTAATTCTGTATCGGGCAAACGAAATTCGATTTCAAATTCAAAACGCGTGTGTCAGAACAAAGAAACTAATCAGGAACTCATTATCTGAGTGTTACAATCGTATTATCATGACAGTTTCATCAACACGCGCGCCGTTTTCACAACGGATGATTTGTGAGCCGGAATGTAGCCATAGTATTGTGTGCTACCGTTGTTGTCAATCTCGCTAATGGCCTTTGTGGTCTGCACGATAAAAACCTCTATACGTCATATATTAAACACTGTTCTTGATTTGTATCATAATTTTACTCGTTCCTGCAATTTATTTCTCTATCGCTGCATAAAACAGAGAGCAAAACCTAAGTTGGGTTGTTAATACAAATATTTACACCAGGAGGTGTTATATAATCCTATCACTAACCTTAAACAAACATAAGAGTTTTTGAAATAGTGTTTACTACTGCTTACTAAAGTAAGAATTTGATATGCTGCAATCTCATGACTAGGCTTTGGTGTCGGCTATATGTGGTCTATGTTTACAGGGAGGTTTTGTGACGCAGCACATGTTAGGTAGGGGTCGAGTCTTGTTGCTTTACAAACAGTTTACTGTAGCTTTATGTCAACCTATCCTTTCTTACCTCTGCTACTGTCAACAAAAATTAAGTGCAAATGAATATAGTACAGTAACTCTCAACATGACTCGTGTGCAACCATACTCATGATTTTCTTTATCTTGTTATTTATTTGAATATCTTTGCTGCACACTACTTCTCCTCCGTTCCTATCTAGCTTATGCTAATTCGCAGAAATAATTTTATTACGCATTTCATTATACTTACAAGAGGAACAAAGGAGACTGAAAAGGGAGTGAAATGGTTCGTTGTGTAATAGTATTTGTTTCTATTTTATGAGAAAGTATAGTTTTATTTACATCACAAATAACATCTCAATAATCCTCCCTCCAGCAGAATGCACCTGTAATAAATTAACCGGTATCAATAATTAATGCTTATGATATTCTGTGATAATAATGACCAGAAAGTCCCTGTAATACGACCCTTATGCTCGCAAAGAGAGAAAATTAAATAAGGTGGCTTTCTGTTTATCGTTTTCTGAGGAGGTGAGGCTTATATCACAGGTATAGGAATTCCCAAGCAGTAGGCTTCAAGATATCTACACTCAGACCATTATCACTACAAAGAATGTAAACAACAGCGGCCATGGTTCCTCAACAGGCAAAGAACGGTCTGCTGATTGCTGCTTAGAACAATAAACTGTAATGGAGGTGGTTTGTAATCCACGATGTCGCTCTGTAATAGTTCAATATATTGATATCTCGCCCTGGTTTTAATCTTAGAAATCCTTATACATGAATATCACAACTAGAACTTGTCCAGTTTATCTGTAGGTTCTTTGTTATCTACACCTGAATAACATTTGTTGTGTGTAGTTAATGCAGAAATGAGGGACTGAGTTTTATAATCAACCACATTCATAAATAACTTATTTGCATAGCCTTAGTAATTCAGCAATCTTTCGAGAGTATCTTTTTCATTTGTGCCCGTCTCTTGGTAGAAACTTGATTTTTGGAATTGAAATAATATGGATTTACCTCACTGACGGGGCAAAGTGTAGAAAACACACACACACACACACACACACACACACACACACACACACACACACACACACACACACACACACACACACACACACACACACACACACAGGGAAAGGAAGGAGGGTGAGTAAGAGAGGTAGTGAGTGAGTGAGAGAGAGAGAGAGAGAGAGAGAGAGAGAAGGAAAAGCTATACTACACAGTCTTAATTCAGGTATGCAATCTACCACTACTACTTGAGCTGTCTTTTGTACTTAATCCTGTAGATGTAGTTCACAACAAGAGAATTTTGATTTTTTGGTCAAAATTGACATTCTTAATCTAACCCCTTTGCAGTGTTGCCATGCGGCAACAAAGATGTTTAATCAAAGTTTTAGAATATTGTAACACTCTTGCTTTTTTCATATGATATTAGCATTTAACAATAAAATAAAATATGTTGACAACTACTTATATTATAATGTATCAATTTCAGTATTAGATATTGATTCTTTTTCATAGTTCAGAGTCCATAAAATGTAGCCTAAAGTAACCCCGTCATGACGCACACGTACCATTATCTCATTGGTTATTTTACGTGGGACCTCCCCATCCTTTACGGCAGTCATATTTGACTACAATCGCTGGGTTTAACTCATGACGTTCGACTTTGACTGGATGGCCAGTCCATTTCGTGTGGCATTTAACAGTAATACCTATTCAAATTAATTCCTTTAAGGTGCGTTTGACAGGGATACCTAAACCAGTTAATAATGGACATTATGTGCTTACTATTTTAAGTCGCCCTTCGGGTATTTATCCCCGATGTGAGATTCCCTTGTGGTCTAGCCAGGAAAGTACGAATCGGTTGGAAACTTTAATGTCATACTGGCAAGTTTGCAATGATAGCTTAGTGGTCAGAGCAGCCGCTCGATAAGTGGAAGATCCGTAGTTCAAATCCCGGTTATGCCGTTCAATTTTTCAGTCCCTCTTAAACATTTCCCACACACGGCTTGAATATTTAAATACACCAGCATTGAGTTTCTTGGCATAAATAAATAGTAAGAGGTGGAATCGGGATTGAAACATTCAATGCCATAGCCGGGATTTCAACCACGGATCTCTGCTTCAAATCCGGGCTATGGCATTGAGTGTTTCAATCCCGATTCCACCTCTTAAACATTGCCCACAGACGGTTTGTGTTTAAAAACACTAGCACTTCGTTTGTTGGATAAATAAATAAAATAAGTTTAACTATTATTTCGGTTTTCAAAAGCTTGCTTAAAATTACCTGCTGATATGACTTCAAACAATCATTTTATAGCCGTGCAACTGAAGCTCAAATACTGTTCATCCTTGTAAAGGTCTGCGTTTTGGAAGAGAAACCGTACCAGAGCTTTGATTTCTTTGTTTCCCTGTTACACAGGGGGCGGTATTTGGCACATCAACTACAACAATGCGGCAGCAGGCAGATGTTTTTCGCGCTGAAGGTAACGGCTCCGCATCCGATTGTTTTTTGTTTGTTTATTGTTGGCCATAAACCAATATTTAATTTCCTGAAACACTTCCAGCTATGATTCTCCGGAACTCCACCATGTCCTTTGCTTTAGCAGTCCATGCGGAAATTTGCCGCGTCAGCATTTGTTTTATCGTCAACAGAAATTAACTCCGTTATGCAAGTGATAACCTCGTCTTAATGTGTAATATTCTATACTTCCTGTGCAGGACTTTTGCTTGGGCATTGTGTAAAAGAACATTCTCTTTTTGTAATAGAAAATTATAGTAATATCGTATCAACCAAGTTGGCTCCGCCATAACATATGAGGCTCGCATTTGGGAGATCCTGGGTTTGATTTCCGTTGGACCAGCTACTCTGGCCATAGAGTTTTGATGATTTCCCCGGGTCAGTAGGTGAATATTGGGGTGGATCCTGTTCTACCAGTATTTCCTGTACCCCATCCCCCCTAACTTCGTTTCCCTTTTCATGTTTGAACTGGGCTTTGCGGCTGCGTAGTTCAGTCAGTGTCGAGCGATGGCGTAAAGTGCAACGTTCTTATCTACCCGCTAGGTCAGTGATATTCAACCTTTTTTCTCAGCTTACCCCCAAAGACAATTTTCTGCTCCAGCCTGTATCCCTAGACCTACCCTAGACTTATTCTTAATTCATATTATACATAGTCATAATATTGTAAAATATCTAACTTATTAAATTCTACAAAAAGGAGTATTATGCTATAAATGTACCGTTAAATAAATACAAGAACTACGTTACAGATAGCGCACACTCCAAATTATAATTGTGAATTTATACGTGTTTGTGACCTATTAATGACCTATTCTGGACACCAGCTCGTTATTTGTGGCTGAATCTTCTTTTGTGCAAATATCAACGTTGATTCAAGCAGTTTCTTTGTTTCGCTTTGATTGCTGTCAATGCAGAGAAACCTTGCTCACTCAAATAAATAGAGGGGATAGAAGAAGATGTGTAATGGCAGTGTCACTAAGTTCTGTGTACTCTTTGCGAGCATATTCTCAGAAATCACAAATTAATTTTCTTTCATTTTTCATCCTTTTTTGTTATTCCTTTTTATCTTCAATGAACTTTCAACGGACATTCATAAGGCTTTCTTTTATATTTCATGAGAAATTCACTTACTTCCTCGTACATCAAAACTTAAAATATGTTGTCCACTGCCGCAATAATAAAAATAAGTTCAACGGTGATAATCTGAAAATCGGTTCACAAAATAAAAAATCTGATTTGTTGCATTCATATGACTTTTCCTACTCTGTTACTAACCATTCTTGCGAACTCTTGTTCCTATAGCTTCCTGGTATTAGTTGAGATAAACATGTGTTCAAATTATGCTATTCCTTATTCCCTTTTAGGTGCAAGAGGAATATTAGAATACCGTAGATAGTCGTCTTTTAAAGCTTTGAGATCCCGCTCTCTTTGCACGCTTAACATAAAAAAATGAACAACAATGTTCCATTCCACGAAAGTTTTAAGTTTTCCGAAACTGTTACAAATAACAAGGAATATCTCCAAAATGATTCTCTCTACAAGAAATTCATTGAGACATAAATTGTGAGTTTTAGCGAGACATATATTTTTTGTATAATAAGATTTTGTCTATCTGTTAGGATTTACGAGTTATTCAAAATTCATCAGGCTACATAGGCTATAGCCAGAAAATTCAAAATATACATTTCATTTGTCATACAAATATCTTAAACGTATGACACTTTAATCCAAATCCTTAGAGCTATTTTCAAGAAAATCAAAATTTTGGAAAGATTTTCCATATATAAGGTAGTTTAGGGTGGGGCTATTTTCTTCAAAATCTTCGTGTCGCATCCTTCAAAGGCATTAAATTTAAATACCAACTTTGGATTTTAATCGACTTCGTTTTTCAGTTATGCTGTCTAGAGACTGACAGACACTCACACACACACACACACACACACACACACACACACACACACACAGACACACGGGCGCGCGCGCGCGCGAACCTTTTCCTGAAAATTCTTTTTATTCGTGTGCCCCAGGTCGTGAGGCAAGACAAGAATAATTCCCCTATTTTTAACCAGGTAATTGTGTTGTGATAGAATTTAATTGTATACAGGGATGGGGTGGTGTCCGGTGCCGCCGGAGCAAACCGGATGATAACTGTGAATGCATGTTAATAGATGGAGCATATCAGGCTTAGGCAGGTCGAGTGTCATGACGGATGCCCTGACAACGAACTTCGACTCGAGTAGAACATATGTGCAAGAAAGGGGAGGTCTGGGGAGTGCCAGAATGTCTTCAGTGTGGCTGAGTCTAGTTTCTAGTGCTATGGTGTGTCCTTGTAGAATGTCTTCTAGGGAATTGTGGATCTTATGTATGCGTGAGTCGTTTATGTGGGTGACCACTTTCTTTAGCTGCTTGTTCAAATGGTTACGTAGACTATTGTTGTCTTGGTGAATTGAGGCTGTTAGCGAAGTTTTCAAGTTATGGGTGGTATCCTGGACGTCCTCGAGAGCACGAGTAATGACTGCCTCCTACGCTGCAACCCGGTCGGTGAGAGTCTGAAGTGTTTCCTGTAGTTTCCGCAAAGCCGCGGTGTTCTAGAGTGCGGAGGTGTGGAGACCGCTGTGGCGTTTTGTTGCTCAACGGTTTGGCGGCTGGTGTTTGTGTGCGGTTGATGTGTCACGGTGATGGTCTGGGAGTCGGAGACTGGTTGTTGTGAGAGCCGCGTTGGAGTTTGAGCCGGCTGACGGTGAGGATTCCTGGGGCACGCCGCCCGGCCCATGAAGTGACCGGTGCAATTGCAATTGTACGTGGCACAATACACGGGGCGACGTGTCAGGTCGTGGCTGGTGCAGAGTGTGGTGATGATGCCAGCACCACAGTAGTGGCAGCGTGGGGCGTTGGTGCAGGCGTCGGTGATGTGACCGTATTGGCAGCAGCGTCGTCAGAGAGTAGGACGGCCACCTCGGTTAGCTTCAACCGGGAGCGGCTGCCCAAGGGCAGGAAGTCCGTCTGCCAAGGCAGCACAGTAATCCATCCCGTCCCAGAATTCAGGTGCACTAATGGTGACGTGCCTGTGGCTGTGACGGTGTGCGCCGCTTTCTTGAGAGAAGGTCAACGACATCGGGCGGCGCTAAGTAAGCTGCCGATGTACTCCGCGTACTACTGCGCTGTAACTGTGCAGCCTCGTGAGGTTAGGATGACTTCGCGTGGGCGTTCGAGTCCTCTGGCATTGTCTGTGTGCGGTCGGTGGATGGTTTCGGCGTGGTGTCGCAGGCAGAGATACCGCGTTCTGGTGGCGTAGACGGAGATTGCGGAGTTGTTGAAGCGGCTGATGTGAAAGCTAAATTCCAGAAAGTAGTAAACAAATATATTGGTTATCAAGCTATGTGCGAAATTTTGAAAATAAGTGGGAAGGAAAACACGCCAGACGACAGGGTGGAATTCCTTACATTTGAACCTCTGACATCGTGACGTAGAAATAAGTTTTCCAGTGTTTAAAAACTGCTTCAACGATAGGCGTCGAAATTTCACATTTAATAATTTACCAGTGTAATGCACTGTGACGATATTATAGTTAATAAATAGCGGTATGTATAAGCAAGCGTTTAAGTGCAATTCCAGGATACATAGTTTATAATGCTTGTAGGTTGTGCTGCAGTGAGGTGGTTGTCGTATCAGGCTGCACCTACCTGCAGTTGTTTACATGCACGAGAGATAACAGTAAAGTCCATGTGCAGTATACCAATGAAAAAACGCACCCGCCTCCGACTGTATTGGTATCCTAATCTTCAGATCAGGATAATTTTCGCTGTACGTGGGGACGAATAGTTCAATGATGAACCAAACCGTGTAAACTATGACAATGATAAAAATATGTACACCATAATAAATAGAAGCAACAGTAGAGGATTTAATATAGTTCATGCACAAAGGTGCAGTAAAATAGATAATAGTAGGTTAGGTTATCAGCAGGAAATTCAACTTATGACAGGATGAATGCGAAGTGGATTTAAAACACCAGTTTTGAATGAAATATATTTGTTCTCCAAACTTGTTTGAGGTTTTAAAAATGTGGACATGTGTGATCTGAAAAGGAAGAGAAAGTTATTTAAATGGACGTACAAGGAAAGCCGTTTACAAGCATGAATATAAGTATCTATATGCAGTATTACCAAGCAACCAATCAGCACAAGTCGTGACAACTAGAGCCATCAAATCATATCCCACCCCTCGATAGTTATGGAAATGGACACAAGGGCTGAAACATTATATGTAAAACAGAACATTACCATCAGTAATTAGATCTGCATTGCTGCGCGCTGATCCATTTTTATAATGCGTGGCGTGGCGGGATGGGACGGGACGGGGCGGGGCGGGGCAGGCGCGCTCAAATCAAATTTGCTTTAACGACACCCTCAGTCCTGCAAATGTGCTGTGATTAAAACACAAAATGTGCTTTTTGCGACACCGTTATCGCCAGCTCACGTCACAACATGCAGGTACAAAAAAGGTAAATTACTGGCGCTATGCAGATAAGAAAGAACCACTGCTGCTGCAGTGAATGAAACAACATGGACATATGCATATTAGATACATACACACATTCCAAAATAAGCGTAAAGGTTAACAAGAAGTGCTAATATTTACCTACATTTACAGTTCATTTTATTAGTACCTATTGGACTGACTGACACTACAACTAAGATGTCCATAGCAATAAACGCAACCATCTCCTATCACGTGATTTTCACACTGGGGAAAATATCTCGGATTGACTTAAGTTAGATATGACTCAATTCCTACTGGATGCAAGTGGGTGGCAACGAACTCTACTTTAGCCATAAAGAATTCGTCTGCGCGGACTAGGTATACTTATTTAAAAGAGAAAAAACAAATAAAAGGGCCACAAAGATTTAACCCCTTCGGACCCACGTGTCGAATACGACACATGTCCTAGGGTTCTCTATGTGCAAAGGCATATATGTAAACTTTGACCTCAAACAGGACTAAACTCAGGACTGATAAGGTCTGTTTTTGTTTGACTTCATGTTTATTAACTGTGGGATAGACGATAATCCCCAGTTAACTATCCGTGTAGTAAGTTATGTGCCAGTAACTGCCTTAACTCTTTTGTTTCTAATCTGTGGTTGTTCATTGGCAGCTGATTGTTTCAACTTACTGTAAACCATAAAGTATGCATTAGTGATAAAGGACTTTTTGCATCAGCGTGTGTTCTGTTACGATGGCATCTTCCATTACGTTAATGAATATCAAAACAAAAACTCTACCTTTTGTTCCAATGACTGGACACGATATCATTAACATAAGAGGTAAATTAGAGGAAGTGCCTACTATATTTCTATTTCGAAGGTTTGTGGCAATAAACTCTGGATAAAGAATTAGATCATCGAAGTTCCTTGCGCTGCTATATTCACTGTAAACCTTCACACTAAATTAGGCAGACTATCGTTTTATTTTATTGCTTTTGCAACTGTCACATTGTCACTTGATTTTGGCGCTTGCATAGTACTCGGAGTAACTTGTGCAAAAGCCAGTATTTGTGGCAAGTGCAGAAAAGCAACATTGTGCCGCCAAAGAGACGCTCAAGGTCAAGCTAAATCACACCGCTGCTTGTAGCTACGCAACCCGACGACAATGGTGCGGCAGAACAAAGTGATTCCAGGAAATTCTCGCAGCTGCTCACGTGCCCGGCTCGTAAGCATTGAACGATATATCTGTTAGCAGTTAGTTTTAAGTGTGTGTATGTGTATGTGTGTGTGCAGTCAGTGTAGAGAGTTTGAGTATCCTCAGAGACATTTGTAGACATTTAATCGCTGCGTCGGAGTTATTGTTTGTTTCAAGATTATGATGGGACAGAACAGCTGTGAGTTGCAAGATGAATTGTAGATTGTATTAACGATAACAAAAATGACTCTGTTTTGTGATACAATTTTAAGGAAAATAAAGTGACAAAGTAATTGGACTTGTCATTCTTCACCCTGGCAAGTGGGATTTGTCACATTATCATTTTGTCACAATATGTTTCATTTTATTCATTTGTAGGATAAGTACGAAATGCTAATGGCATACACTTTAATGACCGAAAAGAATTGGTTACACAATATTGTCTGTCTACAGATCCTGGCCTGCAAACAGCCAGTCAAAAGTGAAATAATAATACAAGATAACAGAGTAGAAGAGGTTTCCATGTTTAACTACTTAGGTGTGATAGTTTCATGTGATAAAGAAAAATATATTGAATTTAAAACTTAGTGTTCCAATATACATTATTGGAATGTTAAATAAAACCCAGCAAAAACAATCAGGAGAGAAACAAAAATTAATAGAATTCCTAAAATGACAATGAAATTTCAATCGAGAGGAATTCGAAGTGTAGGTAGACTGAGGAAGAGGTGGAAGGATAGTGTGAGATCGAAACAGACCTAAGGCCTAATCTATGAGACGAAGAAGAAGAAGAAGAAGAAGAAGAAGAAGAAGAAGAAGAAGAAGAAGAAGAAAAAGAAGAAGAATATTGACTAAATGTATGTGAATGTTTGTCGAAACATAAAAATAGAAATTTTGAAGCAAATGGAAAGAAAAAGAATGAATACATTAAGGCAAATAATATGAAGTAATTAGTGAAGCAGAAAAACAAAAGCTTAAAGTGGAAAAGACATAAAAGAGAGGAGATACCAACAGCTGTAGGCCTCTATGATTCAGTAACAATCATTGCCAAAGAATCCTCCTGCGAAAAACTATTTGGCATGAATGTAGGGCTTTTAATACACATTCTAACACTTTGTGACACGTTAGCGTAAAATGAGCACTATCCCAAATACAAGTTATATTTAGCTACCAAATGCAGTGCTTTGTCTTTCATTTTATTATTGCTTCTTTAAATGTTTGCCGGACTCTTTGTGCCATTAAGCATATATTTAGTGAAGAATCCTAATGCGAAGAAAGGGGCCATTAGGATAGCTTTGCAAGACTCTATAAATTAACTCTTGCTTTTGTTTCCTCCAACACTTTGATCTGCTCGCAGTGAATACACGCATGCCGATAGCTCCCCATTTATTTTTTGCCTCTCGCAGCACCAGGCTGACAGGAAACTCAATTTATCATGTAAGCGAACTATATTTTTGATATTAAATATTTCTTTTTTCTCCTCTTCCCCTGCATCGCCCATCAAACGTTCCTTTCAAAGCGTCCATCACCATTAAATTTATGGTGTCTGTACGTGAAATTTTTCATAGAGCCACGTCAACATTTTCTTGGTGCCGCAGCGGGGGTGGCGATAAGGGCTCGCAGTCATGGGGACGACTGCCTGAGGCTGGTCGAGTTCGGCACTCACCCCAGTGGGTAACCGACATATTCCGAGCGCAAGTAAATTCCTAACTTCGTCAACCAAACTTTTATTTTCCCTACCACTGGTAGAAGAAGTATTGCATTTCACCCGGATGTTAGATATCGAGATTTCGCCGGAAATATAATTTTGACGTCCCCTGAAACCCCCCTCCCAAAGTATAATGCTTGTGTGTCTATAAATAATATAACCTAACGATAAAATGCCACATACCAAAATTTTTATATATATTCAGCATCTCCTGAGCATGCGACACGAAGTTTTTCATCATCTTAATGACGTTCCTTATTGAAACCTTTGGAACTCTTTTGGTTCACCTTTGAAACACTGCAGAAATTATATTGAAGTGAACAAGGTACGGTACGGTAAGTATGGACATACTACCAGAAGAATTTAATTTGAGGATCAATGTTTACCGGAACGTTTGCTGTTTTCTTTTTTATCTCTCGTCTCTACATTTTAGACCAGTGATGTCCTACCTTGTCTCTTTGGCGACCCTTACGTACTTAGCTGCTATTAAAACATTTGACCATCGCTTAAAGCCTACTGTATTGCCATAATTCCCTTGCTTCTACAAGAAAATTACCAATAAGGTAATTTCTGAAAATGCTTCTGTAGACTAAAATGTAGTACATAGAGAAATAAGCATTTGAGCGAATAGTGTGTATAAGAGTTGTATATATTTTTGAACAGAGTTTCTCCAAATTGAACTATATTGAAAGTCTGTATGCAATAGGTTACGCGACGATCACTTGGTTATCTTCTAAGGCTATGCACTTCGACTTTGTCACCAAATATTGATAGACGTAAGGAGCACCAAAAAGTCACTAATGAACAGGTGTTTATTGCATAAGATTTGAAAGTGTTCTCTAAATCAAACGCAACGTGCCTATAAGCAAACCGTCACTGCAATACAATTGAGTGTTGACACACTCCGCATAAAGTGGAAGAAGGTAAATCCAAACTCCCCTCTATCGCACCTGGATTGTCGAGCTTTTCTCGATATCCCAATTTCACAGAAATTTGACAACTTATATGGATTTTCTCCATTGCAAGAAAATGCTTATAAAGAATGAGAATTGAAAAGGCATGTTAATGGAGATTACTGTTTAAAAATTGGCTCTGCACAACTTAAATGAATCGTTTCAATTAGTAGGTAGAATTTAAAATACAGATACAAAATATGTTTGTGTAGTTGTGTTTTGGGATTAGACATACGACATCTCACGTGAAGGAAGGGGAAGTTTTAATTCGTGTTTACAAGTCTCAGCAGCTCGGACGGTAATCTCCGTAATGGAATCACTCTGGCCACTGATGTGAAGGTAAATAAATCCCTCGTGTGGGATGAAACACTTACGGACACCTTAGGAGCTTGTCCCTGCTGTTCATTACAGGACTCAAATATCGAGAGATAACTGTTACATTTGCACTGGAAGCAAAGGGCAAATTAACTATACCATTTTCTGGCCATAAAAACCCGTAATGAACATAAAATATATAATTTGGGCCTCTCTTCAGACACTAGAATGAAAAAAAGGATTTTTTGCTCAAGTTCCTAGCCCTACAAATGAAATTTTCTACAAAATTGTACTTGAGAAAGTGCAAAATAACATATTCCTCTGTGTAGTTTGGGAAGGAAGATTTTCTTGAAAATCTTAGCGTCGCACTTTTGTAATAAGTGCACGTAAATACCAAATTTGACATTTATCGGACATTTTGTTTTTGAAGCACAGACACACGTATACTTCCACGTATAGTGAGTAGGGGAAGTATATTATTCTACCGAAAATTCTATATCGAGATTTGACCGGAAATATATGTTTTGAGACCCCCTGAATCCAAAAAATAATTTTCAGTAAAAGGTTCATGTGCGTGTCTGTGTGTCTGTGAGCAGCATAACTTACATACGAAAATTCGGTTAAAACAACATTGAGACTTAAGTTGAATGTTTTTCAAGGACGCGATACAAAGATTTTAAAGAAAATTCCTCAACCCTAAACTACAATCTACATATAAACTTTTCGAAAAATTTTAGTTTCTCAAAAGTGCCTCTAACGATTTTCATTAAAATACCATATGTTTACGATATTTTAATGGCAAATGAAATGTATGTTTTGAATGTTCTGGCTATAACCTGTGTAATCCTGTTTGCTCTTGATGCCTCATGCATAACTGGCAAACCATAAGACATAGACCAAATCTTACTGTACAAAAATGTAGATCTCGTTAAACCATACAAGTTATGTCCAAATGCATTTTTTGTGGAATGAACCATTTCGGAGATATTCCTTGTTATTCGTGTGAGTTTTATAATATTTAAACGTGTCTCAAATGGAAGGTCGTTATTCAGTTGTTTATTTCTTGGTTGTGCGAAGAGAAAGGAATTTCAAAGCTTTCATATAGCTACCAGCTTTAAAAGATCTGACTGAACTCAAAGTCTGCTGTGTTCACCTCGCATCTACAGGCAAATCTCAAGAAGATAATTTCTGCAAATATTATCTCGACTATCATGAAGAAGATAGAGGAATAAGAGTTTGTAAAAATAGTACAAGAGTAGAGAAAGTCATGTGTCTGCAACACATCATGTTTCTTTGTTGTACAACGTTTACTCCGTACCTAGGTTTATTACCCGGCAGGTAGAGCCGTGAATTTTGCCGTATCTCCTCCATTCGAGTTTGTAGAGCTGAAGTCTCAAGGTTCTCATAATGCTGAAGTAGCCTTGTAGGTAGGTCCAAGTCTGTTGAGTTTCACGCGGCGGCGCCTTGAGGAACAACTTCTTTACTCTTGCGAGTAAGGAGGTGTAGGTTTAATCGCCAACCATGAGAAGGGGATAGCTCTGTAACGCAGAATGACCGCCTTTGTAACAGTCACGAAACCTGAAACTTGGTGTGCCTTTGATCTGGGATACGTAACTCGTCCTTCCCACAGTTGGACTGCCTCCAAGGGCAAGACGTGAATCACAACTTGGCACACCTAATAATACAATGACCCATTTGACCTGGCCCTCAAAGACAACACCTTTCTTTTGTTTCTTCTCTTTATTGAAAATACAAAAAAGAGCGCTAAATCTTCCAGACCACTTCCACCGTCCAAAACCATTTTCAATTCTCCGTAGCACATTAGTACTACAGAATTATTTACTCTAATGTTAGAGGGGCTTTTGAAGAAGAATACATATTACTGGGCATTCCTTCCATTAGCTAGAGAGCCACTAAACATAGGGCATTGGTCAATCACCCACTGGGACATTCACGCAGCAGAGGGCTTTGGATACAGCGTCAGATTTTGTGTATCAGTTCATTGAAAACGGAACTGAGAAAGGAAAAAGTGAATTTATGAAACTGATGGATAAAAGTAGGCGACGGTAAATATCAATTCACTGAAAGTCATGAAAATAAGGCAACTATAACATTTAGAAAACATTCAAGAATGATATGGACAGAGCTGGCCGCGGTCATCAATATATGGACTCACTTATGAGGCAAGGGATCTACTACGAGACCCGAAGCTACCCCCTAAAACCATGCAAGGTGGCAGCCAAGTGTCATTGCTTCCATTAGGCTTTCCATTAGGGCAATACCTTGTTTCCTAAAAAGCATCCCCCTGATGTTACAGAGCGGACGGAACTGGATACGCCACTTACGCGCGTCAATCCATCCGGGAAGACTAGCTATAGCCTGAAGGAGGGGCCCCCGGATATCTAGCTTACCGGCTACTAGTTATACAGGCTAGTACCTGAGAAGTTGAGGCATCTCCCAACCCCGCCTTGACGAGTCAGGACGTAGGTACTCAATCTCCCATGAGTATCGGGAACCGCTGCCCGACCGAGACCTACCCAATCCGTACCCCTCCCCTACGGAAACTGAAAGGCAGGTCTGCAGCTCTGATACCTCCCGGACCCTCTTTGCTGCCTAAAGTCCCCCCCCCCCTTCCACGTTTGGCCACGCTGTGGCAGTCGTTAGATCATTGTCCTCTTATAAAGCGGTCCTGGTTCGATCCCAGGCGGATCGAAGGACAAAGCGGTGCAGGGGTGGCTTTTCTCCAGGTTCTCCGGTTTTCCTCGCCATTTCATTACACTGGTGCTCCATCTTCATACCATATATCATGCGGGGCCACATGTAGTAAAAGTGGGCATTAAACACTATGAAAAAAGTTTTCATTATTGGTATTGCGTGAAACATCCTAAACTTAGGCCTAGCGCGTTTTCTTCCCATACTTCTCATTTGATTTTATATATCACCAATCTACCAACCCACCAGTGGCTACAACGGGCGTTAAATACTACTAAATAGTGCAGTAAATTAATTCACAGCACGCTCAAACATGCACAGACACAATATGGTTTGTTGAGCATTCAAGAAGTATCAAATCCTGTATTTTCCTAATAGAATAGGACGTCGCGCAGGTGATTCTGTCCCTTGGAGGGCACAGGATGAAATGAGAGGAGACTGGGTGGCCGCTCAAGGAGTCACGACAGAGTAGTACACAGGATCATACCGTTTACAGATTGAAACACCTCGGTGGTTCTAGTACAACCAGAGTCCCTCCCACCCTCGGTCTTAAATATCCCGCAGAGGGCTCAGAGACCACAGACTGACCCGACGAAGGACCTGGCTACTCGGGGAAACCCCCGAAGAAAACCCATGGGTCAGGTAGGCTAGCCGCTGGTATCGAATCTGCGATCTCCTGAATGCGGACCATAGACGAAACTGCCTGGTGCATCCTGCTCGGTTATTTTCAGTGAAGTCTTGGTATCGAATTTTTGGCTGAAATGTACTGTTTCCTCTAGTGTAGTGAAAATAGAAAGGAACTGCCACCAAGGTGTTTGCTCCATCCCTGCTGAGGGCGTTAGCATCCGAACAGCACGCTATATGCTTGTTGTCAACACCATACTTCATACAGTTTTATTAAACAACCTCTAGTCTTGTCTACTTTGCTGCAAAGAGAACATTTGGTCGTAAACTATATGTTGAACAGATAAGGACATGACATATCCTGTATTAGCCGGAACTATTTTTGCGGAAACGTGCAAATGTTCTCTACAAATTGGTCTTTCTAATTAACTTATCGCTATTTTGAGAGAGCGAAGGTCTCTTATCGCTATTTTGTACTTGACTCACTATAACATTAAGATTACAAGGTTTTCAACTCCGAAAATAGGTGTATCTCACACCTGCTTAAGATGAGGATCGAAGGAAATTGCAATTAAAAAATGTAATGGAGGTAAAATACAAGATGCAGAGTAAAGGATTTACAGTAGACCAGTGGAGTCAAAAAGCAAGTATATAGGTACAAGGGGCCGGAGAAACAGCACCGCATGAACATAGTGGAAATCTGACTTCAAGAAACATCGCTTGCCAACAAAATGGAATTCAAATATCACAAACGTGTACGCCTTAACTAATAAGTACGAACATAACGAGAAACTAACCAATTGCACACGTTCGGTCGGTCCTATAGAGGTCGTGGCGGACGATAAACAAGCGGTTGAAACAGTCCGAAATTTTATCAATGATAAACATCAACCCAAGGATTCATAATTTTAGATAACGAGATTTAACACATCTTGGACCTATTTATAACTTTATTTTAATACCAAATTCTGCCTCATTAGTTTGCTATAGTTGTTGTATTTATGCTTTTACTACAATTTTTGTCATATTGAACTTTCTCTCCGGCATTTTACATTATCCATTTTATAAGGGCGCTGATGACCAGGTAGTTGAGCCCCTTAAATTTACACCACCAACACCACCACCGCCATCACCACTACCACCACCGCCGCCACCCCCACCATCATCACCACCACCACCGCCGCCGCCGCCCCACCACCGCCGCCGCCACCACCACCACCGCCACCACCGCCGCCGCCCCACCACCGCCGCCACAACCACCACCACCGCCACCACCACCACCAACACCACCGCCGCCGTCGTCGCCGCCACCACCACCACCACCGCCGTCGCCGCCACCATCACCACCACCATCACCACCATCACCACCACCAGCGCCACCACCGCCACCACCACCATCATCACCACCGCCGCCGCCACAACCACCACTACCACCACCATCACCGCCGCCGACGTCGCCACCACCACCGCCGCCGCCACCACGGCCACCGCCACAATTACCACTAACATCACCACTACCACTAGCACCATTACCACCACCACCGCCGCCGCCACCACCGCCACCGCCACAATTACCACTAACATCACCACTACCACTAGCACCATTACCACCACCACTGCCGCCGCCACTACCACCGTCGCCGCCACAACCACCACTACCAAGACCACCCCACCACCACCAGCACCATCACCAGCACCACCTTCACCGCCGCCGCCACCACCACAACCACAACCAACAACAGCAAACAACAACCCCATCACCATCGGCTAGCTTGAATAATGTGCCTCTCCAAGTTCCCAGTTTCGAGATAGTCTACGTCCAACATAGAGAAACCTTTATACTGGGACACCTAAGATTCAAACTATAATATCTCTCAAATTATACTCTACCCGGCCTTAGAAGGAGGGAAGGGGGTTCAGAGACAAAGGCGCCGTGATTGAACGCTTTTAGGATGCTGGTTGGAAGGGAAATTCATGGGTTTTATAGACGCGGTTTTCCTCCAGCAATGAGTAGCCTAGTTGGTTTTAAATACCAACTTTGGGTTTTAATCAACTTTTCGTTTTTGAGTTATGCCGCCCACAGAATGAGAGACTGACAGACACACTGACACTCACACGCACACGGACCTTTATATATATTGGATTTAAGGGGCCTCAAAACGTATATTTCCGGTGAAATCTCGACATCGAATTTTTGGGTGGAATACAATATTTCCTGAACTTAGTAGTAGACAAAGTAAAAAGAGATATATTAGTGCAGAGAACAGTCTTCATAAAGCAATATCACTGATAACTTATAACTTTTACTCCCGTTGAATTAAACATTTTTTTAATTTCTCTAGTACGTTAGTAAGTAGGGCAAGTATTGAGTTCCACTCAAAAATTTGATTTCAAGATTACAGCGGAAATATATCTTTTGCGGCATCTGAATCCGACATAAGCATTTTTATAAAAAGGTTTTTGTGTTTGTGTGTGTGTGTGTGTGTGTGTGTGTGTGTGTGTGTGTGTGTGTGTGTGTGTGTGTGTGTGTGTGTGTGTGTGTGTGTGTGTGTGCGTGAACAGCATAACTCAAAAGCGAAAAGTCGGTTTACAACTAAAGTTGGTATTTAAGTTTAATAGCTTTCAAGGATGCGACTTGGACGATTTTGAAGATAATTCCTTTACCCTAAACCACCCATTTATTGGAAAATTTTGATTTTATTGAAAATTGCTTTAACGATTTTGATTAAAATCTCATATGTAATGTATATTTTGAGTTTTCTAGATATAGCACACGTAGTCCTGTTTATTCGTTTTGACTTTTGCATAACTGGTAAATCGTAAGATATAGACTAAATCTTATTATTATACCTAGAATATACAGTGTGTCCCAATTGAATCGGCCTATTTTCACTTCAGTATTTCTGCCAAACTGTTTGAGATATCGAAATGAACTAAACTTTACTAATACGTATGACTCATCAAGTTTGTATTCACAAATCAAGAAAATCATATCACTTCCACATGTGTCCCACCAGTCACACGAAGGATATGAAGATATGAAAATAGGGTGATTCAATTGGGACACCCTGTATAATCTAGGAAGTTTAGGTAGTCTCCTGTAATAATTTGTTATATGGCTGGCTATGTTGACATTTTTTTTTTCTTGCAATTAATTATTGGAGGAAAGCAGTGTTTGAAATTGACTTTTGTCTTTAAATGCAAATAAGTATATCTAAAAGTGTGATTATTGACGAATTAAGTGATATTTGTGAAGTTTGAACTGCACTATGAACGTTACGCATAGTATTTGAACATTAGTCGGAAGGATTGGTCAGATGTAAATTGATTTGTATAATAACGACGAATCCGCCATAATTTAGTGGAATATTTAACTGTATGACTTTATATAAAACTAGTTCATCGGTAGCGCGATTCTACACACGATTGCAGCTAGTCCAGGGAATACAACAACATAATATTACAACACCAACGAGTGATACTAAGAAATACTAATTGCTACAATATAGCGATACAAAAAGTAAAAATAGGGAATCTAGATGCACTGGCAAGTTTGTAGTGTGCATGTGGCGCATATTACTGAAATGGCATAGCGACTCTCCGCTGAAATTATAGTTGGCATAATGCATGTTAACGTTTCATAGTCAATGAATGTAGAGTAACTCGGCTCACAGTTGTTGTGCACACCTCGATAACGAACAGTAGAAAATTAATAGGAATCCCTATCGCATTTACTGCGAAAACAAGTTAGATTATGGCGCAGCATTACAATAGCAGCTGCATAAATCAACTAATGATAAATGTAAACATAATCCTCGGGTTATTTCTAACCGGTGACATTCATTAGTCGGAATGTGGTATTAGTGGCAATGCAAATGTACTAAGAGCTCAAGGGATGTCCAACGTACCAAGTGGAAACCATTTATTTTAATGAGTTATTATTAGAAAGCTATACGAATGCTTAAAGCAAACTAAAAGTGATTGTAAAGTTTTTTCCTCCTGACAACAACACAATACGTTTAAGTGATAGAAGAGCAGCCATTTGAAAACAAAACTAGCAAAGGAAATAAATCTACTGGCCGGAATGCTGAGGAATAGAACAACTAAGTCCAAGAGATCTACATAGATGAACGTAGAATGGGGCAAAAAGCCAACACCTGAGTTCCTTCAAATGCTTTTAAATAGATTATTTTGTACTATTCCGAGAGGGGTGAAGCGCACAATGTTTAGTGAGCATGAGTTGGCGACCATTATTCTGTTTCCTTCAGTACCCACAGCAAATATTCGCAAGTTTACTTAATAAATCCAACATGCCGCAGGAGCAGTGGTGATGAAATATTGTGGAGTAAAGCTTGCTTGCTTAATATGGCCTATCTGAGGACAGGCAAACGACCATGACTCTGAGACTTGAGGCTAATGTAAAACAATATATTACATATACATAATTAAATCCTCGAAATGAAGATTTGTACAGTTATTGCCAATATATGCTAGAATTCACCGAGAGGTTTTGTCACAGATCACTTAACTATCCTGTACTATTGGACTGCGCATGCTTTAGAAAATTCTCTTACTTGGAGCGGAAATAATGATGAAATCATTCGGTTTGCGGCCGCTAAGTAAAGATTTGGAAAGTTCCTATGTAAACAAGCTTTTAGATCAGTGACGAATTTAAACGTGCCAAGAAGAGGCTCTGCACTCATGCCGGCGCAAACTCACCACCAGCGTTCACTGGTACAGTTACAATATACCAGGTGAGTCTTCTCATCCTGCGGAACGGTAGCTAGGTAGACGATGTGAAATGCAGGTGCTGTCACCCCATTCACTGCTGGTGCTCACTGTTAGTGTACCCTAGTAGCTCAAGGGTTAATATACTGAAAAGTCATGCTGAAGTTCGGAAGTTCAAATCATGCCGGCGAATACTTTTTGTAAATACATTTCTGTTTATATTTCGAGAATGTTCTGACAAACCATGTGTTCTTTCCGAACGCTTTACAAAGTGGATTTGCCTATGAATACGAAGTTCCAGCCATTTGTGCGTTCTGTGGCACAATGTTTTCGAGCAGAAAACAGTTCGAACACCTCTGACAGTGATATGGATTGGTTTGGTTTGGTTTGGTTTAAGGGCGCTCAACTTCTAGGTCATCAGCGCCCTTAAAAGATTCATGGCAATAGCCAGATATAAATTTCACTCAAAAAATAAAAATACTAGCAACAAGAAAAGTTTACAAAGGCAAAAGGCAGTGGCAATAGCCAGATATGAAACAAGGTGGTAAATATGTCCAAAAGCAGAAACAGATAATTAAAAAAATTTAAATCCTCAAATTGATATTGCACTCCGCTAAAAAATTAAAAACTCTATCAACCGCTGTTTTGTCGTCCGCTAGGACCTCTGCAAGTCTGGCAGGCAGCTGCAGAGAATCCCGAAGGTGCGCTAGAGAGCAACACTCTAGCAGCACGTGGCGAACTGACAAAAGGAGTGATATGGAGGAAACTGTTGTAAATATTTATGTGTGTGAAGGTCCGGCATGTCATAGTCACTGTTAAATGCACTACTTTGAGAATCAGAGGAGGCGGCACCGTGGACGAGCGGTTAGGCCATTCACCTACCACCTAGGCTCCCGGGTTCGATCCCAGGGACCCGCGGCATCTGGAGGGTTTTCTCCGGGTACTCCGGTTTCCCCCGCCACTCATTCCACCAACTGCTTCATCATCAGCTTTCCATTCATCCATTTCGCCTGCAATTCATATCATCCTCTCCCTCAACATCATACCTCTTGTTTGACTGACCACCTGCTTCTAGGTCTTCACTCCTTCCGGACCATAGGTGTCTGATCCTAAGCACCGCTTGTAAGATCTAGGGGGTAAAAGTCCAACTTAAGGGGAGGGTAATCAGATAAAGAAGAGAAAGAGAATGAGAGAGGTTTACAACGATCATAATATGGGCTCGCAAACGTTATCTAGTTTGTATATATGTAGGTACTGCATTTTGTAAACTCTCAGGACAATTTATTGCCTTTCTTTTACATCAAACAATAGCTTTAAATAGCAAAATGTTACATAATGATGCCATATGTTTACCAGTTATAATTACAATGTTACTGTGCATTTATTTATGATGTTCATTAAAGCATAGTCAACAAGTAACAATCTGTGTTCCATTAAATTCACCTAATTAAACCAATTAAGTGAAATGACACTTCCATGCCAGACTATCAGTTCTCATTAAATTTACCAAACATAAAAGTTAGCTTGAACCTGGGACCTCTACCACTAAAGACAAGTCGCACTCTGTTACGCTGCGTGAGCAAATCACTTTATGCACAGCGGTACAAAGCGGTTATTTCGGCCGCAATTGATAGGCGTCGCGGCGCTATGTAGTGGACAATGTTTACGGCATAGCCTGCATAATTCACTTCTGAAAGTGCTCAACAAGAAAGTTTATCAAGAAAGAGCGATGGTGACTTGTATAATTATGCTGTTTCTGCATCTTCAGTTCGTGTTTTACTTGACGTAAAATCTTGATAAATTTATAAATAACCAGGCTTTCACATTTATAAGCCTGATTAAAATAGATGTTGCTGTAGCACTAATACGTCAAATTAATAATAACAAACGTCTTATTGTAAACACAGGTTATCATCGAGATATAGATGTATGTAAATAAATGCCAGTCCATCGACAACAATCATGGACAATGGAAGCAGCCCCCACTTTAGCCCAGCCCACGCAGCAGTCCAATCAGTAAACGAAGACCGCGCCAACCGTCAACCACGCATACATGCATACATACCATCTCACTGCTTATTTTACGTGGGTCCTCCCCATTCTTTACTACAGGCACATTTGATTGCAGTCACTGGTATTAAACACAAGACGTTCGGCTTTGAATGAATGGGTGACAGGGATTCCTAAACTGATTCAGGAACTAGTAAACCAATTCATACAATAGAAGGTTAAATAGTTTCTGAAATTGTAGGTTATGAAGTTAATACATTTTGCATTGGCGGAATAGGAAGCTTAATCCGTAACTGATGTGATACAGCAACTCCCAAGGTTAAATGAACAGTACTGAAATAAATATGTGCACGTATTGTTTATCCATAAGAATTCAGTAATTTAAAGTGTAAACTTCTTAGGAAAATGCATGATTAGAACGCGCCTAAAGTCCATGTCTAGCCTACATTTTCGACTTGTTTACCTCCACTAACCAATATTTAGGTCAAGCGCGAAGAAAGACGGTATTGTGCAGTTGCCAGCACTGACAGGCATTCCACTGTCAGGTTATTTACAGTGGCGACTTTTGTAGTCTCAGCACAGTTAATCTTTGGAATCCATTTCCTTTCTCTATTTATTTAGTTCTTGTTTTTTTCAAATTAAGCTCCTTTATTCGCGTAACCTTTTGGAATCGCCAACAAAGTGCTTTGCTTGTCCAGAATTAACAAGTGAGCGCTTCGTCTTGAAATGATTATGGGAGGCCGTGACTCGAAACAAAACAAGTGAATGCTATGTCTGTTCCTTCTAAATTCCTTTTCAGAAAGATATATCAATGAAAATGTTACATTGGACTTGGTTATTAGGGGAACAGTAAAAATACCCCAACAAATGAGGACTTGTAAATTTGACAATGTTATCCCTAGTGCTCTTAGATACAGGTTGAATACTATAAAGAACAGAAAATAAAGTGAATAAATATATAAAAAAATCAGGAAAACAGTATGCAAAAGCACTGTTGAACAACCGCGAATACCACACAGGAAAAAATCGTACAAATGCAATTGTATGTTGCAGAACCAGTAGAGAAAACCATGTGAATGTGTTACGTAAAATGAACGTGAATGTAATACGTTACATTTCTATTTCAATAATAGAAAAGTGTTTGAATTCTATACTGAAGGACGAGTAGAGAAAGAAATGTGATTGTATTTCATAAAAGAAAAGTGAGTAGAGAAGACCACGCGACTGTGAAACGTTGCATTTGTATTTCAGTCATAGAAAGGTGTATGAATTGTATGTTGAAGGGCAAGTACAGAAAGATATGTGAATGTGTTACGTAAAAGAGCTGAGTGGAGAGAAGTATGTGAATCTAATATGTTGCATACTAAAATGAATAGGATAAAAACCACTGTGAAAAAATGCTTAAAATTGCCAATTTTCATGTGATTGGTCTAGCGTGTTGGACTCTGTCAGCTTCATATACATCAACATCCATATTATATGTATAGATTGCATGAATTGCATGTTGAAGAGCGAGTAGAGAAGAAGATGTGAATGTGTTACGTGAAAGAAAAGTTTATAAAGAGAGTCGTGTGAATGTAATACGTTGCATTTCTATTTCAATCATAGAAATTATATGAATGTTATCATTAATCATAGTCGCTAGAGCTATTTTGAGAAAATGGAAAATGTTGAACAATGTTGCATATAAGAGGTATTTTCTTCAAAATCTTCGTGTCGCATTTGGAAGATGTTGAGTGTAAAACACAAAGTTTGAAGTTTTGTTTTCGTGTTATGCTTTTTATAAACCTGCGGAACAGTGACACACAAGCATTTTTCTAAAGCTGCTTGCTTTGGACTCAGGAGGCCTCCAAATATACATTTCCGTGAAATCTCGATGTCGGATTTTTTGGTAGAATGCAATACCTGCCCTACGTAATAGCGAAGGCAAAAATAATCTTAAATACCTAAAATGACTTTTATATAACACGATGTAATAAAACTCCAGAATTTCCGAGAGCCCGGAGGGGCTAGCGTCTTTTCTTTTTGGGGCTGTAGGGAAGGGGGCGAGTTCGTCTCTGCAGATGTTCAGGTTGAGCATCGGCTCGTGAACGCCGCCGTGTCTGGTTCACGCGTCGCTGACTGCAGAAACAAAAGACTGGCGACAACAGATGTGTCGAGGGGCAACAGTTGCGCTTACAGTACCGCTCCAAACAAAAAACATCGTAATTAAACGTGTCGCCGCTTCACTTTTGTTTTTGATTCAGTAACAACTCTGGCGTGATCAAGATGGCGCCTTGATCTTCCTGACCAACGATCAGATCAAGTGGAGGGAGTAATTAGAACAGAGTAAAGTCAAACAGGTGGAAAAGAGTGAAAGAGAAATAAATAGTTGGGAAAGAGGTGGGAAAAGGACTTGGAAACGAAATGAACATATATGCGGGAGAGACAGAAGAGGAGAAACGTTTGTGTATATACTTCTACTTCTGCACTTGTTTTTGTTTCATGTCACATGTAGGCACATATTCCCAAAGTGCAGATAAGTACACTAGAGTGCACAAAATCGTGCCGATATAATGCACAGTGGTTGGTAAAGGCATACTAAGCCGCACACCCTTACTCTAGCACTCCACTTAATACTTTCTTCCTCCCACCTTTTCCTTCACTCCTGGCTATGGAACCAATCTGTGTCCATAGGTTAACGCTTGAGTGCCAGACGTCTGACATCAAACCATTACGGGACAGATTCATCCAACGGCTGGTGTGGACCGTCGTTGCAAAGAGTGCCTTCCAGCCACTCCGGTCAAATATACATTCCTCCCCTTTCGCCCCTCATGTCCATAAGCTAATACTTGTGTGGTGGACTTGAATTCAAAACCAGAAGCGACTTGCTCACCCAGGGCTGCTGTGGAACACACACAAGCGTTACTAGATATGTATTCAGACTGCAAAATATGAAGTCACAGATGCGTTTTGTCTATCCTAGTTTCTCAAAGTATTCTGCCTGGCACTGTATGCAGCGTTCCATTTTCCGTAACCACTTCTGGAAGCTTACACGCCACTCAGTTTTGGCACTGCGGATAACTCCTCCTTGTACGCAGAAACTACTTCAGGGCTACAAAAGCGATCACCTGGAAGTCTGTTCTTCACCATAGGGAATATGAAGACATCACATGATACTGGATGTGGACTATAGGGTGGGTGTCCTTGTAGGTTAGTCTTGGATTTTCCCTAATCATCGTTTGCACACTGGCGATATTTTTGTTGTTGCCACTTTTTTCATATTCTTAAATTCTGCAAATCAGTGAGAACACAGTGACACATGACGGAGAATAATTCCCATAGGTGCCACCTCCATCAAACGCTCAAGTGACTGCGTTTAGTTTATGCCACATTTGAAGTCGTACAAAATCATTGCATCATCTCTCTGAATCTCCATTGCACTTGAAAAAACGTTCACACATTCCACATTCCAAACATAAACTGAGGAAAAATCAATAGCACAACAATGGTCTAGGTATCTACTACTATTCCATTACCTATGAGTCAACTATTTTGACAAAGTAACAATGCTTTCCCCGTAGGTGGCCAATTTTCCGTGTTTCAATATATACTGACCCTCGTATTACAGTGGATTTCTGCCAATAATACGAAAAATAGAAGCATTGGCACGTTTCCATGCACTCGAATGTATTTGTATTTGAACAAATTGGTATCAGAAACCTTTATGTGTAGGTATAGCTATGGGTATATTAAATTAGACTACGTTTATAGCTCTCGAAATTACCGGAAGGAGGTTTGGTATGCCAGGAGGAGGCCGTTATGACCACTGGGACAGCTAACAGCCCATGTAGTATGTCGTGCAAGGTTAGAGGGCTGACTCCGAGAAGTAGGTAACACGAAACAAGCTCCAAATGATGCAAGCACGTTTGACATTAGGAGCCCAAGTATTGTTCCTGTATTTGCAATAAGAGATTTTCTTTGCTGACAAGACGCGTTTTGTTGCCAATTTCAGTGGAAAACGAAATGTATTTCAATTTGAAACAAAATTGGTTGTTCTGTTACTACAAAAGAAGCTGACAGAAAGTGAACGGGCCTTTCTTTCTTTTTAATTTACTTAATGAACTCCGTTGTATTGTTTATCGACGGGTGGGAGACATTTGCATTCAACAAGGAGACATTTTCCATAAACAGAAATAAGCGACTGCCATCTTTGTTTCCCAACGAACCAGAATCTTTAATGTGTGCAAGGGGAGGAATTGGGCTACTTTGTGCGCCTCCTTCGCACGCGATTCCAAACTTTCAGGATTTTACGTGTAACAAAGTGTCGTCTTTTCTCTGGGGGTGTGAATAACGAGAAAACAGAACAAGGATAAGGGTTAGCAACGAAGAAAAGTATAACAAGAGAACGGTAACGGAAATAAAAAAATATACCAGAAAGAGAAGAAAGATATTAGACAGCTCAGAGGAACGCCAACTGAAAGGAAACAGGATAAGCAGACAGGCAGAGAAATAGGAGCTGAAGACAAAAACATTTTTAAAGGAGAATAGTGCATAGGAAAGACACAGTGTGTGGAATGAACTAAAATAAATAAATATAATGAGAAATAAACTTAGGATCCTTTGTGGATGTATCTTTGCGATATTCTAACTCATAATTATAATTGCCATGCTGATTATGATCTTCGTAATTATTACCTGTTCCCATTACTATGGTTCTTTATTTGTTTAATGTGGCGTTCATATTTAGATATTACTTGCTTATACTTGTGTATCAACGACGGGACAGACCAAGTCACAAACAGCAATTAGGCAGTGATCTAACACAACTGGTGCTCATGTAAATAATAATAATAACAATAATAATAATAATAATAATAATAATAATAATAATAATAATAATAATAATAATAATAATAATAATAATAATAATAATAATAATAATAACAATAATAATAACAATAACAATAACAATAACAACGACGACGACAACGACAACAACAATAACAATAATAATAATAATAATTTCCCTAGGGTGTCTTCCCCTTATTCAGAGGTTACCCTCATCGCCCGGCCGCTGCGTCCTCCAGCCGCAGCCAAGGCCACGGAGGAGTGCAGGTTGGGGGTGGCGGGGGTCAGCACGCCGACTCCCCCGACCGTAAGGCGACTACTTTGACCTTTTAGGGACGCTACCTTTCTATCAGGATAGCTCCTCCACTCAGGGACCTAACGAGGCTGAGTGCACCCCGTACCAGACCTCCCAGCGGGGGAAAAATCCCATGCCGGTACCGGGGATCGAACCCGGGTCCTCCGCGCCACAGGCAGGCGTGCTACCACTGCGCTACGGAGGCGGTCTATAATAATAATAATAATAATAATAATAATAATAATAATAATAATAATAATAATAATAATAATAATAATAATAATAATAATAATAATAATAATAATAATAATAATAATAATAATAATAATAATAATAATAATAATAATAATAATAATAATAATAATAATAATAATAATAATAATAATAATAATAATAATAATAAAAAAGTATATCACACAATAGCCTGCACCAACACGACTGCCGAACTCACGTCCACATAAGTGGGCGATTATCAGTGGATACTGGGAGATAATGCGTTGAAGTATTGAATGCACACAGACACACACACACACACACACACACACACACACACACACACACACACACACACACATAGTCAGTCTGCCTTTAGTCGAGATAGAGATATTTGTATACCTATATGTCTGTTACAAATAGGATTATAAAGCATAAAGGTTATTCGGTTGGTTATACAAGCTGAATACTAAACACTATGGAGGACGACTAGGGAAAATATTGTAACAATGAAATTTGATATTGTGTTTTAATTGTTAGTGATGAAAGTGGAAGTTCAGAAGTCAAATGGGGTAGTTAAAAAAGAAGTAGATTGTACAATGTTCAATGTACATTCTAGAGGTGTCAAGCCGATTTTTATATTCTCTCTCAATACCCAGGACTGACAGGCAGACAGACAGACACACATGGCCCTTTTCTAAAAATCCTTTTTTTTTTTTTTTTGGATTCAGGGGGCCTCAAAGCGTATATTTCCGGTGAAATCCTGACACCGAATTTTTGGGTGGAATATAATACTTCCTCTACTTAGTGGTATAGAAAGTAACAAGAATATAAAGAGCACTTAAAGCTAAAGAAATTGAGTGTTGTTGCTGGCCTTGTGGTACTGTATCCTTAATACAATTCTGCAGTAAGTATAACTTAACTTTAGCAAAATATTTGTTATTAACATGGTCAGCAACGACAACAAACTATTAGGTGATTATCATAGTGTTTGCAACGCAAAGGTCTTAAACGTGATATTCTGGCTGTGCTGATGTCTCTGTTCATTTTGAGGAAGCTTATTTTAAGTGACTTAAAATTGCAGACTGTTTCTTGCTCTGTTTTTCATTTTTGCTATAAAATGTGAACGTAAGTTTTTATTAAAAAGTAGCAGAACACGTAAATATGAAAGTTTAATAAAGGTAGGAGTGGTAACGTTTGGAAACTGGGCTACTTTGGGACGTGGCACTATGACACTTTATTTTCCATTCTCTGGAAGGCACACCGCCTTTATTACCGTGCTCTTTCCTTCCTAACTGCCTCCACTTGCTCCTTTGTTTGGTCGCCCGCCACCGAGTCGTCGTCGTCCTCATCAAAAGTCTCACTTTCATTCAGAGAAAGTTAAGATGCCGGAGGTGGAATTAGCATGGCGACGCCGCAGTAGGCAGCAACATTAACACATAACAAGGAATCTCTGACTCCCTTTACATTTACTAAACATTCGCACCCTTTTTTATGCATCTCATAACACTCGCCAATTGAAAACTAGATAATGAGTTTATTACCTACGTCAATCTTAATAAAGCAACATCTTTGAAATAATCTCCTTATATCGTACTAACAGACTGACTCCCAGTATGTGTCAGATACCGTAATGCCTAGTGTTGCCATTTGGCAATGAAGATGTCTAGTCAAATTTTTGTAATATTGTAAAAGTGCTTTTTGTTATTTTCATATTATATAGGCATTTAACAATAAAATAATATTCACATATCAAGGTGTTCTGAAGAGGCAAAATTGAGTATAAAAGAAGAATTGAGTATTGCTGGACCTCAGATAAACCCAAAGCAATCTTCTGTGATGAAACCACTGATCGCAAAGGAAGATGCATTTTTGCTGTATTGTTAGGTACCGTAGAAGATAATTCAGTTCAGGAAGTTTATTTAAGTTCTTGTTCATTTCTGTCAGCAGCAAATAACACAGTAGCCAGGCCATCATAGACACTTTAAACTTGATATAAAATACGAAAATGTAGTGGCAATTGCCACAGGTAGTGCACCTTCCATAAAAAAGTGTGCACCTACAATGTTTAACTGTAATAATAGGTGAGTATTTACTGTCATTCACATGTTGGGCCCCTAAATTTAGATTAATAAAGAGAACTTTATCATAAATGGTTGTTGCTAAGTTGCTAAGCTTACGAATATTTTTAGAAATTCAAGAAAACTGTAAAATCGATATCTTGAATATCTGAAAGCTCAATATGCTGATTTGAAACCAAAATTGAGTCCAATCCCAGTTTTGACTCACTGGTCAAGCTGGTTTGAATCTTTTTTGTATTTAAATGATTATTTAGATTCTGTAGTGCAGTTTTTAAGGGACATTGAAAAGCTATCAAATCCAGTCACAGTATTTTTGACAAAATTTTCTCCAGAAAAATTGACTAAGGTTAAAATTCAGAAAGAATTTGTTGCTAAAGATTGTGGAGTTATAACTGAGCCAATTTTAGAATTTTCATGTAAATAAAATCCAATTGCACACAAAGTTATTGGATGGGTAGAAATGGTGAAAGCAAAATTCAGCTTAATGACAGGTCATTTTGATCAAAATTGCAGTTTAGATTCTCTTCCTGAAAAAAGGAGTAGAGATAGTTTCAGAATTCAAAAAATATGGTGTGAGAGCTATTGAAAAAATAAATAAATTCATGGTAAGTGAGGTGGTGAAACTCCTTTCCTGTATTTCGAAATTCTTTGACCCCGGGTTTATTCTTTCGACACACAACAATATTGACAAAGTAAAGGCAACTCTTCCCCAGATACCTTTCTTAAGTAAATGTGAAGATCTACTTTTTAATTATGCAAGTCTTATAGAAATTTTCAAAAACCAATTGCAAAGTGGCAATATACATGTAGAAGATTTGATGCTTCTAAAACATAAAAATCCAAGATTTCTTGCATTTTCAAAATTGTGTCTGCAGACAGTGTGGTTACCTGACTAACGCAGATTCTGAAGGATTTTTTTCTGGATTTAATTTAATTTTGACCGACAGACGTTTTAGAATGTCAGAGAAAAATATTAGAACATGTGCAATGCTTCAGTTTGGAGATGCTTAGTAATTACTAATATTGTAAGGTGAAAAATTCAAGTCATAGAATTTAAAAGAATGTAAATTTGTGTTTTACAGGGTAATCTATTCACAGCCTTGTAAATATATTAATAATGTCAATTTAGCCATTAAAAAGATATCAATATAGTAATACGAATACAAAAATAATTAATTTTCCTCAATTTGCATCAATCTGCATCAAAAGCCTAAAACAATCTCCATAAATCTCTTCTTTCACCAATATTTAAAAAAAAAAAAAAAAAAAAAAAAAAAAAGAGTCAGAAAATCAATCTCCATAAATACCTGCCTCTGAATATATGCCATTTTAATAAAAACGTGAATTTAAAATAAGAACAAATTATAAACTAAAAGCTTCACTATGTTATTAATATTACAAGTTCTTATTAATAAGATAAGTGAAGCTTTTAGTTTCTGATTCGTTCTTATTTTACATTCTATTGCTTCACTGTTAATAGCTTCAGTTTTCGAATGTTACTTCTAAGTTAATCATCCATGGGGAAGGTATCTTAGGTAGTGGGAATTTATTGGACTCTTCGTGTCACATGTTTCGTAATTGTTGAGCGTGTTTCAGCTGTGCTGTTTACAGTCTCACAGATGCGCAGAGACACAGGTCTTATGTAAAGTAGTTTTGTGTTTTAGGGATTTCGAAACATCTGTTTCCAGTAAAATCTGTATATTCATTTAACTTAGTTATGAAATATACATCGTGAAATGTCGTATAAATACATCTACACTTGAGTAAGGTATTAGTTAAAGATACTAGGTGCAGATACTGATGAAAATGTTTTCTTCAAATATCCCTTTAAATGCATTTTTGTTCCGCCTCAACATGGCTCTAACAATTGTTAGAAATTAATATGACCAATGAAATGTATACTTGGAATTTTCAACAAATACACCCTTTGGTCATGTGTTTTATCGTGGCAAATGAACATTTGACAAATCCCACTTCTAACACCAGTGTGACAAATCACAGTTTCGGTAACTTTTCCTGTCACTTTATTTTCCTTCTAATGGAACCATAAAACACAGCTTTCTCTTTTACTGTCGATAACACAATGTACAATCCGTCGTTACCTTGAAACTCACAGCTGTTCTGTCCTATCACAGCCTTAACAAGTATTCACTGTTTTTCCTGTCCCACAAACTGCTTCCGATGACCTCGCTCACTAAAACGGTTCCACACAAGGAACAACACCGTCGTAACGACGTCATGTCTACAACTGTGTTTGACGATACACAGATTCTCTCAACTCCCTTTCCTTGCCACCGCACTCGCTGATGTAGGTGAGAATGACGTTGCACCAACTTTTCTCGAACTTCTTGTAAACACTTTGTTTTGCCGCGCTCATTGTCGTACTTGTGACCACTCCATTGCGATCGGCCACGTATTTACAAGCAGTGGTGTGAGGTAACTAACACCGAACTTCTTTGAGATGCGTGGTCGCTTAGTGGTGTGAGGTAGTTTGAACTTCAGCGTCTCTTTGATGGGCAGGCGGCTGACGTCACACTATATTCTCTTATATTTCAGGAAACGTGTTAGCATATAAACCTACAATTTGCATAAAACAAAATTGTTTCAACGCTAGTCAGTTCCAAAGTATTCGGTGTTTGGATTTACATTTAGAACTCTGAGTCAATCGCTGATATGGCTTAAATTATACCATAATTTCCGAAAGCTTCCTGTTTTTCCTCTTTGATGGGAGATGGCATGTAAAATTATATGATATCCTGGTGAAATTGAAATATAAACTTCGGGATGACGAACAGATCAAAATAGGTATCTTACACCAAAACAGGCATATTCCATACAGCACATTTAAATTAAATGGAGGGATGTAGCAGTTCTGTTCCATGAACTAGGCATATTAAGTGTCAGTTACTTTTTCCTTTGCCACTTGTAAAAATTGGCATCACGTAATTAGTTTTATTTTATCTAACTCATACCTAGTAGACAGAGGAAATATGTATACTAACTCAAATTTTAATATTGAGAATTCACCTGAAATACATATTTTGAGGCCCTAGAATGCTAAAAGGTATTTTTACGAAAAGGTCTATTTCTGTGCGTGATATACATATTCTGTTTGTGAATAGTATAACCAAAACAAGATGTCGGATAGATACCAAATTTGAAATTCAATTCAGTATTTTCCAGGGTGGTGAAACGAAGAATGTTCACCACAATTTAAACTACCCCTTGTTTGAAAAGTCTTTCGAAAATTATTTTCTCACAATGTTTGTAACGGTACCCATTGTTTAAAGTATTTATATGACAAGTAAGTCACATGCCTTGAACTTTTTGGGAATAGCCTGTGAAGCCCTCTTCATTTAGATAATTTTGTATAAGTGGTAAATCTTAAGAGATAGACAAATACATGCCGCACAAAAAGTGTAGAACTCTTTATTTCAAATAACATTTTTCTAGCATCAGTAATTTGTAATATCGGTTTTCATTAGCTTAAATTCATTTTATGTTTAAACTCCTTTAGCTTGGTTGGTTACATCGCCGTGGCCGAGCAGTTAGACCGTTCGCCTACTACCTAGGCTGCCCAGGGACCCGCATGTGGTATTCGTGGTAGAAGAAGCGGCGTATTCTCGGGGTTCTCCGGTTTCCCCCGCCACTCATTTCATGAATTGCTTCGCCATCACAATTCCATTCATCCATTTCGCCTGCATTTTATACTCACTGTCATAGCTGGTGCTTGGCTGACTGATTCACCTGGTATAGCGACGACTCGGTTTCAAAAATCTATTGGTTGGAACGAAATGTGTAATGTAACCATTTGTGCAAAGGTTTATCATGATTAACACATAAAAATAAACGATAGTGGTTAGATTAATTCATATGAATGTGACACATCAGATTTTATTTTTTATTTTTATCTATTTATTTGTTTCAAGTATAAAATTAATTAAGAGGCATTGTAGTCTTGAAATTATAAAAGAATACTGTTCATTGAAATTAATTTCTATACTTCTCCGTGTCCCACTCTGTGTTTGGCGAGAAAAGCACTTAATTTTGCTCAGAAAACTCCAGGCTTTTTTATCTGCAATATATGATCCGAGATCACCACCTTTACTTCTTTTCCAGAGGGAACCATGGTAAAGAGTTTTACGCCCGAAACTACGCATCGCCCTCGTCGGGTTTGAAGCTGTGACTTCGGGAAGTAAAGGTAGCATGAGTATGTAGGTACCGCTCGAAGTGCAAATGAATCCAGCGACGCTGAAAGTATACCTACATAGAAATTCTATTTTGGCTGTGTTACTAAGGAAAGCAAGCACTGAACTAACTAAGGCTGGGCAGTTTAAGCCATAACGCTGTGAGAATCACTTTAAACCGTACGTGCCCTCTGTAGGTGGGGAGGGAAAAAGCAAATCTAGAATCTGGCAGTGGCGCTCCAATCAGAGGGAGACATAAGTGTGGCCTCCTGTGAATACTAAACAGTTTTTGTTCTAGTGAGGGCAATTACTGAAGCTATAGCAGAGCTCTCGTCACGTATTTAGGGGTAGCACAACCCTTAACAAAGCGGCGGGGTGCGCACACAAAAACCCAACATCGATTTCCCTGTAACGCATCTGAAACGCTCGCTTTGTAGCACGACCGATAACTACGTAACTCCTCAACTATGTGCGAATTGTCGCCGGCGTTACATGCTTTCAAATTACTCGCATTTTCACTTCATTTTTTCAAAACTGTTAAGACACTCTTAAACATATAGTTTCCATTTAGGTGCACCTTTTATTAGTGACCCTTTTTGTTTTTAGCCTTCCGTAATCATAAAGTAATTCACGAATCAATGAATGTATGAGACGGAATTAGACATTTAAGAGTTTCAATAGACTTTTTCAACAAGTTTTAAATTATGTTCAGTTGGAATAGGAGTAAGGGCACACAGCTTCCTTTGGTAGTGTTCAATGTCTTGTGGTAAAGTGACAAAAGTCTAGTCCAATTACTCTTTCTGTCACTTGGTTCTCCTCAAAAACCTTACTGACTGCTCTCGTCGCCTCGCCTCCTTATGTAGCGAGGATGATGTAAAGTGAACCTTTCTCGAACTTCACCTTTTCTGGAATCTCTACAAATACGCCAGCCGCCGGACAGTCTGGAAAAGCCTTTGTGTTGACGCTCCGGTTGTTATCACCTGTTTGTTAAAGAGTAGCACGAGGCAACCTGACCTTGAGCGCCTTTGAGACACGTACCGCTAGTGGGGTGGGGCAGCGCAGCCCAGCTTCGTTGCGTTGCCGTTGCTGCCGGTGCCATCGGCCAGCGCCACAGTCTGTCATTGCGTACGGTGGTGAACTGTGATTATGTAGGTATGGCATTATATGATAGTTGAAAAGAAAATTAAGGAAAGAAATATTCCACCCTAAATATTCTTAAGTTACCTCACGGCATTTGACAGCTATGGGGACTGAGAAAAACCTAAAGGAAACTCAGTTAAGGAAAACAGCCCTGGGGGATTTGAGATGCGGACCTCCCGTACAGGAGTCAGTCCCTTAACGAACTCTGCCACTCGACGAACATCCTGGCGGATGCGTTCCGAGAATCGGAAGTCCTGTTGGAAGTCTTTCAAACAGAAGTCATGCAGTTTGAAGAGACTATGGCTGATACTGTTATTAGAGAACTAATGTCTTCCAATATAAAACTAAAGAAAAACGTTTTACTAGTTGAATTAGTGTGCCTAGCAACATCTTCTACCCTACATCCTATATATTCGTTATAAGTACTAACTTTAGCAGCAGGTAGGGTCAGATTCATCATTCCACAAAGAATATGTCTGTAGAAGGACCCTTCTCAGGGACTCACATACCATATACTGTATTTGCAAGAGTTCGTGGTTGACGCAAGTGAACCTGAGATAACGCGCTGTTGTTTATACGTCTTGCTCTGGCGTTTACACCCTGTTTCAAAAGTGATTTATTCTTTCTTTCCCGGGACAACAAATATTACGCGAAAGAGCATCATTAATGAACTACATTACCGCATCAAAGTAATTAAGATCATACTTTCAATAATATCACAAATGGATTACGTTAAGTGGAGACTCAAGAAGCCATGCGGTATTATATTATGGCAACACTGGCACCGCTTACAGTCCAATTACCTTGTAGATAATCATTTTGAACTGCTGGTGTTACTCTATTTACATCGCACCAAGAAGCAATGATTGACTCGTTTGAACTTCGGTATACCGGTGAAAGTCGCAGTGTGACGTCCGACTAGAACGCATAACGCTGGAAGTTTCTGGAACAAACAATTTTAACCTGTGGTTCATGTGTACAACAAAAGTTATCGTCGGCTCTAACGCGCCCTGTATGACCTGCGGTAACCTCATTCCACCAAGCAATGAGGACCCATTTCCGAGGTGGAGGCACCCTGTTACCCCCCATGGCAGAGTAATTATGACCATGGTGGTGGAGTGGGAGGATCTGTAACATTTACCCTGGGCTCTGGGCCGTAGGGATACTTCACATGAGCTGGTCAGAGGTGAAGACTTAGGTAGGGTCGATTTACAGTCGCCACCCTAGAATCGGCAACCGAACCAAGGACCTAGAAAATCGAAGGGCGTTCTTCACGCCATTTGTCGATGTTTCATGACGAATTACAGTTCGATGTGACCAAAGTGCAGTCTAGAAACTCTGCACGTAATTACGGTCTTTGCGGCCGACACTTGCTTTCAAGCGGCAATAGACTGCGCTTTCCCGATTCACTGTAGAAAATGATACAGCTTCGTGTTTATTGAGAGCCATTTCATCCAAAGTATCAAAAATGCCCCTTCTACATCGTACATGCCTTATATTGCATTAATATAAGGAAACAACTAGACAAACTACAGCATTACAGAAGACAATTGCGCTAACCTAGGCCTGGACAACTCACGGAATAGATTGAGCCACTTTCATGTTTTTTACCTGCTAAACTGCACTGAGAGACTACCAGCTGACCAGTCCTGCGCTAACCACTCGAGGCAGTCCCGTACTGCAAGTACAGGATATATGTGAATCGGTAATGGTGTGGGCAAACTTCTTTCAGATCTGCAATGACTCGCTAATCCACCAACCAAAAGTGCGCCTCTTCATAGCGACACTGCCAACCGCCAATCAAAGGTGCACCAGGGCATAATGACACTGCTAATCCACCAATCAAAGGTGCGCCTGTTCATAACGACGCGATACTGGTAGCCGCAAATCAAAGGTGCACCAGGCATAATGATACTGCTAATCCACCAATCAAAGGTGCGCCTGTTCATAACGACGCGATACTGGTAGCCACAAATCAAAGGTGCACCAGGCATAATGATACTGCTAATCCACCAATCAAAGGTGCGCCTGTTCATAACGACGCGATACTGGTGGCCGCAAATCAAAGGTGCACCAGGGCATAATGATACTGCTAATCCACCAATCATAGTCTGTCCATAACGACACTGCTAACCATAAAATAAAAGATCCGCTTTTATGCTCTCGCTGTATAATATACTAGTCCATATTACTGTAAACTATTATTTTCTTTTATGTTAACGAATATTTCAGCAAGATTATCAAGAGTTATACATTTATTAAGAGTTTTAAGTCATAATGTTTCTCCCGTGTATTTAAGCCTATATTGCCTTTTTTCAGTCTGTACTTCGTTATGCTTTGATATTTTGGGGTAACTCAAAATATAACAGATGTGCTAATCGTACAAAAAAAGGCTATAAGAATTTTATCTAATAAATCTAACAGTGAGCATTGTAAACCTTTTTATAACATTAAATTTATTAACTGTATATTTATAATTTAACAATACACATTTGGCAGAGGAAAGATACATTTAAAAAAGTTTGTGACAAGCATACCCATAATACAAGGAACAATATGAATTTGGATATTCCTAATTATAGATTTAATAAGATGGGTTCAAGTTATCTAATAATGGGCCCAAAGTAATGCAACAAAATATGGTTTGAATATCACCCGTTACCACTTCCTATTTTTTAAAAAGTATGTTCTCTAATTGACTAGTTTTAAATCCTTTTTATGTTATTGACGATTATTTAATTATGAAAAGTGTTTCTTTTTAAATATGTTTTCATAGTGACGATGCCATTGTATGATTTAAGGCTCAATAAAATTACAATTACATAGTGTGGGAATTTCTGCTGCAATGGAAATTTACATTTTTCTAATGCTTTAATATATTTTACGTAGAGAAAACATGTTGCGTGGTTATGTTTTAACATTTACAAAACAGTTTTAATGTCGTTTCTGAAATTATTTGTTGCACATTGGAGACTTAGGACGGGCAGAGAGACAGGGAAGGGGTTTCTTTTGGTGTTCCAAAAGATGGAGTGTTAGGGTAATTAACTAATTATCGATGACTTTAGCGGCCGGAGTCCTGAAGTATAAGAGAAGAACTTTATTCCGGGCTGGAAGACCATTTTTGTCTCCCCCCCCCCCCCCCGAACCTTTTACATGTTGTTTAACCTGGCAAGTAATACCGGACGATGAATAAATTAAATGAAACCTAGAGCTGATGAAGTTACCCTAACCGAGAACCGAACTGGGGGCCTCTTGAATATGTGTCAGACACGCTAGCCTCGCACTACGACTGAGCTTTGAAGCCTTATAAACGGATTAAAGCATCCTAGTGCATATTTGAACTAATTCTGTGACATTTTGGACAGATGCCTCCTTTTCCTGGCACATGTTCAGCAAATGTAATGGGAAAGTTGCCGTAAAATACCGTAGCACTTGATTGACTAAAGCAGACACCATCAACTCGGTTTATAGTGGGCAAAGGGCGAGGTGCTGTCGGGAAAGCATAGCGGACGTGCACCTGCCTCAGTGATGGATCACTCACTCGGTGCTGCTAATGTTGAATTAATCAGTCATGGCGTGCCTGCCTGCTTGCCTGCCTGGCTACAACATTATTATATTACAAATATCCCTCCCTCCCTCCCTCCCTACTCGAATTATTACCCTTATAGGAGAGGCAGAAAACCTGTGGTGATTACTTCCACAAGGATGATGTAGATTCAACTTTAATATAATACATATTTACACAAATTTACTTATTAAGCAATTTTTTTCCAACATACGACAAAAGTTAAGACTAAAGATATATTTTGCAAAACAATTCTCTACTGCACAAATGTAGTCAGAGATGAGACAGCTATTTTAGAAGTTTAACTACGTGTTTTTAGTTTCTTAGCGATTTCCAAGAAATGAATGTTTTACTGTGATGCACTTTTCCTAGAGTTTGTGGTGATTGAACTCGCTGTAGAGTCTTCAATAGCTTTCTCCTGGCCTTTTTAAAAGTAGTTCATATGGATACAATCAATTCTCTTGTGAAAAGAATTTATGCCAGTTTTTCATTCTTAATATATATGGTTTTGATTAAAATAATCTAATTTTGAGATAATGGGACTAACTCACTTTTTCTCTTATTTGCTCAATTTTCCTCTTACTCTGCGAGGAATTGAAACCGGGACCTTTGTGTAAAGACTGGCCACTTTTTAAAATTGCTCTAGCAGTTTTGAATAAGATAAGACAAATCTGAGGAGGGGCGCCATGGCCGAGCGATTAGACCGTTCGCATATTACCGAGGCGAATCGGGTTCGATTCCAGGGACCCGCATGTGGTATTCGTAGTGGATGAGGCGGCGTATGGACCTTGCGGCGTCTCGGGTTTATCCCGCCACTCATCCCACCAACTACTCCATCATCACCTTTCCATTCATCCATTTTGGCCGCATTTCATATCATTCTCTTCCTCATTTCCATACCTGGTGCTGGGTTAATCACCCGCCTCTAGGTCTGCACTCTTTCCAGTTCATAGGTTCTCTGCTTCCCGATAGGCATCTGGTCCTAGGCACAGGCTTGTAAGCCTTAGAGGGTGTGAGTCGTCCATACGGGGAGGGTAATTAGATAAAGCAGAAGAGAAAGTCTGAGAAGGGTATGATAGAATCCACGCTTAGTCTCTGTAAAATGCATTAACTTACTTTTTTTCCACGGTAATGTTTTTTTTATCCAGTTATGTTTTGGCTGTCGTGATGGAACATTGAATATTCTGCAGCTAGTGTTGGTAATCTACTTGCACGCATGTATAAAATCCTCTAAATTAAAATATATTTTCGGTATTTTGCCACTAAGGTTAATATTGGTGGCATTGATACTGGAACAACCTTGAGCAAAAATCGTAAATATATTATTAGTTTCATTTTCATGCAACCACTATTTCTATTATTCATTTTCATTCCAAAAATAATGTACCATACACATGGATTATTTTCTTTGGAGAACCTCGGAAGTAAAAAATAATTGAGTTGGCATCACATTTTCAAACTCTTCTTATACTCAAATACACGCTGCATCACAATATGTTATGTAACTTTTGTTAAATTTCGTATGAATGTTGGAGGAATATGAAACACTAAAATTATTCAATATATGTTCTGGTTTTATAGTAGTATAATATGCATTACCTAATTTTAAGTTTTAAACATTCCTTTATTTTCTTCTAGTAATTGCTTGTTTATCCTTTATTTTTGAGAAAATTTGCTCAAAAGTACACATTAACAGGCATTCACGTATGTGCAAAGTCTTACATGTAATTTTAAGGTCAAAGGCAACACTACCTCTACCGTACATAAGCGGTAAAGAAAGTAAAAGTACCCAAACTGCCGTTTCCATGCTGTTTACAGCAAGTGAAAGCGGTAACGCTCTGTTGAAAATAAAGCTAATAAATTGTCAACCATCTCTGAACACTACGTAAATTAGGATATTTTACCCTGTGAAAGCCAGATACGTCTTGTAAAGTTTCTTTGAAACGAGTCTGAATTTTGAGAAGTACTCATACATATTAATACCGGTTTATGGAAAGAATAATAATATAGCTTTGAGCCGAGCAGTAGATGTTAATGTTAAACAGAAAGAAGAGCGGTGATTTCTCCAAAAGTGTGTAGTTGTGAAAGTTTCGTAGCGTGCTGTGCAAAGCGTGGCAAAAGACCATATTATTTCTTTGAAGGAATGGAGGCTGGAGCTTTTGAGATAAAAACTTGCGCTCCGTAAACCTTCTTTTATCCTGGGACCTCAAAGGATTCCCAGGCGAAAACGTGTTCCTTCATCTACTGCATACATCAGATACAGCTGGACTGACTGAAAGTGTTGTCGGTCTTCTATACTTTAAACATATAACGAGTATTTTGTGTGGAACTCTGCATAAAAATTGATAGGCATAGATATTTAAATATCCCAAAAAACAACTTATAAACCGTAAGTTTTAGGTCACACACTGCCTGATAAAACAGTTAAGCACCTGGAACAAATATCCCAATGTCGACGCAACGTCGTACACGTGCACACCATCGGTGGGTAGGCGGATGGTTAGAGTTACGAGTGTAATGTTCTGTGACTCCTAGAGCGCCCACCAGAGTGTTGTCATCCTGTGATCATGTTAACAGGCCTTGGGCCATGGTTAGTATGCAGAAGGACTAATTACTGTAAACGACACACAGAATGCCGTTTACTCGTGTTAGACAACGTTACTGGCATCTGACGGAGTTTGAAGGGGCCTCATTGTGGGTCTCCATAACCCACTCGGGCTTTCGGATGTGACGGTAGCCCGATATTAAACTGCGTGGGGGCAACCACACGCTCATCGTAAAGGTCCCGGTCGATCATGTGTAACCACCACAAGAGAGGATCGCCGCAATCTGGTTCAGGCCCATCGCAACCCCTTCAGACCTGCTCCTGCCACCCGAAAACTCGTACTTGACTCACTGCAACACCTCGTATCTTCTCGTATCATTGGTCTGAGCAACCGGACTACGAATTACCGCCACATGCGGAAGCTGTAACTTACACCAAGACAGAAACGGCTACGTTTGAGTGATGCCGTGACCCTGAAGGATGGACTGCTAACGAGTGGCGTCACATGTAAATCCCGGTTCTGCATTACTTCGGATGACTCGTGTGCCAGCATGGCGGCATCTTGGAGAGAGCTGCAGTTCCGGGCGTCATGGTATGGGGAGCCATTGGATATGATTTTAGATCGCAGCAGCGGAGCATTGACGGGACAACAGTGCACCACATAAACCCGGCGTCCTCATAGTAGCGACAGTATCATGGCACCATCTGTCAGCAGGACAATGCTCGTCCACACATGGTATGCGTTCCTATGAACTGCCTATGTCGGACTGAAGCTCTCCCATGGCCTGAAAGATCCCCAGATTTGTCCCCAATAGACATGTGTGGGACCACCTCGGAGGTCGACTCCTTCCCAATGTCCGTATCCAGGATATCGAAGACTAGTTACAACACTTGTGGGCCAGCTGGCTTCAAGAGAGTGTACGCCGGCTATATGACACCATTGCCAAGCAAATTCGTGAATGCAGCCAAGCCAGAGGGGGTGCAACATCATACTGATAAGTGACCTTGTACTGCCAACATTCTTGAACGTATCACCCTATGTTGTAATCATTGAAATACAATCACATAACCCTTCAACACCTGAAGTTGCATTTCATTTCCTCTACTCCTTCTAGGTCTGTAACTTTTTTTGTCACATAGTGTATATAAATACATAATGCCTTTTAAACCTCTATAAAAATATGTAAATATTCAGAACATATCTCAGACCACTAGCCATAACTATATACCGCGCTATTTCGTGAATGTTAATTACACTAATTAATGAACATACATAACATAAAATGAATATTTGGTATGGGGCTCATTAATTTGAAACAATCAGTAACACAACTGCTTCGGGCGAAAATACGGAAAAGTAATGGATTGTAATAGAATTTCAATTAGTGAATTTGTGCCATAATTCGTACAATGTACCTACATTTTATTGCAACGAAAAGTGTGCAAGAATTATTTTTCTAACTTGGCATTGGAGTAATTACTACTACATTTGTGCTTTCATGCCTATTAAATAGATACAAACAAATTAGTTAAATAAAGCATATGAAAATTATGGAGTAAAATATGAAAGGGTTTTCAAGGTATTATTCCCAATAGGTACTATACTAAATAAAGATAACGCATCAATTTGTCTTCGTCACTGCATTCTACACAGCAGTGATTATTGATTTATTATTTCCTGGGAAACCGTGTGCACTTGCCTGTGTTGGTGAAGATTGGCTTTGTACATACCTAAGCAGCGCTGTCACTTGATAGGTAAATAAGACCTCTCTCTCAACCTGTATCTCGCTAATTACCAATGTAGGTCATGACCGGGTGGTGTGCTTCGAACATGAGTGGGCATCCAAGCGTTTAGGAGTGTAGAAACCAATTGACAACTCTAAGACACTTCTGCGTACTTCTAGTGCGCTTCTGGCGTTGAACACATTTTGATATTCTCCTTTCCAAACTTAGATAATATATAACTAGTGTGGCAGAATAATTGAGAGGCCTACTTCAGTCAAAGTCTGTGTGTGCTTTTTCAGAAGAATGCATTAAAATGTTGGGAGGGCTTCACTGTTATTTGCATCAAGCATTCCTAGATGGCAGAGCAGATAAGGTGAATCAGACGGCCACGGCTGATATAACTCCTTTTCACGATACAGGCTGGTATTTCCTGCACAGTGGCGAAGTTAAAAACAAAAAGTTGAAAACAATGATACTGCGCAAGAGCAAAACAAGCCACGCATTGTTACGGGGACAGTATTTGGCACCTGCTTAGTCAAGCCGATGGAACCCTGAGAATGTAAATGTGAAACAAACCGCTCTAGACAGTTACATAACTTGGTCCTCATTTGATGACAGCAGAAGAAATTTACCCAGACAAGAAAAATTAGAGTTTGGCTCCCTTCCATTGTGAAGTGCCATATAGTTGTAATTGTTTGGTGTGAGTGGAAAGAATTTGATGACATTATGAGCTCAATAAGTTTACTGTGAGAGTGCAGCATATACGATCTTTAAGTGTCTCACTATAGCTTTAGTTCTAATATTGTGCAAGAATTGTTTGTAGAAGAGTGGCATGTAGAAGAAAGGCATGTGAATATAGCACGTCATATTTCTTAGTGTAACGCATAACTTTAGAATGAATGAATGATAAATTATCTTAAACTTTGCAGTGTTACTCCCTCATGGAATTGCTTATTTTTTATTTCTCCCCTTATATTTCACATTCTGCTGTATATGTAATGCATCCACCTTTTACTTTTACATCTAATTCTGTATTTTATCGACTTTACTTTTTTTTAACCATTTTAACCTAAATATTTCCATGCAGAAAGCTTTGTGGATTGAGATCTATAGAGAATGAGGGTTGATAGACTGTACTTTGGCGATACTTTTGCATCATCAGAGCTGTCGACTCAACTGGGGCATCCTTTAAGAACCTTGACGAGATTTTCTGTTCTCAGTAAGTGTCTAGTATTGCTCTCTATCTGCTACTACTCTTAGTGCTTAGCTCCAACGTCCGTTGGATGATTCTGGGCCAAGTGGGTGCTCCTTGAATATAAAAACGATCGGCAATTTTGTTCAAGAACACATTTCTCGGTGTGTGAGATTAGTTTTTGTGAATAAATGTCATAGCGAACCAACTACCTTTCTTCCTTAACGAAGGAAACAATATTAAGAACAAAGCCTAAAAAACTGTCGGGCGTAACATCGGAACTATAGAGTAGAATGGTAACTGCAAACTTCAGAGAACAACGTTTGAATGTCGTAAACTGTTTTCATGCAGAAATATTTCTTTTTCTTTGGTAATATCGTTGGAGTAGGTGTATCCCAACGTTTACTGTCAGATCCATCTTAAAAGGTTCTTTTTCAATACTAAATTAACTGTTTTATTTAAAAGTATTAATGTACCATGTGCAAAAATAGATGATAAACAACTAATACGTTAAGTTTTTTGAGTAGCCATACTAATAATTGTAATCCCCTCTTTAATTTGATGTATATTTGATCATTGTAGGCACAATGCTTACATTTTGAATATATATATTTTTAACTCCCACTGATGCGTCAGTTTGAAATATAAATTGTGCACTAAATCACAGAATAGAAACTTAGATCTTGCATAACTTTAGAGGTAAGGTTAACCCACCTTTCAGGGAAAGTTTTACTCTACAAATTTGCACAAAGTTTTTACGCGGTAAATTTCAATCACACCGAAATTAGTATTAAATATGCAGTCTCTATTAATCAAGCCAAACATCTTTCATTGCAAATATATGCGATTTTGTTTTCTCCATTTTTGCTTCGAACAGGTTTTTAATTTCTCTAATACTATAGTAAGGTAGAGGAAGTATTATGTTCCACCCAAAAAATTTGATGTCAAGATTCCAGGGAAATATATGTTTTGAGGCCCCATGAATCCAAATAAAAAGGATTTTTAGAAAAAGGTCCGTGTGTATATGTCTGTGTGTCTCTTTGTCAGTCTGTGTACAGCATAACTCAAAAACGAAAAATTGGTTAAAAACCAAAGTTGGTATTTAGGTTAATGTCTTTCAAGGATGCGTTACGAAGATTTTGAATAAAACTGCTCTATCCTAAAGTACCCTTTATATGGAAAATTTTTCGAAAGTTTTGATTTTCTTGAAAATGGCTCTAATGATTTTGATTAAGATGTCATATGTTTGAGATATTTTGATGGAAATGAAATCTATATCTTGAATTTTCTGGCTACATCCCATGTAGTCATAACTGGTAAACTGTAAGAGATAGGGAAAATCTAACTGCACAAAAATGTAGATCTTGCTAAAACACTCAATATATGTCGGAATCATTGTTTTGTAGGATGAACCATTTCGGAGTTATTCCTTGTTATTTGTGTGAGTTTTAGAGAACTTATACCCCTGTCAAATGGAACATCGTTATTCAGTTTCTTATGTTAACCGTGCAAAGAGAACGGAATTTGAAACCTTTAGAAGATTTGACTATCGCTCAAAGAACTCCTATATTCTCCTTGCACCTACAAGAATATAAACAATGAGATAATTTTTGCAAATGTGTATCTGAATGGACACGAAGAAGATATAGGAATAAGGGTTTGTAAGAATGGTTAGTATAAGAGTATAGAAAGTCATGTGAGTGCAACACATTAGGTTTTTCTGATAACATTAGTGTTAGAAGTATAGCAGATAGCTAAGCATAATTCAAAACAAGCTTTGAGTGCTGTTGTGGACCTTCTTTGCTATTATTTAATAAAACTATATATTTATCTTAATAAGTAAGCCTTTTAGATTGAAGTAGAGCACTCAACATAGGGAAGATACATTTACATTCTCAAGAATTTCAATCTATATCTTCAATAGTTCGTTAAATAGCGGATAAGATTCTTAATCTACCCACAAAGACGATTTAAAATACACATTTTATTCACAATTTCAATATGATTAATGGTATTTTAATTAGAATAATTGAATTGTTTTGAGAGAATAAATAATATTAAAGTTATAAGGCTGATATTTGTGAGTATTTAAAATACATTAAAGTGTGCCCTTTGTCCACATTTTCAGAGATGAAATCAATGCAGATTTTAGTGTAATCATTATACGGAATTTTTAGTTCCAACTCTTTCTATAGAGTAAGTGAAAGAGAAAGTAAAAATCTGGTATGCTACAACCATATGATTAACTCTATATGCTAATGTTTGTTTTTATATTTATTGTAAAAATAATACAGTGAAAGCTTTTTACAATAATAATAAGTTGTACTGAAAGTAAAGACGAATGCACGTTTGCCACACTTTACATCCAACAAAATAAATGTATTTTAAAATAACGGTCGTGCCAAGGAAGACATTAATCTTGCGTTCAATGTCTTTGGATTTAATTTATTTGATACGAAATGCCTAAGTTGCATCTTATACAAGTAGATATACATACATACGCAGGAGTGAGATTTTCTTTATTAAGAAGAGGTCTTAGTATTTACCGTGAGGGGTAACTTCGAGTATTTAATGCACTGGTTTAAGGAAATTGTGCTAAAGAAGCTACACTTGTTTTCAAACTTAATGAAAATGACATTCTTTGCTAAATCCTAAATACTTACTGCAGAATGAAGTTGGTAATAATTTCCAGAAGAGAACATCGTCATAGCTGGGAAAATAAATTGCTCTGAAGAGTAACTTTGCCCTAGTAGATGTACCCAATACATTCATGGTGGAATTGCGCTTTTCTTCGCATCAGCAGTAAGTTTAACAATAATTAGTGAAAATCATTACTGGAAATAGCACGGAGGGATGGTTAAGCCCCCCGGCCCCAGAAACCGAACTGCTGCTGCTGCTGCGTGGTATTATTCTCAAGGCGAACTGGAAAAGCTGAGTTGGTAGTATGTTGGATTAGGAGGCGAAGTGTTTGGCTTTCCAATGATGAAAAGAAACTCTCTGAATGCAGGAAGCACTGTGCGTTTCCAAAGTTTCCTACACCACCGTCTCCTGCAGCACATGTGGAGAGCTTGGTTTCCATGGAAACAGTTTATACAGCGTGTCTCATTGTATTCAGCAAATGCCAGGGGTGACAATAATCTCGTAGGCACAAAATTCACATCTTGTTGAAAAAGATACGAGTATTTTCCATTTAGAGCCTCTTTTGCAGTTAGCAGACATTAAGTATTAGAAAGTACATATAACGAGGGTTAAGGTTCGTGATTATATCTAACGGAAATTAATGGTAAATTATTGATAATTTCATCTAACAACTCCCGCCGAACCAAACTATATCGGTTGCTGATACCTTTTACTGCTCTAAATAGTGAACTATTCTGGTTTATCACAACTAATATTCTGAGTTGACATAAATTCTTGAGTGGAGGAAGATATTAGATTCTATAAAAATAACCTAAAATATATTCATTTCGATCAGTGTAGTTCGAGTTACCCAACTCTGCCAACTGAGGAACACGAAACCCAAGCATTACATATATTTTGATATTTTCTTGTTCTGTTAAACCAAAACTCAACCAGTTTATTATCTCAAATAAATCTCGTTTTATTTTTAACATTAACACATAATCCTTGTTCATTCTTTAATTATTAGAGGAACAAGTGTCAAATTTTAACTTCCTAGAATGTGAAATAACTAACGGGTCTAAATTAGACATTAATAAAAAGCTAAATAAATTTAACTGCATAACAGGAACCATAAACAGAACTTTGAAAAATAAAACTAGAAAAGACTCAACAATAAAACTGTATAAAGCAATGGCCATATCTGCTATAACATATGGGTCTGAAACATGGACATTGACTGCAGAAAATAAAAGAAGAATACAGACAGCTGAAATTAAATTCCTCAGACCCTAGGAGGTTACACACGACTGGATAAAAAACCAAACAATGAAATAAGCTAAAGTTAAAAATAGAAGAATTAAACAAAATAGTAACAGAACATAGAATCAATCGGAAACAACACTTGGAAATAATGACAGAAACAATACCTTAATAGCTGTGTAATTTATATTTTGTCCAACATTATGAAGAACTCCAAATGTAAATTATGCCGGTTATTAGATTTCTGATTGAGCATATTGTAACCATATTTTGTACCGTCAAGTTTCATTTTCCTTATCTTCAGTTTAGAAAATGTAGTTTTACTTTAATTCTGCATTTTAATGCTTGCATTTATGACAGAAAGAGATACACTAATTTATGGATCTTTTAGTTTGAGGAACAAAATTAATATGTCACGCCAAAAGTTTCTTTAATGGATGTTCAAAAGCAATGAATATCCCACTGATAAGTGAGTTTGTTGAAATCAACCAATCATGTGCGTAACAACTTCAAATTTCAACCAATTTCAGCCTTCATTCGCCAAAAAATGATCAAATTTCAGTGTCACCTGCTCTGAATTTTAATTATTATCTCCTCTGCTTTTCCTATATTGTGATCAGGTTAGAGAGTCTAGTTGCACTGTCTTACAAATGCGCAAAAGCTTACGTAATTTCACGCAATAGAGTCGCAAGATTTACATGTAAAAAATGGCTGACTCTCGCTTCAGTGAAATGTCTAATACTGAAATAGATGAACTAATTCAAAAAGGTAAACCTCAGAGCACAGATGTTTGAAATCAGTTTACAAACCTCTAGATAATTTGACAATCACTGGTGGCATTACTTAGGAATATAAAGACGAAATGCCACAAAACAGAAAGTTATTGGCACAAAGGCATCAAACGAAATTTTGTGGACAATTCCAGAAAGACAAGTCCGTTAGAATTCTTATCTTGGGGACCGACGACACAAGGTTTCTGCAGTACGGAATATATTTAATATAGCGCTGGATTGATCCTATGATAGCGGAAGCATTTATTGCACTCTTGGCTGCTGATCTACAAACACATGCATTACATCATTCTACAATCTAGGATCGGTTCCGAAGATTACGCACCAAGCGATCACAATGGATACATTTATATACAATGTTTCAAGTGCGGACGAAGAGAGTGGCCGTTTGAGCTTCTAACGTGACCCTTTAGAAGGAGGGATGAGGGGAGAGACCCGAAGGGCGACTACATTGAATAGGACGGACGAAACTCTAACGTGAGGCCTAACATTTCCAATTTGAACGCATCCGAACTAGATTCGTGATCACTATCAGTCTTCGATCTGAACTGAAGTTTACTTAGAGGAGCTTCCAAATGTTTTAGCAGACACTAATGTTCTGTAGGTTAAGCGGCCCTTTATATACCCTCGTTCAGTTTCGAGGAGGTTCAAAGTTCAACGCTTTCATTTCTAGAGGAATCGAGTAAAACATGATCAGAAGACGTAAACAATGCTACCAATATGAGTTAACACCCAATATGTATGCAACACACCTGACATAAGTTAGTCTACAGTGGACTACATAAGCCCCTAACTCTGGTGGTTCCTTCTTGGTGGAACATTATAATTTTCGCTATGATCACATTGCATTAAATCTGAGATATAAACATACCCACCTAAATTTCCGAGAAGTCTTTTCATTCCTGGTATTACCTGCAGCATTAATTAGCTCGTTTGACTTCCAAGAAAGCCTTTTATCCTTTGTAAATAGCAGAAATGCCATATACATTCGCAATAGTCAACACGTAAATTAGATTATTACCCGTTCGTAGAAAAGCACTTTGCAGCAATGGCATGCCTAGCTCAGAAGAAACAAGCAGCTATCTGCAATAACAAAACTACAGTATTCTTGTGTGCTCAATTGTACGCAGTTCTCAAGTGAGTCTTTTTTATCTCTTTGTCGTGCAGAGGGAACGGAATTTCAAAGTAGTCATATAGCGACCAGTCTTAAAACATTTGAAAGCCTACTGTATTCCCCTTGCAGCTAAAGGAAAATTATCAATAAAATAATTTCGACAAATGTTTTTCTCGATTAACATGAAGTAGATAGAAGAATAAGTGTTTGAGATTGCATGCTGACAAAACAGATTTTCTTTGATTTTCATGAATGCTAGCAATTGAGAGAATATTGAGTACATTTTGTAACTCCCGGTAGAGGTAAGAAAACCTTTAAACATGGATGTTAGCCACGCTGAATGAAGTTGGTAAAGTGAAAGTGATGAAGGAAGGGATGATGTTGTTTCCAGAAATCATGGACCCCTAATGGCCAGAGACATGGCCGACCGGCCGGCCTCCATGAATCTTGTACTACAAAGTTGGTGCAGGTAGAGAGATGTTTGTTTGCTGTCTCTGATATATGCGGGTAACGAAGTGGAAAGTTTGGTTTGGCCGGACCCCAGGTTTCGATTGGCGGAGCCACCCCCTACGGGCCAATTCATTTTGGTTGACCCTTTTCCTTGTCACAAGGGGCGTCCCACACCCCAAACTTCTTCGCTACGTCATAGCAATGTGACCCCGTTCGAGATATCGAATTATCTCGTTCCAAGCGATGTTTACCGGAGAGGAAGCTGGCTCCATCAAAATATTCCATTAACGGCGTTTAGTTTACCTTTTCGAGGAATTTCATCTGGCTTAGGGCGAATTAGCTTTGGAATGGTTTTATTACAATTTATCATTATTTAATATGATGGAACGTGGGCGGTACACAGTGCAAAGTACGGCGCTGCCAACTCTCTGGCTAGAAAGCACCTCAAAAGCTGCCAGGAGTTAAATGTAATTAGTAAAGTCCCTTAAATCGATAAGTTGATCACAGCTTTCTACTCAAGGGAGCAGGACCTTCACTGCACTATTTCCTCTCCCATTGTTCCACACTCTGAGCTTTCTTCTGCTATGTTAGGTACCTTATTACAATTCGCAATTTCTTACAGTGCAGTTTATTTCGAACCAATTTTTAAATCTGCATTTCAAATACTTGTAGTCATATTTACTTGCTACGCCGGAGTACAAATTTTCCTCACTATACAGCAGGGATGGGGAAGAGGGGTGACATGAATGAAATCGAATATTTACTCCCTCCACGTGGATCAATTTGGAGAAATTCTGTTGACAAATATATGTAGAACTACACTCACCCTTATACACACCATTCTTGCAAATGCTGATTTCTCTATCTACTACATTTTAATCGACATAAGCATTTTCAGAAAGTGTACTATTGCTAATTTTCTTGTACGTGCAAGGAGAATATGCAAATACGGTAGGCTTGAAGCGATGGTGAAATGTTTTAAGACTTGGTTGCTATGCATTGCCTTTGAAATTCCATTCTCTTTGCAAGACCAAGAGATAAAAATTTGATGTGCTGCACTCACATGACTTTCTCTACTCTTGTAAAACTATTGTTACAAACATTTATTATTCAATCTAGTTCATGTTAATAGAGATAAATGTTGGTAGAAATTATATTATTGCTAATTCTCATGTAGATACAAGAGGAATGCAGTAGGCTTTAAGCGACAGTTAAATGAAAAGAGCGGTCGTTATTATGATAACTTTGAAATTCCGTTCACTTTGCATAGCCAAGAGATAAGCATAAGTATGCACTATAAGTACGTACTGCAAAGTTCTGAGAAATAACAAGGAATATGTCCGAAATAGTTCACTCCACAAAAAAATCATTTCACAATAAACTGTGTCTTTTAACGAAATCTAGATTTTTTGTGTAGTAAGATTTGGTCTATCTGTTACAGTTTACCAGATATGCAAAACTCATCAAGAATAAACAGGACTACTTGGGCTATAGGGAGAAAATGCAAAACATGCGTTTCATTTGCCATAAAATATGTTAAACATATGGCATTTTAATCGCAATCGTTTGAGCCATTTTTGTGAAATTGAAATTTTCGGAAAAGTTGTCATGTAAAGGGTAGTTTAGATGGAGGAATTTGTTGAAAATCTTCGTGTATTGTGCTAAAAAATATATTAAACTTAAATACCAAATTTTGTTTCTAACCGATTTTTCATTTTTCAGTTATGCTGCTCACAGACAGACAAACACGCACGCGCGCGCGCAGACCTTTTCTAAAAAGACTTTTTTCGTATTATTTTTTCTCACATATCGCCTAATTCCCTAACCCTTATTAGTTTGTTCGTAGACAAATTGGTTAGAGACACTTCTCTTGCTCATTCTACAGGGATAATATTCAGAATCTCCATAAATGTGACAACGGAGTAATATCTAATCGTAGCTAATATTCCAATCTGCTGTTCGTCCACAGGCTTTGAGCTATTTGGTGACTAGATATTTATGAAAAAATGTGTCGCACCTTGGCTAGTAAATTCTGTAACCTCATTATGACTATCAAATGAAACGAACTCTTCAGTCCAGGACATACCGTGGCCATTGCTTTTAAAGTAATTGATTTTGCCTTTATGCTAGATTACATTCACCCAAAAATTAAACATAACCATGCAATTTGCTGTAAACACACGTTTTGACATCCAATAAGCCCAAAAATAACATTTTATTAGAAAAAGATCAATGTGAAGGTGCATGTATCTTCATATTAAGTAGCATAATTCGATAACGAACTTATATAAATACTTACCTAGCTAAATATTTCAGTCAGACTGTTTAACCATTTCAAAAACGTCTCATACCATGTGTTTAAGATATTTGTGTAAGTATAACATTTATGTCTTCCATTGATATTGATTCAATTTTGATCAATTTTATATAATTAACAACATAAGAGGTAGAATTACTGCAGGAACAATTTAGAGCTCATTAAAGTTCATATTGCGTCAAGTACAAACTGTTGTAGAGTTAGGTTTTTTAAATATTCCATACTGGATACTCATACTTTCTCATGTGTTAGACATGCTTAAAAATTTGCGATTCTTCTGTTTTATTCTGTCATAAGTTTTCCTAGTACTAGGATTAAATCATCATCATTAAATCGGAAACTTTGATACTAAGTTAGTGTGTGAAGCAATCAATGGGTGTTGTAGCAGACATACAATTTGTATTAAAATACATGACGCAGTTAAGCATTAGTTTAAGTTTCAGAAGGCAATTCATATTGATTTCTAGCTCATTGTAAAATTATCAAATGCACAATAGTAAGCTATACTAACATTAAGTTTTCGAGTATTGTGGTCTTCTGGGAAGTGATGTTTGTGTGCTCTGCCTCATATAAAATAAGACATTTTCAAATAAAGCGGATTAAACTGTTAAAAGTGCTAAATGTATCGCTAAAAGTCTGTAATTCTGTGTAGCCAGTTCTGAGCTAGGGACTAAAATTGAGTTATATGTGTTATAGAAACTTAGAAGTTACCAGATCTAACGATAAAGGTGTTCAAATGCATATTATCGCATATGTCACTAGAATAAAATTCTAGAATACGTTTATTCTATTAATTTTGTGGAAAACATGAAGTGATAATTTTATGTGTTTTAATAATTTCATAGTCTATTTCAGATACATTATGAAAAACGATATATAAAAGGAAGTTATGCAATTTTAGCAAATAAAAGGCATAGCAAAAATCCAACCTTCAAAATAGTCCTAAATAATATGTGCATTTGGTCATGCACAAATCATTACTAAGCTTTAAAGTCTATGCTTCTGACTGGAGTTAAATATTGACACATTTATCCACCTCGTTAACATTAGCTAAAAAGTGAAGTCGCTGCGGAGAAACTTGCTGTGTATAGCTGTGCGTGTGTGATATGAATAGCTAACCAAAATCATGCCACAAAGAAAGTTGCTTATTTAACAGCCTTGGATAGGTAGGTACCTTACCGCATCTCCTAGTACATTTTACAATATCCCTTCAGGGTGCTATATTGTAAAATGTGATGCATTTGTAATAGAAATTCATATCGTTATTTTATACAAAAAAGAAAGTAGAATAGCCAACGCTTCATGTTTCGTGTATGGAAATGGTTATGTATAGCGAGTTTGGTCTCTAAACCCTTCTATATTAAACAACTTATGTGTAGTACATTCTTGACTTTAACTGCCTACCCCATACTAAATAACGCCTCTTCCTTAGATGTTGTACTGTTAATGTGCATAAATGTGAGTATTTTATGTTAATTACGATGACAATATTTGGCTATGCAAGAGTTTAAATTAAAAATACCGACTTAGTTACATACACACAAAATAAAAAACAGCATCCAGCTCTTTGTATGAAAAACATATTTTTGCGCGTCATCGGATCAACCGAAAAAAAGCACACAAGAATGGCCCCATTTTCAAAAGTTCACAAATAGCAATCGAAGCAGAGGTAAATTGCATTTCTGTTTGTTTCTTAGTAATACATCATTCAGGGAAAATAAGAACGACTTGATGGGCTGTTTAAGGAATACATAAATGCAGCTTTCTTTGATATTAGAGGTCTATTATATTTAAATCTAGATGTTAATGGAGATGCATAGGACCAAGGACTAACGCTGGCATATATGTACAAAGGGCCCAAAGAAAATCTCACTGCACCTCGGAACTATGTCACATTATTTATCCTTGTATGAAGCCTTGGCCATTTCATTGGTTCCTTTAGGCCACGGTGCAAGGAAGTGCCACCCCAATAACCACAGAAAACTTATAAAATGAGGTAGAAATGAAATATATGCCTTCGCGTCGATTGTATTGGCTAAAAGAGCAAGGGGTAGAGTGGCTGCATTCAGTTTGTCATACATATTTCCTAGCATAATTGGTAGCCATACCTTGGCTGTTGTGCAGGACCTTATCGCCTTTGAATGGGTTAAATTCAAAAGAGAAAACTCGATGATCGCCCACGTTAGCTCTGAAGCTCATGCATCAAATTACCCCAGAAAAAGATAAAAAACCGCTGAAGATCTTCTATTGCGCGCTTTGTACATTTCCGAGAGGTCTTTTTATTCCTGGTATTACCTGCAGCCTTAATTGGCCCGGTTGACTTCCAAGGAAGCATTTACCCTCTACAAATAGTAGAAATGCCATATACATTCGCAATAGTCAAATGCAGGTTATGCAGATTATTACCCGTTCGTAGAAAAGCACTTCACAGCAATGGCATGCCTAGTTCAGAAGAAACAAGCAGCTATCTGCAATAACAAAACTACAGTATTCCTGGGTGCTCCATCACATCCCTGGGGCTCAGTTCTCAGGAAGAAAGCGCTCGCTCACCTAAGTGGCACAGGGGGGTAGCCCAGAGGGTTTTGCTGATGGTGATTGGCAGAGGTGGTCAGCTGACTTGCTGAATCTTGTTGAAACGAAGACAGACAGCAATACTACATTTTACCTAAATTATTGTAGGCAACTGCGTAATATTATCATATGCATTTTTAGTTTCTCTACTACATTTAGCAGACCGCCTCCGTAGCGCAGTTGCTAGGGCGCTTGCCTCAGACGCGGAGGATCCGGGTTCGATCCCCGGTACCAGCAATGGTATTTATCCCCCGCTGGGAGGTGTGGCACGGGGTGCACTCAGCCTTGTTAGGTCCCGGGGGTCAATTGAGGAGCTACTTTAGTAGCGGCCTCAGCTTGAGAAGGCCGCATAGGAGGGCTCCGGACGCTGATCACGTACCACCCTCCAGTACTGCATCCCGCGAATGACACCTGAAGTGAGCAGAGGTGGGGGACGCAGCGGCTAGGTGGCAAGCTATGGCTCTTTATGGGCTGTTGTGCTAGGGTTTACTTTACTTACTGAATTTAGTAAGTATGGACAACATGATAGCGCTGAAGCTCATGCATCAAATTACCCCAGAAAACGATAAAAAACCGCTGAAGATTTTTTCTTTTCAGTAAAATTCATAATTTTTAGTGGAATACCATGTATCTGCTGTTTAACACACAAGCAGTAAAAGATGTTAAAGGGAAATTAGTTGATATTTTAACAGTAAAACATAGGAAAACGGAAATTTAGTAAGGAAGAAACAAATGAAATAAAATGCAGAGATATAGAAACCAGTAAAGAGAAAACTGGAAGGAAGAGTATCGACAAAGAAAGTTGGAAGGAGGTAGGACGTTAGTTATCACCTTTATGAGGGTGCTGCCTCACGCACAGACTCGTTCTGTGCCATTGCGCGCAGGCTGCATTTTTAACAGCCTCTCCCGCTGTCGGTGCGACTCCATCAAATGCATGCAAACGATGTAAACTACTCCCATCCTAATGGACCCACTGACCCCCACCCCCTCCCCACCTCTCCACCAACGGCCCTTCATCACAAAAATGCATAACTTATTCTGCCTACCTGTGTGCACTGCAAGCGCCATTCAGCTTGGTCAGTATTTGGATGGATTGCGCTATTCCGCTTCAGAAAAATAACCCTAGGGCTCTAGTTAAACTGCACACTCAATCTACCCTTGTAGTGGTAGTATTCTTCTTCTACCCAACAATTGTCTTATTTCCCTCCACACGCCAAAGGAATCTCCACTTTTACTTTCTCGTCGTTTAGATATCTGAAGTAAGGTAAACGTACCATTCAAAAGTTTCCTTCAGTGATTTCAGATCCACTTTTAGAGAGAGAGAGAAAAAAAAACCTGTACGCGCGCGCGTGTGTGTGTGTGCGCGTGTGTGTGCGTGTGCGTGCGTGTGTGGTGTGGCTGTCCGTTGATTCCGAAGAAAATTTCTTCGCCCTAAAGTACTCTTTAGATGAAAAATTGTTTCAAAATTTTGATTTTCTTGAAAATGGCTCTAATGATTTTGATTAAAATGATATATGTTTGAGGTATTTTATGACAAATGAAATGTATATTTTAAATTTTCTGGCTATAGCCCCTGTAGTCGCATTACCCTACTCGACTTTTGCATAACTGGTAAACCGTTAGACATAGACTAAATCATACTATACAAAAAAGCTGATCTTGCTAAAATACACAATTTATGTCTGAATACATTTTTTTTTTTTTTTTTTTTTTTTTTTTTTTTGTAGAGCAAACCATTTCGGACATATTTATCGTTATTTATGTAAGTTACGGAGAACTTATGAAACATCGCTATTAATTTTTTATATGTTAACCGTGCGAGGAGAATGGAATTTGAAAGCTTTAAGTGATTTTATTATCGCTCATACCCTACTGTATTCCCATATTATCGTTGCAGTGCAAGAAAACAAGCAATAAATTAATTTCTGCAAATTTTTATCTCACCTAACATGAAGAAGATATATGAATAACACATTGTAAGAGTGGTCATTATAAGAGTAGAGAAAGTCACGTGAGATTTTTACTTTCTCTACTGGTAAGTAGGGGAAGTATTGTATTCCACCCAAAAATTCGGTGTCGAGATTTCACCGGAAATATATGTTTTGAGGCCCCCTGAGTAAAAAAAAAACATTTTTAGAAAAAGGTCCGTGTGTGTGTCTGTGTGTCAGTCTGTGTGTGTGTCAGTCTGTCAGTCTGTGGACAGCATAACTGAAAAAACGAAAAGTCCGTTAAAAACCAAAGTTGGTATTTAAGTTTAATGTCTTTCAAGGATGTGACACGAAGATTTTAAAGAAAATAGCCCCACCATAAACTACCCTTTACATGGAAAATTGTTCGAAAATTTTGATTTTCTTGAAAATGGCTCTAACGATCTTGATTAAAATGTCATATGTTTGAGATATTTTTATGACAAATGAAATTTATATCTTGAATTTTCGGGCTATAGCCCCTGTAGTCGTATTTACTCTGGTCGACTTTTGCATAACTGGTAAACCATTAGAGATAGACCAAATCATACTATACAAAAAAGGTAGATCTTGCTAAAATACACAATTTATGTCTGAATAAATTTTCTTTTAGGGTGAACCATTTCGGAGATATTCCTTGTTATGTGTGTGGGTTTGGGAAAACTTAGAACTTTCGTGAAAAGGGTCATCGTTGTTCATGTTTTTATATGTTAAGTGCGCAAAGGCAACAGAATCCCAAAGCTTTAAAATATTTGACTATCGCACAAAGCCTACTGTATTCTAATATTCCCCTTGTACCTCAAGGAAATAAGCAATAAGATAAGTTATACAAATGCTTATCTTAACACGAAGAAGATATAGGAATAAGAGTACATAAGAATGGTTAGTACAAGAGTTTAGAAAGTCATGTGAGTGCAACACATCAGATTTTTTTAGTTATTTTCATTTATGGACAGTATAAATGGAACTTAATAAGGATAATTAGTGATAAATAGAATAATTGACGTAATTAGTATTTTCTGCTAGCCATGTTTCTTGCATTATTATAAGATTTCAAAAAAGTTTAAACAATTTTTCATAAACTGTTCCGTAGCATAAGGTTACACAAAAGAATATAATAATAGTGTAAGAAATCCGGCTATTTTTAATTAAAGCTTTCGGTTGATTGAATAACGATTAGGATTTTTTGGTATGTTACTATTTGTTGTTAAACCAAAGTTCATTAGGACAACGTGTTAAATAATAACAAGGAGAAAATGGGCTAAACCAGCCTCCACCGGAGTGATTCTAACTGGGAGAATATAGGGATCGTGCCAACTGCTCTGTCGTGGCAACGTCTCTGCCACCCTTCGAATCCATTGGCCTCATCCATCCTCCCGGGGTTGCCCCGATAGGAGCATAGGCACAGAAGGTTGCCTTTTGGTCGAGATGCTAAGTCCCACTTCGCAAGTTGCCATAGTCATACAGTTACTTGTGCCTATATAAAGGAGCAAGAAATGAAGAAATGAGAGCAACTGTCGAACCGATCCTGACATATCGGGGCGTCAAGGGTGTGGTAGGTACATACAGATCCAGTGGTTTTACAGCTGTTTAGGGTAGAACAAAAATGAAACAGCATGGTTTTCAACAAAGCAATACAAAATTATGCGAAAAGCAGCACGCATGGTGTGCAGATGCTATGGAAAATAGGAAGAAGACGATGAAGAAGAAGAAGAAGACGAAGAAGAAGAAGAAGAAGATTTCACTGGAAGAGACACAGTACTTAGCAGAATGGAAACTGTATGTAGGGATCACTTCCGACATCGATCACATATATTTCAGATTAATCCTGAACTGTACTGTAATTTCAGATGTACAAATTCCATAGCATAAAATATCTCGTCACTCCTGTGAATCGTTGGGTGCTAGTTTAAACACACAGGGGAAATATTTCCAAACAGCAAATTTATAGCTGTAGTATGAATGGTTTTGGTGCGGACTGTATGGAGCATGCTTCGTGTTATACGACTGGATGGCATTACAAGAGAGCTAGAGGGTGGGGGAGGGTACACCGCCGTTTGTTAGAGCGACTAGGGCCAAGTTTTGCGTAGTTACTAATAACGGGGGATTTAGTCGCAATTCTATTCCTACAGAGCGCTTATAAACTACCCCTGTGGCAGCAACTGAACTTGGATGTCACTAAAAAAAAATGTCGCACTTCTCCTCTTCAGATTATTTTAGTTCTTCCTTCTTTCTTTTCGGTAATAATAAACGTTTAAAAATAGTGCAACTAAAGTAGATTGAGTTTTGTGATCTAATGACTAGTGTGCCAGTCAGTAAACCCAGCGGCTGTTAGTTTAGAAGATGTAACACCGCGGGCTTAACTATACATATTTTAGAGTGAACTTCTTCCTTGTTTACAGATGGAAGAACGTATGGGCTTTTTAATTCATTTGTGATTCACAGTTAAAATAGGAACTTACAATAGCCAACGAGAGACTGGGAACAAAACAGCATACAACATTTTGGTTCAGAATACTTCGAGAACGAGAAAAGGAATGCATATAAATGATTATAATGAACTGAAAATTCGACTTTGTACGTTCTAACATCACTCGTTTGTTAATGACCAGCTATATATTTTTTTTACTTTCTGTGCTACGTATAGTGTAGGGAAAGTATTTTATTGGACGCAAAAATTCGATATTGGGATTTCACCGGCAATATATCTTGAGTCTCGTTGAATAAAAAAGCATTTTTAGAAAAGCACCCGTGTGTGTGTCTGTGAAAAGTCGGTTAAAAACCAAAGTTGGTATTTAAATTTAGTACGTTTCAAGAATGCGACACGAAGATTTTGAAGAAATTTTTTTCCAGCCTAAAGCACCCTTTATATGGAAAAAGTTCCAAAATGTTGATTTTCTCAAAAATGGCTCTTACTATTTTGGTAAACTATATGGTAATTAAAATATTTAAGATATTTTTAAGACAAAGAAATGTATATTTTGAACTTTCTGGCTATAGTCCATGTAGTCCTGTTTACATATGACGACCCAGTAAGCCGTAAGAAATGCACCAAATCTTGCTACAAAAATGTAGATGTTACTAAAACACACACTTTATGTTAAATTATATTTTTTGTGAAGTGAACCATTTCGGAGATATTTCTGTAAACTTGCCAAAGTTTCGCAATACTTGAACATTCTCAGCTGGAAGCTCATTATTCATTTTTGTTATCCCTTGGTCATGCTAAGAGAACGGACTTTCAAAGTCATCATTAACGACCCCTAATAAAATATATGACTGTTTCTTAAAGCCTACTGTATTCCCCTTGTATCTACAAGAAAATTACCAACAAGACAAATGTTTATTTCGATTAACATGAAGTAGATAGAGGAATAAGTGTATGTAAAAATAGTTTATGCAAGAGTAGAGAAAGTCATGTGAGTGCAACACAGATTTTTTTCGCTTGCTATCAATTTAGAATATAGGTTCTCCAATGTCAAAATTCGGTAGAGTAGATAAACGTTTGCTAAGTGATGATTTATTACTATTTCCGATTCCTCTGGTTGTTTCAAGCTTCGGTCGTTTTCGATAGCGTATACAGACATGCATGTTGCTTTCCTTTATACTTTTTGTATCCAATTTTTAATTTCATATAAATGATGTAAAGGTGACGCTTTCGCTTGGAGAACCAACGCCCAATGAATGTGAGATGTTTGGAATCGGTGGTCAGGACTAGAGCTGTAAAACTACTGTAGGCTACCGTAGACTATCATAAGCAAGTGTAGACTACGGTAGTTTTCCTAGTAGAGTTAATCAGTTAAGAACCTACCCGCATTACCTGTACTTTAGCTGAGTTGCATATCCATCGGGCGTTACTTCTGACCCACTGATCCCTATGTCCCGCGTTCAAGCCCCTCCTAGGGACTGAGTTCCAAATTAAAAACAAGCCCTCACATTTTCTTTTGAGAATCTAACACCTATTTATATTCCTTGCTCACTCCAAATTCAAATATTATAGGAAATAATGCTATTCCAAGGGGAAAAAATACATTAAGAAGGCTTATTCTGTCCAAGGAATGTTTGAAAATACTAATGTAAAAGCAAAGTCGTTAAAAAATATTAGCTGTTATTCCCAGTTAAAGTCAGAATCCACATAAATACATAAAAATTTGGTGGCTTTAGCAGCATTACATTTTGCGTGTTTAGCCTATGACATTTGCAAGTGTTAAAATAAGGACAGTGTTTCTGTTACAAAGAAAAAGCACAGGTAATTCCACAAACACACACATGCGATGCTTTTTTTAATTCACGGGGCCTCAAAACGTGTATTTCCGGTGAAATCTTGATATCTAATTTTTGGGTGGAATACAATACTTCCTCTACTGACCAGTAGAGAAAGTAAAAACCAGCACTTGTATGTGTAATTTGTGGAACTGAAAAACCCATTTGACAGAGTCGATTGTAAGAAAGTGATCATGGTTCTGAAACAAACTGGTGTAGACCGAAAAGAGGGAAGAGGGAACTAATCACAGTCAGCATTGGAAAAAGTTGTCAGAGAGAATTAGAACGGATAACGGCGTGTGACAGCAGTGCCCCTTATTATTCAACTTGTTCTATGTGAACTTGGAGGGTTTGTGAAGAAGTCGTTACAAAACTAAGACTACTAGTACAAGACCTGGATGGCTCAGTTGGTACTGATTCCAGGGTCCGGGTTCAAACTCGGCTGAGACCGATGTCAGTAAATTTACTGGCATACAAAGGCACTCCTGTGGAACAAAATTCCGGCACAGCACCGGTGTTGTGGATCCTGGGAATAACTGACAATGTCAAAAAAAAATCATATATTTAAGAAAAAATTATCATAAACGACATGCTTATGAAGACAAACAATTATGTTGACATGCTTAAAGCAAAGGCAAAAAAGACTAAAGTATGGTTATCGAAGGAACAACGAATAAGATTAACGCGAAAATTCGAGATTAGTTAGCTGAAATAAACAAATGTATCGCAAGTTGTAGAATGAATGTCAGAAATTTAAAAGTTAGATAACAATGGCAAAGAAGTAATTTAACACAGAAATAACTTATTGCGAGGAAGTAAGCAGAGAGGATTGAAAGCATTTGGAATGATATGAAGAATAACCATACATTGAAAGTGGATCCAAAAATATTTGATAAAGCATCAATAAAGGAAGAGTAATGCTGAAACAGATGAGGAAGACAAGAAGAATCTGGAAATGGGTAGGAGGGAATAGTGAATGGGGAAGTGGGTCAAGGCAGAAGCAGATTCCAGATGTTTCATAATAGTAAGAGAATAGTTCGCTTACGGCGATAAAGGAGAAGGTTTACAATGCGGAAGAATAGAGTTGATTGGGTCTACACTAAAGGAATGTAATTGTACAAAAAGCAGTGCTTGATGGATAGATGAACGGACGGACAGACGGATGCATGGAGGGGGGACGGTGGGTCGGATAGACGGACGAACGGTAGGAAATAATCTGCTGTCGCAAAATTTAATGGCGGATTACCCAACACAAAGTAGAATCATAGGCTTGCCATACTTCACAGTATTGTGTAATTAAACATGTTGTAAAATTAGGCCATATAGCCGGTGATATAAATATCATTTGCACCCACAAAAGTTATTTGTACAACAAGAAAAACAATAGCAATAGTCAACTATCAGCCGCCTTTAAATTTTGCGGCTACCATAGCATATAATCCAGTATGCTGACGTTATGGTACTCCAATGGTCATGTATTATCTAACTGAATTCATTCTTTGTGAAGGTATTTTATCTTAACTAAGTTGAAGAGGATGGGAAAATAATATTTGTATGTAGAATGCTTCAGAAACTCTTAATGATGAGACAATTTATATTTTACTAATATAAAGAGAGAAAATATGCGTCTTTGTGTGTGTGTGTGTGTGTGTGTGTGTGTGAGAGAGAGAGAGAGAGAGAGAGAGAGGTATCCTCGGTAACCATCAAAACCAATTCTTTTATAATTGAAAAAGGGAGAAATATGCATTTAAAGAAGAACGTTTGCAGATGGTATGCTTTAATGGAGTTTCAACAAAATATCAATTAGTTTTAGTTATCATTTGATTGCTAAATGTTTCATTATAATGCGTTCTGCAGTTTTCATGAAAGATTAATATATTTTGCATTTAGGTTCAGCATGGTAATTATTACCCTGTCTCTCTATCAAGTGTCATTAAAAGAATAATAAGACGTGGTTAATATAGAAAGATTTGTTTTTCAAGTTTCATTTCCCAATAAGCACGAGGAAAGGGGTTGTTTGTGTGAGAGGAACATACATATATTACTTGACGTGTCTGCGATGCAGAGCTCATCTTTTCAGTTGGACTGAAACATGTAAATTGGGAAAGTGCTGCTGTAGTTTCTTGAGTCAGCACTCGGGAACTCGTAGAAGCTTTGCTACTTAGTGTGCGTGCGTATCGGGAACACGTCTCTTATTATACCACCGCCTTCACCTATGTGTACACTCTGTTCCAAAACAAACATCTCGAGCCAGTACATTCACAAGCTAAAGCTTCAAACTGAATCATATCCAAAGGAAGTAGTTACAGCCGTTCACTTTGACCATAGTAAGCTCTAATTGGCTTATCCAGGGATGGGTGATAATAACGAGTTTCTCCCAACAAAATAAAGAGAACGCTATAGGAAACCATAAGTATGAGGTCGTCTACGTGCACTCGACTATACTCCCCTTCCACCATATCATACACGAGATTTTACAGTTATTGGCCGATTTCATGCACAAGATTAGGAATATGTCGCTACTAACATCCTTTGGGAACTATAGAGCAACTAGAAGATAGTTCTACGTTCTTAAGTTCAAGTTGCAGCATTGTGTGGCTTTCAGATCCACATAAAACCGGGAAGTAACTTAAACGGCGAACTGATTTGTGTAGATCTAAACATTTGTCTTTGAACATTGGTTTATGTCCGCTCCATGTTGAAATCCTTTTACTTTCCCTTCTACGTATATTAATAGGGGAAGTATTGCATTCGACCCAACATTTCGATGTCGAAATTTCACCGGAAATATGTTTTGAGTCCCCCGGAAAAAAAAAAAATGTCCATGTGTGAGACTATGACCGACATAACTCAAAAACGAAAAAAAAGTCGGTTGAAAACCAAATTTGGTATTTCTGTTTAACATATTTCAAGGATGTGACACAAAGATTTTAAAGAAAATTTTCTCCACCCTAAACTACGCCTTACATGAAAGATTGTTTGAAAACTTTTATTTTCTCAGAAATGTCTAACGATTTTGATCAACATGCCACACGTTTAAGATATTTTATAGCAATTGAAATGTATATTTTGAATTTTCTGGCTATAGCCCATGGTAGCCCTGTTTAGACCTGATGACGTTTCCATAACTGATAAAACGTAAATTATAGACCAAATCCTACTATACAAAAATGTAGATCTCGTTAAAGCACACGCTATGTCCAAATGCATTTTTGTATAGTGAACCACTTCGGAGATGTTCCTTGTTATTTGTGTCATTGTTGCAATACTTAAAATTTTCACAAATGGAAGGTCCCATATTCCCCTTGCATCTACCAAAAAAAAAGCAATAGTTTCTACAAATGTTCATCTCGAATAACATGAGTAAGATAGAGGAATAAGAGTACAAGGATAGAGAAAGATGCGAGTGCAACACATCAGATTTTTCGTGAATTCTATTTGACACAAATCCATAAAAAATTCCGTCCTCTTGTGTAATCGAACTTCTTTCACTGAAACGGAGTATGCTAACCAGTGTAGTACTGGTTGGTACGGCTTGGAGCGAAATTATACCAAATATAGAGGATGTTGTACGTGTATGCGAGTAAAACAAGGTATTTTCCAACAGAAGAAGCTTAGGTTTTAACATGTCCTCTCAACGGACTCAGATATTTTAGATTACACGCTCTACTCTTGTGTGCTGCTGGTTTGCATATGGAGCAGGCGTACGTTCTCTCTTGATTTCCTGCTAGATATTCGAATATCCATTGACTCTAATACGCAAAGCTATCCATTTTTACTTTCTCTAGCACTCACATATACGAAATATTGCATTCCATCCAACAATTTGATGTGGGATTTCGGAAATATGTGTGACTTGAAGTGCTATGATATACAAAATAAATAGAATGTATGAAAAAATCCGTACTCCCGTATGTGTATGACGCTACAGCAATAGTTTTAGAAATACCCCATACATTGAAAATGTGTGCAGATTTATATGTAATAAATGTTTCTATATTCTGTGATTACATATTTCTGAAACTTAGAGAATACAAACTAATTTGCTGTAACTTAATTAGAATTAAAGATTACAGATGCGTTTTATATAAAAAAAACTAAACTCCAATGTTTTTCTGCCTTTTAAATCAAAATGACGAAACATATAACGTGTCATTTACATATCATTTAAAATAGAAAAAAAAATCTTTTTCGGAAATTAAACAACATAGGGTAACCTATAATAATCAATCTTCTTGTATAAAAGAATTTTTCAATCCACGTTTACTTAACATTCTAATTTTTGAGGTTTAATAAATGTTTATATACCAATATTTATTTGCATGTATTTTGTGTGTGCGACGTTCCTGGTAAGGCAATTTTGGCGTCTGTCTGAATAAAGAATTGAATTAAAGCTCTATGTCTTTTTTATTTCATAGACTGCTTTAGTGGGAAAATTAATTTATGAGTAAGTGAGGTTATTATTCAAATATAACTAAAAGAAAAATACATCTTACTATAAGATACATTAAACTATTGAGTGACGCAACTGACAGCGGTACGCTCGCTCCCACGGGCATTACTATATGAACCCACTGGTGCAGTAACGGCGCACCGTTTCTCCTCTAGATAATGCTAGCGATGAGAAAAAATATGTTGTGATACATTTATGTTCCCTTATAAACGTTTGTGACGTCTAAAAGTGGGAGCTTCATGTTGAACAGACGCCTACGTCAAATTGTGTCGTGGGACTTAATCATTACGTCGTTCTTGTATTAATTTTTCCACAACACAATTAAAAAGTAGTGGAGACAGTGCATCTCCTTGCCTTACTCCTGTTTCAGCTTCGAAGGATTCAGAAATTTCCCCCATTAATTTAGTATCAGCTAGTGTCTCTCAAATGAGTTTCAAATTTTTATTCTTTCAATATTTTAAATAAGAACTCAAGGTCAACTGAATCGTAAGCTTTTTTAAAGTCTACAAAAGTAAACACTAGATCATTGCTACAAATTCTTTGAGGTCTAAGGATTAGCTTAAAGATCAATATTTGTGCTGGACATGATCTACCTGGTCTAAATACTGATTGATAGGTATTATCCAATATTCGGTTCTAATCGCTGTTGTGCGCTGTCGAACAGCAAGTGAGACAGAATTTTGTATGGGACTGATAGTAATGAAAGTCCTCTGTAATTGTTTACATATTTTCGGTCCACCTCTTTATGTATAGGCTGAGTTAATGCAGTTGACTTTGTTCTGTTCGCCAGATGTCTTTCATAAGTTTGGTGATTTCTTTCATTGTTTTTGATCCTGCTACTTAGAGTAATTTTGCTACAATTCCATCTTCACCCGCTGCTTTATTGTTTTTAACACTTGCAATCTGAATTTTCATTTCTTCTTCATCTGGTGGTAATGCATCTGGATTGGACTCTTCAGGTTCCGGAATGGGAAATCTCCCCATTGAAGCCGAAATTATAATCCGAGCTTATATAATTAATTACAGAAAAACTAAAAGCAGATTGTAATCAACATTTGAGAGGAGAACCATTAATAGTAAAGCTGATTGTATATTGAAGGCTCAAGAATGAAAGCCCGGACAGATTGGGTAAATGATGAGATTACGATTATTAGGCAAGCAAGTCTGGATGGAGCTCCGCGGGTTGATTTTCATGTTGCCTTGACTTGGTTAAAATTGACCAGTAAAATCGTTTCCTTCGCTTTGCCCATGCGATCACGTGAGGAACGACTTACCCACATTTATTCGGAGTCGCGCAGTCAGTACATACGAATTTGTGTGATCTTCTGTACGCAAGCTTGGCGCGTACAAATTACACGACGATCACTAAAGGGTGACAAAGTTATAGTGTTCTAACATTGCAGTCGATGCTAGAAATTAACATTTCGAATCAGATATTGTCGGCAGTTCTCTGCGAAAAGCTTTAAATTTGCAAATTCCTCGTTTGTTTCCATTCCTGCCAACACTCACGCATACCTTGCAGATTAAGAGCTGATGCTGGAGGTAGTTAGGTACTGTGACACCAAATACTGGGTAGGAGATCTCCTGGCAACCAGATCTTCCAGATCTTAGTAGCAACGTCTCCAACCAGCAGCGGGAGAAAATTTTTGGAAAGCTTTGATTTTCTTGAAAATGGCTCTAACAATTTTGATTGAAATGACATATGTTTGAGTACTTTTATGACAAATGAAACGTATATTTTGAATTTTCTGGCTATAGCCTATGTAGTCCTGTTTACTGTTGATGAATTCTGTACAACTGGTTAACCGTGAGTGATACACCAAATAGTTAGTACTAGTGTAGAGAAAGCCATGTGAGTGCAATAGGGGTTGGTTTCGAAGCATTCCAGCATCTGGTATCATATTCACAATTGCACCTGTTTTAATGCAAAGTAATCTCGACAGGAGAAGACAGGTTCAAGCGGTGTGACGTATTTGAACAAAGAACAAGCGCGTGACGTGTGACGTCAAGTGAGAATCGTGTAATACCAAGTGCTGTGAGTATGTAACCGGAAGTCGATGACAATAACATGGCCAGTACAGGTGAAACAAAGCAGCCAGTGTTTCTGGCTGGTTATGTTATAAAATTAGCTAAGTCCAAATCTTGAAGTACCTAGAGAGATCACAACCTAAAATGTGCTGTTTGTTTACAAACTTCCCAGACATTACGTCCTAACATTGATCAGCTAGTTACTGCAAAATGCAGTAGAAAGCGTCGGAAAATGTCCATGTAATTTGGTTGTGTATGACTCCCATCTAATTTGCAAAGAAAATGAAGTGATGTTCTATTTACTTTACAACATGACTGTCCTTCACATAAACTATAATTGTTATATACTTTCTCATACCATGCAGGCGAAATGTAATTGTTTATAATTGTTGTCAATTTGTGTAATTAAAACACCAGGTATGTTTCCTGCCTTTCCTACATTGCTGCATCCCGCACGCTTCAACCTACCTTCTCTTCTCCTGCGGCAGCGGTACAGAGAACGATGACGTCACATGATGAACTAATCATCACTGTGAGCTGACGTCATCAGCACAACCTGTTCACCTGCTCTACGATCACATCGGCGTAGTTATTCTGACACTGTTTAAATAGAACATGGCTAGTTTTGAACGGTTCCATCTTCGGAACGTTTTCAAAATAACAATTACGTTATTACGGAAACCACACCATCTGAATTTGAATACTAACAAACCAATCCCCGGACTACAAAATCAATCAAAACCATTTTTTTCCTCTAGTAAGCAACACATTCTGGAAGATAAACATTTGTTTTGCGATTACGTGTTTTGTCCCATTGTTGATACGTGCAGAACTGTGACATTAGCATGCGCCTTCGTGAAATTCTGCTTTACCAAAGATTGATTCCCTGTGAAATACCCTAGGATGGACAGATCACGAAGTTTCGGTATAACCCCCAAAAAAGTTCGGAGCCTAGCGGTGTGGTTAGGAGCATCTCCGCTAGAGGGTTCTAGGGATGTCGACAGCTGAAAGCATTTCTCTGTAGCGGCCGATATACCCCGCTCCTCATTGAATGCAATTACTCCCTGTGCTGGAAATATGCCTCCCCCCACCCCTCCCGCCCAGATGATGTATGGGTGTCCCAGTCGGTAATGCTGTGTCCCTGTTATTAGCACTCCTAGTGGTAAGGCAAATATTAGTTCGGCAGCCAGCCACTCCTACGCTCTCCGCCATCTTGAAATGTGGCCGCTGCACACACATTTGTTCTTTACGACGACTGCTGAAATCTTCAGAGGGATTATCATAATATATGGGCTACCTTTAGGTGGGGGGATAATCAAATGTTCTGTTGGGGAAAACAAAGTAATTATAAGGCTTGCTTTACAAAAGCTAGATGTGCAGCACTAATTGGATTTTCGTTATACATACATTAATACAAATATTAATGTTTTCATAGTCATTTTCTATTATTATTCACGCACGAACTTATATTTCTACCTTTTAAAATTCTCTTATTCTCCTTTCCATTGTTTTCCGTATATGTAAATTCCAAATTATGCCCTACACGACAAACATATTTATTTCTTCAACATCTTAATGCCATTGCTTCATTCTTTAAATGCTAAACTACAATTATTTGAAACAAGTATAATTGAATAATAAATTTAAAGCGTTTTGAATTCTAAACTTCGTTTAACAGCTCCATCCAGCTTAACTTAAATTTTACGGGTCTAGCAATTAAACACAAAACTTCAAGTCTTGGCCCATTAGCTCTCATTGTTGCTATCTTCTATTTCCTAAAATGTCCAATTCCTTAATTTCGTTCACTATTCATTTAGATAAGTTTAGACAATTCCTAAGCATCTATGATATATTGTATTTTAATCAAAGTTCTTAAATCTATTTTCGATGAAATTAAAGTTTTCAAAAAGTGTTCAATGTAAAGGGTAGTTTAGAGGGAGACTTTCCTTGAAACTCTTCGTGTCGTATCCTTAGAAGATGCTGAACTTAAGTTGGTATTTAACCGTCTTTTTTAATTATGCTGTTCGTACACACACACACACACACACACACACACACACACACACACACACACACACACACACACACACACACACACAGGCACACGAACACACATTCATTTTATTCAGGGAGTCTAAAACACATGTATTTCCGCTGAAAGCGCGATGTTGAATTGTTGAGTGCAATACAATACTTCCCTTACGTACGTAGAAGTAATCATTTTCTCCGTTCTTGATTATAGAGTATTGGTTCATTGACGCATAATGCTAGTTGGTCACAATTTCCTCTCTTTGGACAATTTTTAGCATTGCTAACGATATAACGATATAAGAAAACAAATCCTGTTACTTTTTCTGTCACTTTATTTTCCCTTCTGAAACTGAAGGACAATAAATACCACAACTGTCTTTGTCGTTAACCCAAATTACATTTCATCGCGATCTTGCAACTCACAGCTGTTCTGTCCGATTGTAATCTTGACAGACATTCACTGACTACCTTTGCTCTCTCCGTCTCACAAACAGCTGCCTTTGACGATACAATCACTCAACGCTTACCAAAACTGCCTCATTTCAAGACTAACTCTCTTTTATAGTTCCCGTGAAACGCCTGCAAATTCTCTCGAAATATTACACTTTTTCTCGAAGAACACGTAAACAAGCAAAATCATTTTCAAACTCATTTTTGCGTGAACACAAAATATGTAAATTATGATAATTGAATAACTATTTGATAAAATGCAACAAACTGCACTACAAAGTAGCTGTAAAATATAAACAAATTTCATATTTTTAGAAACATGAAATTTGAAAAGTTTTCGGTTTCGCCTTCGTTGATTGCCTTAGAATTTCTGTCAAGATTTTTTTTGCAAAGACTCGCCCAAAATTAATCCAACATCCATTTCTTTAAAATAATAATACATTTCGGTTCACCTTTATTTTGAACTGTTTTGTTTTCCACAAACTTTTATGGTGTTTTGAACTATTATGATTTTCACAAACGTTTTATATGTTGAACTTGTTTTCAGAACACTTTTGCCAAAGAAAAAACTCCAAATTCGATAACTTACGAAATATGTTACATATTGTTGTAAACTCGTGCTTTTTAACTTGTGATTCAGAATACCATAAAACGTCCTATAACGTTTGACGGTTACAAAGAACTTAACATGTTCGCCAACGCGTCATCATTAACTTCCTGTTCGCTTATTAAGTTCTATATAATAGTTTCTAATCGTAAATAACTTCCTTTCTCTTACAGTCAAGGTCTAGGTCAAAGCCTACGTCATTCTTCTGTTTCCTTCTTTCCTGGCTCCTTTCATTGACCATCGTCGTGTAAGTTTAGTTGAAGGCTCTCTAGGAATTTGTTATTTTCAAATTCGCTGTATCTTGTCCATTTCAGCTTAGGCGTTCCTCTCTGGTGCAATGTTCGACTGAGCGTAGGACTGTATTTGTACTGCTAGAAATTTACTTTTGGTTTTTCGTTTAGTTATTTCATGAAGGACTGGCAGGTCTAATACACTCTTAACTTAGTCGCATATTTGATGAATTGTTTCACCAACTTGTTAATGTAAATGTTTTTCTCCAGTTACAAACACCATTGCATTAGGGTTTTTCTTGGCGCACCATAATTTTTCCAACCCGTAGTCTCAAAATTTACATACAGCAAAAGATACACACACAGAACAACTATCTATACTTTAATTTATAGATGTATTATTGAATTTTCACATATAATGCTAAAGGGAAGAATTAAAATGATCAATTTATTCTGATCTTTCATATGAAGGGCAACATCATTTGTGATTAATGGTAAATTCTATAAATATTATTACTTATTTATGCCAACAAGCTTACTGCTGGTGTTTTTAAACACACAAGCCGTGTGTGGGCAATGTGTTGTACTAGCAAGTTGGCCATGATAGCTTAGTAGTTAAAGCAGCCGCTTGATGCGGAAGATCCGTGGTTTAAATCCCGGCTATGACATTGAGCTTTTCAGCCCTGATTCCACCTTTATAAACATTTTTTATTTTTCTTCGGTTTTCCTGTGTAAGCCGTGTCATATAGCCGTTGGCTGCCTGACGCGGCCTACACCAGAAAATCCAAGAAAAATAATGAATATCAGCTTTTGGAAGGATATGCAACTATAAACGTTTGTCACACTAAAACTTGTTATCCCAGAGACTAACTCGGACAGTAAGTAACCAAAACTTTGCCTTGAGCCTATTAATGTTTACACTTCTTTAGCTATTTCTGCAAAATGAAATTCGATTTAAATGAAGTAGATAAAAGCATGCGCTTTCATAAAAAGAGTTTCTGGAGAGGCACATCAGATTATTTTTAAAATTACAATTGAATTACATTTTAAAAAGTAGGCTTCTTTTATGTAGCTTAATATAAATAGCAAATGTGGGAAATTATTTGCTACGGTTCATAACAACCCGCTTGCTTTGGCCGGAAAACGAACCTGAGTCCTTTGGCATGGTAGTCAGTTGTTCATTAAAGAAGGCCTTTATTCTTTACGCTTGTAACTATTTGTCCTGTGTCGATTGGTGCAGGGTGTCTCTGGTTGAAAATCAGGCTTGGGGAAGTTTTAAACGAGTTGTCAGATGAAAATGAATTCCACACTTAACTGCCTTGCAGTTGTTTGAAGCGACAGAGCGGGTGGGCTGTGTCCTTTAAGCAAACTAACGGAGTGGCAAGCCTTTATGTGTGGTTTGGTTTATTAGATCTTGTCGCTACAATAGGATGTCAGTCGGCAAAGTGAAATAATTAAAACATGGCCCCTGGCTGCCACAGCTATTGTGTCTCCTTGCGCGCACAAAAATGCTCCAATTAGCGTAACTTGAGCAACAATGCACACATTGTTTCCAACAAGTAATTAATTGTTAATGTTGTGCTATAGGATTATAGCACATCATTATAACGCGTGTAGTACCCACAAATTTCGTGGAAAACGCCTTGTTATCTAATGAAAAGGAAAAATGTGATTTGTTTTTAATCTGACATGCCCATACAAAGTTCAGCTCACCAAGCGGCGGAATAGCTCGTGTGGTCTTGACCTGCATTCAGAAGGTCGTGTGGTTGGATTTGATATAATTTCACATGTTATTTCCCATAAAAGAGGGAAGAAGGAAATTACGCTGTAACTCAATCAATTATTACATATTATATTAAACTCTATAAGTTCTTCTCGTCCCTTAATATGTAAGTCTTTTTACTTAAAATACAAATTAAACATAAATTAATACAATACAGATTCCCGTGGTCACGTTCCTGGCCCATGGGTTTCTTATGGGGTTACTAGACTTGGTGGGAAGCATAATCACATCCCCCAAATTTTCTGTCTCTCCATTTCACTGGTGCAAGTTTCAAAACCGTATAGAGATAACATGGAAAATCTTGAGAAAAAAAAATGAACTTATACAGTTTTTTCTTTATATTAAACTTAGCACTTTTAATTTGACTACTAGCAAGAATTTGAGACGAATTATGCATGGAATCACTGTGTGTTGTAATTTAAAAATAATACATTAAGAAAAGTTGCAATAACATAAATGTTGAAGTGATTCACAGTCTTATTATTATAGTAACTGACAGTGCTATACAAATATCTGAGCGTTTTAAAACAAAATAAAATTACTTAGGTACAGATTTAATTTTAATTTTATAGAAAACAACACTAATCTACATCTTATAACCATAAAATAAAATATAAATTATTAAATTAAATTTTTATCGCTACTTTTCCATTTTTGAAACCAGTTGCTTGTTTACCTGTTAATCTTGTTTTGTTAGGATATTACCATAAGGTATCTGAAACATCTCGAAAGAGTTTCTGGCAGATTTACCTAAAATTTCAACTCATTTAGAAGAAAGGAAGGTGAGAAAAGAATAAAACAGAAATAAAGAAGCAATCTACACTGTCTCACATTTCACAAAGCGCTGGTTTTACTTTGTATATCTTCTATTAAAGGCTAGTTTTTAAGTCGCTTTCAAGCCAAAATTTCCTTAGCTGCAGAAGGTTTACGGTCGATAGTAAGTGGCATGAAAAACAGTTGCGAATCGCCAAAGTGTACTGATAGCAGTTGTTTTTATTTCTCTGTGCAGTGCAGTTCTACGCATCGTATTAAGGAAGTCAAGTGCGACAAAATATTACGTGTTATTTTCAGTGATATCGAAGCTGGAGCCATTGTTTCTACAAAATAGCATTGATCACTGTTAAAGGTAACTAACTGATAAGATATCTTGCTTATTTGCAGCAAACGTTTTGGAAACACAACTGTTTACTTAGGTGAATACTTCTTAATGCAAAGCTATTCCAGGTAAAAACAATTCTAACCATTTACAAATACCATATGGACTGTTTATTATTGCTATTATTTGCTTTGAATAAACTCTGGAATTGTAGTGTTTAAACTTAAAGTGACATTATTGCAGCGTTTTCCGTGTTAAATTTGTCCTCATTAGACCAAACTGTCTCTCCGTCAAATGCACTTCTTACGCAAACCTTTCGGCGGCGCTGTGGCCGAGCGGTTAGCGCGCTCGCCTACCACTTAGGCGGCCCGGGTTTGATCCCAGGGACCCGCATGTGGTATTCGTGGTGGACGAAGCGGTGTCAGGGCAAGTTTTCTCCGGGTGCTTCGGTTTCCCCCACCATCTCATTCCATCGGTGCTCCATCTTCATTCCATGTATCATCAGTGTCACCGCCTGCGGTGCCGTATGTAGTAAAAGCGGGCGTTAAACACTACACATTCACACACAGGCAAACCTTTGTCGGTATCATTTTGCTTAATTTTGTTTGTATTGAATAAATAATTTTCATTCACATACTTATGCTTGCTAATTTAAAATAATCTTTAAAAATAGTTATCGTCCAATGGAATCGAGCTCATAACTGAAAAAAAAAAAAAAACAATGGAATACTAATCAAGTAATATACCTACCTTTAAAATTGTTAAATAACGCTATATCACTTCCGTTTAGGCCAAATTGGCCTATAATGCAATCGATCATCAAACCCAGCGTACTTCCAATGTCAATACGATAAAGAATTGAAATGAGCTAAAAGAAAGCAAGAACAATAGAGTGTAATTTAGTAATGTTTTCATAAAGTTGTGGCAAATCGGAGATTATTAACGTTTAGGTGTACGTTCAAGGACGTTCTGGTGTGAGTGTGTTACCTTAATCGCGTTGCAGTTACTCTTGTCTTACAAAGAGGTGATTATTAGATCTTTAAATGATAATTTCAGCAACGTCCTATCTTTTAAAGGCGGACTAAGTTCATACATCCAATAGCAACTGACAGAAAGCCATTTATATAAGTTTTCCTGAAAGTTAATGGTGCATAACAAAATACGAATACGGTATCACCATGATTTTTATTAGGTAATGGCAGAGTCTGCATACAGTGGAAGGAGGTAAAACCAACCTTCCCTCTTTCGAAACGTTGGACTCAGCTGCTTTAGAACAATGAGACTTGTAGTATATTTGGTCCAAATTCAGGAGATTTCTATCTTAAAATAGCAACTTGATACTAAAGTGACGTACTTGTGATTAATATTATGTAGAAAAATGAGCTTATACCCACCTATGTGTATCTATGGTATGTGTAAGCGCAATTAAATGGGAAAGGTAGAGAAGGGATTTCTTAGTCTCGCATGGTCGGTACTGGTTACAAATAGGCGACGCACTCTGCTTTATTTTACGACAGACCGAACGCCACTGTAGTATCAAGATCTTGCTGGCCGCGAGAGCACGAACAAAACTATTAGTGTTTAAACACAACAAACGATAGTGGAGCCCCCTAGCGGAAAAATTAAACAAGGGCAAAGCCTGAATTAAGGCCGGGGAGGGATTTGGCGGAGATGTGAGTCGGGTGTAATGTGCAGAACGAGGAAAAGGCAAGATAAATACGGCTTCTTCTTACTACAGGAAAAAGTTGGTTTGTATGGCTGACCTGAATATCTCTAAGTTGAGGACGACGTATAGGAAAACATGCATCTTCTTCAACCTTCACGTTTTACAGCTATGCTTAAAAAGAGATAGATGTTCTACTCGTTCTCAGCACTTTTATTGAAGCATGTTCCTAGTTACTGTGCTTTTTTTAAAGCTAGGTTAGTTTATCAACATTTTTATTCGTATTGAAACTATCACATCAAAGACTTCTATGAATCCACTGTAGATTTAACTTTATTTTTATCATTGTCGGTTATTTTGTAAATGAGCATAGGTGTGTGTGTGTGTGTGTGTGTGTGTGTGTGTGTGTGTGTGTGTGTGTGTGTGTGTGTGTCTGTGTGTGTGTGTGTGTGTGTGTGTGTGTGTGTGTGTCTGTGTGTGCGTATGTATGTGTGTGTGTCTATCTGTGTTTTATATACAGAGGGATAAAGCTCACTTTGTCGAAAAATTTAGTTTATATTACAATTTATCCCAAAACATTATCCTTGCTACACAATTCACATTATTTAGACAGCTCTAATGATGTATTCATAATAAATGGAACATAACAGCTTAGCAGTCTTCTTGGAGTAATATGATCTCTCTCTCTCTCTCTCTCTCTCTCTCTCTCTGGTTGTTAGCTCCTGAACGGTTCTTGCTCGAGCACGTGCTAACTCGTCTGCCTTTATTATTATTATTATTATTATTATTATTATTATTATTATTATTATTATTATTATTATTATTATTATTATTATTATTATTATTATTATTATTAGGGAATTTGTATGAATTTTATTTAAAATAATTATGGTGCCAATTGTGTTATTGTTTAATTTTAGCATTTAAGACTGCAGGTTTACAGGCATAGGTACAATTCATTGGTCTTGCGTCGTTGACACACGAATTCCCACGAATTCGGTTTGCTGCTCAAATTCCGCCAGGACCATCCTTCCTAAAAGTTATTTTTTTTTTTTCAGTTTTAGTTTAGTCTTAATGACTAAAAAAATCTTAGGTGTTGCACTCACATGACGTTCTCTACTGTTGTGCTAACATTCTTACAAACTCTTACTCCTCTATCTTCTTTATGTTAGTCCAGATAAACATTTGTAGAAATTATCTTAAAGTTAATTTTCTTGTAGGGGAGTATGGGAATACCTTGCGTTTTGAGCGATCGTCATATCTTTTAAAACTGGTCGCTATATGAAGGCTTTGAAGCTTCGTTCTCTTTACACAGCTAAAGATAAAAAAGCGAATAACGATCTTCCATTTGAGAACAATATAGGTATTGCAGAACTGGCACAAATAAAAAAGAATATGCATTTGGACATGAATTGTGTGTTTTAACAAGATCTTTTTTTTTTTTTTTTTTTTTTTTTTTTTTTTTTTTTTTTTTTTTTGCACACTAAGATTTGGTTTATCTCTTACGCTTTACCAGTTATGCAAAAGTCATAAGGACTAAACAGCATTACATGGGCCTTAGTGAGAAAATTCAAAATATGCATTTCATTTTCCAAAAGAATATCTCAAAAATATGGTATCGTTAGTCATTTTTGAGAAAATCAAAATTTTCGAAGCACTTTCCATTTAAGCAGTATTTTAGCTTGGAGGAATATTCTTTAAAATATTCGTGTTGCGTTTTTGTGAGATATTAAACTTAAATACGAACTTTGATTTTCAACCAACTTTTTGCTTTGAGTTATACTGCTCACAGATACACACAGACACCCACACGAACCTTTTAATAAAAATACTTTTTTTTAATTCGGGGTGCCTCAAAACATATATTTCCGGTGAAATCTCGACGTCGAATACCTACAACTGCTGTGGAGGTACCTTAATATTAGTCCTGGGACGTTTCCTTCCGATTATAATTTCATTTCACGTATCACGTGTGGCGCCGTATGCAGTAAGAACGGACGTTAAACATTATCACAAGAAAACCCCCATTTTGAGACGTAGTTTAGCTGTTTGCAGTATCTGTGGTAGCAGAAGGTAGCGCACAGCGTCACGTTGTCTGTTCCAACTTTGCGAGTGTTGTCGGAAAAGTTAAAGCTGGGTTTAGCATAAAACTAACACCACTTTACCTGGGGTGGCTTGTACCAGCTTATAAATAATCGAACAGCCGCCTAGAGGCGCTTTCTTACGGCTTCTGGACGTCCTCATTGGCAGAGCCGTGTTCGTATGCTAGGAGGTCATTAAATTACGTGGTAGAACAGCACCTCGTTACCACCAAAATCTCCACGCACTTGTGTGCAAAGTTACGACTCTCGAGTTTACGACACATTGCAGCTAAGAACATTTTGGGTCGGTTCGAAACCTCCTTCGGTCACAAATATACTGTCGTAAAAGACCACACGCATTTTAACTGTATCATTCTGGCCTTTCACAAGAGAGCAAGTTTAATTAAGATTTCATTCACACATATTCTTGGCATGATGTAACCAGTGACTTCCGTTTTATCAACATAGGATTTAATACGAATAGAAGTGCACCACGTTGACCTACGTACGTCTTTCCACTGTCACTACGCTCCAAATATTATGTGAATGCATACTTTAACTTCACCTGTTAATATTTTATCGTTCCACTCGTCGTTACAATATATGTGTAGTTCACAGTCTATTCAACAATAACCTGGTTAGCATACATTTTATTTCATAAGCCTTCACTTCTTGACCAAATCAAAAGTTTTTATCGTTATTGATTTCTTGAGCTGCTTATCACAGATGTATGCTGCTTCGCGGGGCATTTTACCAACCTTCAGCTGAAAACGATATTTTTGGTTTTTTAATTGTGTCATATAGAGATTCTATAGAGACCTGCGAATTCACATTTTGCATGATACCACTTTTAAAAGTCCAACGAGATTGTTTAAGTCGTCCATGCAATTCATTCTAATCATACTATGGTGCACCACGCTGCTTTTTTGTTTTCTTTCAGTTTTTTAATTTTGTATGAGATGCATTCCTTACCTTTAAATTTTATTCTGATGTATATGTGGATGTGAATTTATGTTATCTAAACTTAAACTATACATTTCATTGCTTTGATCATTGGCCACAAACAATAAATTATGCTGAAAAGAAAAGGAATTTAAATTAGCACTAACAACTTAATAAAAACAGAAACGTATTCCTCTGCAGGTAATAACATCTACTGCAGTCAAATATTTTGATTTATTTTATATACACGTCTCTGAAGAATGTGAAGACAGTTTTAGAAGAATGAATGTTTTTCGCTTATTAAAAGTATTTAATTCTATTATAAAAGAAACTGAGCTACAAAATTGAGGTTCTTCAAAGTAATTTATTTATTTATTCATATCAAGCGCGCCAGTCTTCAAGAGAACAGACGTAGCATTGAAAACGATATAAAATTCATTCCCAGTGTCACTTAACCCTAGCGATGTGAGCAAATATTGCGGAGGTACATCGAGGAAGAATTGAGGTTATGTGGGAATCCAGTTTCGCATTTTAAGACATTCCTTCATTATTTTCTTGCAAAATGTTAACGTACCGTACTACATTCCTGGCAAATTCTTGGGCTTTGCTAAAATAGAATAAAATTCTGTTTGTGAACTCATCCATTTTTAGGAGTATATCAGTATTACACAACTATCCCCATCCGATAATCTGAAAAAAGAAAATTAAAAATAAACTTTACCTAGTCATTTTTGGATATCCGTTTACTTGCTTTACATTTCTAGTTATCCCCAGACAAGAAACACTCCATAGAAAGTTTAACTCAACATGTAATTTGTTAGATTCGTGCTCGACTTGCAGTGAGGTAATTAGATATTTCCGTTTGTATTTTGCACTGAATAAGCAGGAATTGAAGGACAGGTCTTCCTGACCGTCTCCGTCTTTGTCTCTACTGTTTACATGTTCATTACGACCACTTCAAAATTCTCTACTTGCGGCAATAATATATTATGACTTTAAAAATAAAATAAAAATTTTAGATTCACCACCGAAGTATTGAAAAAGTATCGAGCAATATCTGTAAAACTTGTGTGGTTTTGTTTTGTTAACGTCATAGTATTAGATATATAAATACGTCAGATGTGGAACAAAGGCTGAAGCAGCTCACCTCCATGGTGTAGGGTTAGCGCGTTTTCCTTAAATATTCAACAAGATCCGAGTTAAAATCTCAACTAGGGTGAGTTACTTACTTGGGTAAGGTTCCTCCCAGAGTTTTTCTTCCTTATCCTGAGAAGAATAACTGTAAGTCACCATTTAAATAATTTCAGTAATTTATTTGTTCACCGCAAACTGTATGACCTATCTGGTTAAAGGACATTATAAAAAAAGGTAGAAAATTTTACAAAAATGATCTGTGTTGCACTCAGATGACTCACCTCTTGTACAAGCTAGTTTCACAAACGTTTACATCTATTTTGACTTCATGTAAATATATTTGTATCAATGTAATCAATAATAACAACAATATGACCAAAGTAACTCTTACGGGTATCGTTTCCAGGATTTCCTTCATTTTCGTAAACATTCAATTTGGTAACTTCACAAATAGTACTAGTAATGATAGTAATAAAAGGAGAGCTGCAACAAAAAGATGAGGTGTGTTTGATAAGGTGAAGTGAATATTTTGGTGCCAAAAATGTATCATTTGTTTTAATAAAAATACGAAATAATCAGTAATTTCAAACGAATGATACAAAATATTAATATAAATAAAAATTTAACCAAAAGTTAACAGTACAAAGTTAATTGTAAAAATAACTTTGAATAAAAGCGTGGAAAATAGCACTTCCTGCTTTTTTTGGTAAGCAAGTTTTGCTTTAGGGACAGCAAAAACTGAAAAACACTAGAGCATAAACAATACACTTTAAGGGACGATATCTCTAGAAGTGTACAGAAAAACTGTGCATGTTAAAAAGTTAGAAAAGGTATTCAGATAATGCAGAGGATAAAGCAAAAGAGCACTGCATGTGAAGGGGAAAAATAGAAGAAAAGGAGAAAAAGAGATGGATGTTGAATTTTTTCCTGCATGGTTACAACAATGATGTTATTTGTGGCGAGGTCTGTACCATGTGAAGTGTCCTCAGGCATGGTAGTCATGGCGACTTGTTACCAGGCAACAAGTTCCTAGCGGCCGTTCATGGAACTAGCCAAGCCACGGCACGCGCCGCTTTCCAAATTGATCCAGCATTTCAAAATGTGACGTCACTAGCTCAGCCGATTATTACATGCATGCACGCGTCTATCTTACGTCAGGCTGCGTTTTAAATCCTACACCTTCGCAGTGATAAGTCCTGTGTTACATTCATCTAAGTTTCTCTACCCATTCTTCAACAAACATGTCTTCCAAGAGCTTATTCTTGTCTTTATGGTATACGAATCACCAACAAATTGTAGGTGCCGATGATGTTTTTAAGAGCGTTTATTGAATCCCACAAGTTTCGTCGCCTTCGTTTGTTATTTTGGATTCCTGAATAAAATCAGAACAGCGTTCCTAAAAAGAAAAACGGTTGTGTACTTAACTAACTTCTCGGTACTAGCACCAAAATGCCATCCCTACCGTGACGGATAGAGAAAGACACGTGAGTAACATTGGTTTCTCACTTAGTTTATCAGTTTTCGTCTTCCGATATCTAGGAGTAACATGAATCCTTAACCGAGCGCATTCGTGAGATCCCGGTTCGATCCCCAGGGACCGCGAACTCTGACTTAGGTTTTTTCGTGGTTTCCCCTTGTGACTTCGGAGAATGCTGGGGTGCATTATTTTATACCACGGTGACCTTTCCATAATTTCCCTTCATTCCATTTCCTTATCATATTTAAGGTATGCTTTCAGGGGCGTGGTGTTTGGTGGTGCCAGACAGATGGCGCGAATGCTTTCGCATTGTAACTGCCGTGCGGTAGGTGACGTTGGGCGGCCGCTGTCCTCCGTGGACAGGGACGGTAGTGCGACACTGGGCCCGTAGGGTAGTAGTTGCTCGACGAGGTCTGGCTCGCGGATGTAGCCCATCTAGCTGATGCCTTTTGGCACCTTGGGGTTTCCTCACTTTATCCTGGGTGCTTTAGCAGCAGTAGATCTCTGTAGGTCGCCTTGTGCAAGGTGTCCTCCTCTTTACTCTTTTTCTGAATCCCGAGGTTCGGGTTTGAAACCGGCGGCGAGCATAAAAATCCTTAGCATAACCTTCTTCGGAGGGGAAATACAGCTCTGCTGCTTGCGTGCACGAAAATAATCTCAAACCTAACAAAGAGGCCTATGAGGAAAACTTAGCGGTGTTACACGCCGAATATAGACTACGACACTGAATACTATTGCAGTTAAAGAGCGTCCATAAATGTACTTCATTTTAAAGTGATGTTAGACAAACTCTCTTACCGGTCTTTTACATTAAATTTTAATTCACTACTGCGAATTTTGTTACATTATATTAAACCCATTAACCCTGTTTGTGTTATTTCAAATTACTTGAAAAACAACTCACAAATAGCTAGAATACACAAACATAATTGTGGTGCTAAAAATCCAATTTTGGTGCCTATTTAACCTTCTATTGCATGCTTATTTTGCTCCTTCTTCTAATTTCTGAAGGTATTCCTGTGACGGGCACCTTAATGGAAAAAATTCAAATAGGCATGATTGTTAAAGTCTGACAAAATGGATTTAACGTCCGTTTAAAGCGAACGTCATGAGTTCAACATCACCTGTAAATAACTAACATTAATAAATTTATATGCTACCTATAACTTAAAGCGTTATGGAATTAAAATTATCCTCTAGCTAAAGTAACTTTCTTTAAGCACATATTCTATATTCAGTCAATTCTGAGCCTCCATTCTTCCCTCTCTTCCACATTATTTTTCTCCTTAATAAATACCTGATAAGCCAAGTATTTTCATGAACCATCGGAAACGTGTGCATATAAACTATGTGGACAGATTTGTGAACGCTACCACTTACAACTATATATGTAGCAAAAGGCAACCTAATAACATTGATCCTTCAGATGCTCCTTTTATCAGTTGATTCTGATCCATTGTCTCAGCCAATTTCTTTTTCTCCTGCTAGCCACACTCATTCTTCTTCCCAAAACGCTTTATTATTTACATCTATCCTTCATATCGTTGTCAACTCTATGAACTTACCTCTTATAATGTTTAACTCTTCTGTTCACTGTCATATAAGCAGCAAATTCTGCATATATTACATCTCTTCCTTGTTCTAAGTCCTGTTTCTTATAACATTTCCCCTCTAGTATACATATATATATATATATATATATATATATATATATATATATATACAGTGGCGGCTCGCAGTCAAAATTTTAGGGTAGGCAAAGTGTAACAGTAACAACAAACAACAACAACAACAACAACAACAACAATAATAATAATAATAATAATAATAATAATAATAATAATAATAATAATAATAATAATAATAATAATAATAATAATAATAATAATAATAATAATAATAATAATAATAATAATAAACCCCGTTTATCCGAAATATAGGGGGCGAAGTGATTGCGGATAACGCAAACAATATATTGTTTGGTTGTTTAATAACAGCAGAGTGAATGAGTGTGACTTTACGGACGAATTACCGCCAAAACTAAAATCACGAGTGTCGGCAGACTATTTTCCAGGGGGGGGGGCACATGTTGGAAATTTGCAATCATATAATATTAAATCATTATTTTACTGTCAAAATTTATAGTATTTGTTGCAGATAACCGTATTAATTTGTGCTAAACAAAAACTGTTCTTTACATCAAAATTAAAATAATAGTTTAACAGTCAGTAACTGACTGCACATTAAGTTCACCAACTTCCAAGGGGGGGCCGTGGCCCCCCTTGCCCCCGCTTCGCGACGCCCATGACTAAAATAGATTAAGAAATTGAAAAATTGTCTGACTGCAGCTTTGTGTTAAATAGCTAAAACACTCCTCTTTTCATTGTCAGTGCGCCGCGAAAGCGAAATTTGTAATAGTTCACTAATTAAGTCGGTCATACTGGTATTACACAGAGATAACGACAGATGCAGATCTCTGAGATCTTCGTTCGTGGAGTATGGTTGTTCGGAAAATGTCGCATAAATTCGGATTTGGGCAGGCAAGTGTTCGAACTGCTGGCAGACGCGTCTACGCATGCTCGGAGTGCATATACAGACCGAATGTTTCCTTATCCCTGTTCAAGGGCCTCGTACTGAGGAAATGGGGCCGGGCAGGCAGAGGTTAAGCTAGCCTGCTCTCCACTACCCAGGTTCCATGCGTATCATTTCTGCCGCGCGTTTCAAACACGCAGCGCAGTTTTGATGAATCGGAATTGAGATTAAAGGATTTGACCATGCGCTGGTCATTATAACCGAGAAAACTTTTCTTGAACTGCAATTTAGGGGAAAATGACGGTTCAAATGATAAAATGCAGAATCATAGTTAAACATTATTTGTTGATGTATTACGATAGGGTAGGCAGGGCCTACCCTGCCTACCCTGAGGAGCCGCGCCTGCAGTGGCGTCATATGCCTTAGCCTTAAAACGTTAGGCAAACAAGGTGGATACACATATTTTCATGATAAATGCAATGTATATCTTGAATATTGTTTGAATTTCATTTTGAATTTATTTCACTAAGTACTAAACGTTAACTACACAAAAGAGGAAAGATATCGTTAATTAATTCAATTTGTGTCAAATAACTTTGTAGTTATTTACTAGATATTTCTTGTTGGTTTATATTTTAAAAGCCATTTTCTTTTCTCAAATGGGAAGTCGTTATAGGAGTAGATGAGGTGCTGCATAGCACCCAAAATTAATGCCGGGATTTCAACGAAATTCGTGTTTTATGACACTCAGAATAGGAAAAAAACAACCTTTTTAGAAAAAGTGTGTGTGCGTGCCCACGTGACTTCTGTGAAGTCGGTTATCAATTAAACTAGATATTAAGGTTCAATTTTTCATGGTTGCGACACCATGATTATCTGTAGTAATTCCTCGACAGGGTTTCTCAAGACGTTAATTTTGCGAGCGCGGAGCGCAAGAATAGTTTTCCGAATATGAAAACATCGAGTGTTATTTGTTTAGAGATTGCGCAAAATAATCAATATGTATGTAGGACAGTAGAACACGAGGAATCCGATGGATGTCCTCCACGATCCGAACGTTGTACTTGAGCCATTGGTTAATTCAAAAAAATATTACCTTCCCACTCTTGCACTTGAAACTGGGACTCATGAAGCAGCATTTGAAAATTTGAAAACTTTTGAAACCTGAAGGAAACTATTCTAAGTAACTTTTTATTGCATTTTCTGGCGTGCCATATGCTAAAATAAAGGCGATGTGTTTGACGTCCTTAGATTTCGCAGTTGATCAGATATCCACGTTTCATTCGGGCAATGACAACGGGAAATAATTTCTTGGTTAAGGGGAGGCATCTGTGAAAATGACAAAAATCCACAATTTTTGTCACAATAATGTGAAAATTTGTATGTATGTGTGCCAAAGCATAACTAGGTTTACCAAATTTCACTTTTCTATGTAACATAGTTTTTGCAAAAAAAAAAAAAAAAAAAAAAAAAAAAAAAAAAAAAAATTATTGGTTTTTTTTGCTGCAATTTTAGGGTAGTACAGCAAACGCTTCTAATAAAATATTATTTGTTCTAAGAAAACTAAACTCTGGCCATTTGTTTCCCTAGATTATGTCTACAAAACCTGGTACTTTTATTTGACTAAGACAAACAGTTTTGGAGAAAAAAATATTGAATACCTCAATGTCCATTTTTTTTTTCAAATTATTAATAATTTTCAAAATAAAAATTCGATAACAATGAAACTACTCCATCTAGAGAATTTAAAATACCAAGTTTTATGAAGCAACTATCTAAGAACATGTGTGCAAAATTTAAAAGAAATCTATTAAGAACTGTATGAGAAGATGCATTTTGAAGATTGAAAAATGTGAAAAAATAGAAAGCAGAGAAAAATGACTTTAAAGTTTTAAGTGTATGACAACATATATTTACTGCTTTAGAATTAACCCTGGACCATATGAAGATCCTTCAGCTAACTGTTTAGCTTCTTCTTCTCTAAGTTTTGCTACTCTTAACTGGTTTTTTTTTTTTTTTTTTTTTTTTTTTTTTTTTTTTGCTGATTTAAATGTATTTAATGTACTCAGTGCACTCTACTTTAATCCTCCCTTATCCCTAACATTACTAATTCTTTTGCTGACTGGACTTACTTTTCTAGCTGTGACTCTTTTCTTTACATAGAGAGTAGCCCCACAACTCATTAAATTCACTGATAACTGAAGTCACTGCAATTTTTTGCTACTTGAACCTGCTTCTTCAAGATCTAATGTATATCTACTTATGCTGGTTTCCTCCTGAGATTTGCCAGTTTGCCATCTATATATATTTTTCTTGCTGCAAGAGATTTGTTTGCTTTTGCTTACCCATTTTAGAATAATTTTATACCAATTAATAATAATTTAATGAAAATCTGGTCCACCTAATGTACAATCTTTACAACTGTACAATAAATTATAACAGTCAGAAGAGAATTAGCTGGTTGTGTGTTTGCAAGCAGCTAAATAAGAATTTAGATTTTCACTTACAGTAAGAAGATACCTATTTAGTATTCGCTGTCTTATATTATACTTATTATTATTCTAAACTCTTCTTATCTAAATGCATACCACAATAAAGATGACTTCTCTCTTCTTCAGAGTGTGTAATCTTGAACAAAATTCAGAAAAATGCAACCACGTGGTTCAGGCATGAAAAACAGGAAACAGTGGTCCGATTAACGGCCATGAATGTTTGCAGAAAATCTCACAAGATGTCTCTGCTTACATCCACCAGACCGCCCGATTTAAACTTCAAAATTGTAGGCGATTTTGCTGCAATGGGGTAATGAGTGCATTTCAGCAGCCACGCCCACCCGCACAAGGGCATTTAAATCATGGCGTAACGGCCTTTTAAATGGTGATGAGGAATAAACGACGCTAGATTCTGAAAGTACAAGGTACAGACATAATTTTAAGGCAAAAAACGAAAAATCGCATTTTTCGTCATTTTTGTCCAAATTTCACCGATGCCTCCCCTAGGCCATTATCAGGAACTTATTAAAAATACACGTGCAGAGAGTTGCACTGAACTCATCCTGAAACTGTTCGACTCATACAAAATGCTTGGTTGCATCGTTAGCATCAAGGTGCACTATTTGATTCCTACGGTTATGAAAATATATATGTGACAATTCTCTTGCAATATATTAAATTAGGATGTAACGCACGATGTATTCCATGACAACAGCCAATGAGAGGTGACTAGTGCAATGATATAAGAGATAGAGGAAGCAGTGTTTAGAAACAGTAGTTCAGCAAATTCTGCAACTAAATATTGCTCAGAATGAACGATCTCTCCGTTACCTCCCAGTATTCTCCTTCCCCACGACATTTTCTCTTCTGCCCAAGCGACGTATGCAGCAGAATTTTACATATTATCGAAGTAAACGGCGTTTATCTTGCTACCAACCTGGGCTTAGCATCAGATGACTTATCCATACATCTTGGGCGCGGTACAGATCGATGTTTAATTTTCGGCAGAATAAGTAAATGAGAAGCAAGATCTTGAACATCGACAACGCTTAGGATGTTGTGAGAGATGGCAAACTGGCTGATTTTCAAATAGGAACTCCTGTCCGGAAATGCCGTTTGGACGCTGTAGCGCATCGAATATGAGATGAATGTACGTTCACATTTGTCAATAAACCCAACATTGAGCTGTCTACATTACAAATGGGCTTCGAGCTGTGTCCCCCCTACGTCATTGCAGAGCCTATATCGGCGGCGGTGAGCTCATACACATGGCCCAATACGTGCGGTTGTCTCTGAGGAGTTTCAATCGCTCCGTGGACTCGAGCCATAAGGTCCTCCGCTGACGTTACAGGAGTGCCATACTCTTCATACAATTCCAGAGAAAACAGTCGAGAGGTGTCAGATCTGATGGCCATGGAGTTGGTCCATCTCTACCAATCCAACGATTTGGATATGCGACGTTGAGTGATTCCGCACATTTACATCAAAGTGCGCTGGAGCTCATGTCGGCCATTTCAGCAGCTCTGTACTGGTACGTCTCCTACTGCTGTTAAAAACGTTACTGTACTGGAAACTACGCAAGTAACGCAGTAGGATTCACACCAAACATTCTTTGGAGGAAATAGAACATGCGCAGTAATGTAATTATGCTCAGGTCGTTCATCCAAATATACAGACGGCTAAAGGGTAGTGTACCTTCCGTGTTAAACTACCAAAACGAATGTTAACAAATTGCAACAACCATTCCTTCTGAAACTTCGACGCTCTCCAGCGTCCAAACCGTACATTTTTGTACAGGGGTTCCTATCTGAAAATCAATCAATTTGCCCTCCAGCACAACATACTAAGCGTTGTCGGTGTTTTTTTTTTTTTTTTTTTTTTTGGGGGGGGGGGACACCCAGTATCAATCGTTGCACTATAAGTCAATGTTTATTTTACCTTCTTTTTTTTTAAGTCCTCTGTTACCCTTGTTTACCGGTTATAACGATTTTAGAGGGCTTAGGCAAGAAGCTGCCTCACAGAGCTTATTTAGAAATCTTCCCCATGAGCTTTATTCCGGGAATCCGTTAAAAGCGCTGAAACACACTAACATGTACGAATCACTAAAACCCAGTATTTCAGAGAAATTATCTAGAACAGGGAAAGACGAAGAAATTGGCTCAGCAAGATTGAAAACTGCAAGAGTTGTATGGAGCTTGGAAGCTTCTAAATTTTTTGCGAAATCTTTGAGTTTTTCAAAAGTCGCCATCTGCTTAGTAAAAATGTTGCTGGTACAATTATAATTATTCCGCCTCCACAACGGAAAAACAAGTGAGAATAATCGGACGGGATGTAGCAGGTACAATTTCACTAATGGCCGGCATAATGGATCCTACACACCTACCCCTAATGACAAACACACTCTTAAGACAAAGATGCGAGGTTTTCTGCGCGAGTGGATATAGGGGTGGCTTTTACCACCCTCCCGCTCCTCAGGGATGAAACCTCGTCTCCTTCCCAATCGCTTTTATGCATCGCTTACATGAAGTATAACAAAGACGTACTACGATTCAGAGACGCGTTTTAAGTGCAGTAGCGGCTCGTGGAGTACACGAGATTCTAAATGAAATAATACAATTATAGATCGGAATAATATGAAGAACGCGTCTATAGATGTAACTTCATAAATATGAGTGAAGATGGTGACATGAATTATAACAATGTAAATTAGTTAAATAATATTTCAGCACCACTAAAATATACTAATTTCTAGACCATGTAAAATAGCCTTTAGGCATACTTAGCAGAGCGGCGTTCGCGTTAAAAATTGTGAATACGGAAATGAAAGCATAGTCTTCACTGAAAAAAGAAAGGAAAAAAGATTACCACTGAGTAAACAGTATACTCAGAGTTTAAACATATCCCATAACATCCCTACTAGCAGTCTTTTATAACACTTTGAAATGTCATAAGGATTTCTAAAATGTTTTTCGTCATATAAAAGTTGATATAAACTTTATTTAACGTTTCGTATCTTTTAGGTTAAACCTTTATCTTTGAAACTTGTATTACATGTTCTTTTTTACCTTCACTAAAAGTACAGTAAGTAGGGGATTGTATTGCACCCAAAAATTATGTTGAAATTTTACCGCAAATATGTTTTAGAGGCCCCCTGAATCCAAAAACAGCATATTTGGAAAAATGTCCTTGTCCGCGCACGCGCCCGCGTATCGGTCTGTGTCTGTAAACAGCATAACTCAAAAACAACCAGCTTAATATCTCTAAAGGACGCGACACGAAGATTATAAAGAAAATTCCTCCACCCTACACTACCCTTTACGTGGAAAATTCCCCTTGCCGGTACCGAGCACGTTCTATTATTTATTAGTGGGTATATAAACTATTTTTAATAATGCCTAGGGAGTCTCCCCATATACAGAATGTACGCTTATCGCCAGACCGCTGCGTCCTCCGGGCTTCGAAAATAATTTTTTTCTGTTTACTTCATTTTAATCAAGATAAACCTTTGCATAAAGGTTTGCACATTTAATTATAAATATAGGGATAGCGATATTGACATATTTGAAACGTGGACGTTTAAAACCACATAGTAGTTTTAGTCGTATGAGCCGCCTTAGAAGGCAATGCTCTTTTTATTCAATTGCAAGAAGAAAGTGAACATCGAAAGGAGTTCAAAAATTATAAAGTTTTGAACAAATAGAACCATTAATAACGAATTCCTCATAATTAACGTAGCTTATAGCGCTAAAAACCTATTTGAAATAAATTATGTGATTTTAAGCGATTTTTGTGAGTAGTTCACTTTAGTCTATTGTTTAAGGTTTACCAGTTATAAAATTATTCGAAATTCTTTCCAAATGAAGAAAATATCACAGATTATTTCTAAGAAATTTAAGTTAATATTTATTCTACATGTACACACACACATACACACACACACACACACACACACACACACACACACACACACACACACACACACACACACACCCTGTAAAGTACATATATTTTTGGGTTCGGGGTTTTCTTTAAAATTTTGGTGTCCCAGCATTGGAAGATAACTGAGTCTAAATATCAAGTTTAGTATTTAAACGAATTCTGGTTTTGAGTTACGTTGTGCATGCACGCGCACACACAAACATCTTTATTTATAAATGTTACCACGACACCACAGAGGCGGGCACCAAAATAAAGGCTTGCGGAGCTAAAATCAGCCCGTGTTATCACATTGCAAATTCCCTAGACGCAAGTCAGTTCATTAATTTGAAACGAACTTAAAATGGAATGTGTTTTGTACTTACCTTGGTAATGAATGTTGGACGTGTCCTTCACCTGCATCTGTGTGCATGTTCACAAGAACAAGTTATCAGTTCCGCATGCAGATGGACTAGGTAGATACCTGATGCTATCCTACAGTTCATCAATGGAATGGAGATTCTGCTTGCAACTTCTCCTTTCAGGTACTCCCGTTAACAAGTCACCGTCGACACATCCCTGGTTACTGGGGAGGCCACAAGTCTTGGCTCACAGTCCTCTCTTCCTTGAGCATTGATGAATACCAGCAAGTGTCCTCTCAGATATGTCACATGTTCCCCTGTCTTGTTGAGAGAAGCAGTATTTATGCTCCTCTTCTGTTACCGGGGATAAATTTCATTCACAAAGTGCAAGTAGACATCTATGATATTTTCCTCTCCATCATTCTCTGAGTAATCTGTAATGATCTCCTTTGTTTCTAGGTTTCCCATGTTTGTGCTCCGTACATACGTGTCACGAGAATGTAGCTGTCTAAAATTTCTCGTTTTATTTTTTGCTGTTGCGATTTGTGCTTTAGGATGAGGCTTAAGCCCCAAAACTTTTTCTAGGCTTGTGAGATCCTTCTCTTTATATCTGAAAAGCGGCACTTTAATCATGTGAAATAGAGTGGAATTTCTAGTTCTGCGCTGTACAGTAATGTTTACCCTTGTATCTACCAAGTTTGGCCGAAATCGTTTCAATGGCGTAGAAACATGCAAGAAACACACAGATACACATACTTTTTAATATATTAAGATGAAACTTTTCCCAACATATTGAGTAATGTGATTTTCCCCCACGTTTACAATTCTAAACACTGCGAATTACGAAAATGTTTCCCATGTCGTTATTAGCGATTTGTATTTATACTTTAATCCTGAGCCTTGTGCAATGCACAGGAACAAACCTCCTACAGCTAAGCTCAGCAGTGCCTAACTTCCATATTATGAAGCTATTGTTTAGAGCAATATCACTTCACTTTGTATTAATTGTGGTAGGATGGCCGGAGGCGAATGTAGAGGGGTTGCAGCCGAGGGAATCCTTACGTCTCCTCCAATTTAATCACTTTCCATTTGTGAGACGTTCAAAATATGACGACGACGACAACGCTAGGGACGCCTAGAGGGTTGGAAATGGGACGTTGATTTCTGGCTCACTTTGTATTCAAACTTTTAATTGAAAACAAATAAGGTAATCTTCATTTAGCGATGTATTAACTTTACCATCTCCAGCGTACTAGTTTTATATATCTTCCTCTGTCTATTTCTTTTCATCAACGTGAGTCATAAACATTTTGCTCCTCAATCTAGTTAGAAATTTCCATCTATAGTGTTATCACAAAACCATTCTGTGTTAATATAGCGTAGCAAGCTACAGAAGTGCATTAACAGAATTCTCAACTCCAAAACTTTCGTGTTGTCTGATTTTTATACCCATTAACTCTAGCACTACCAATTGAGGGGTACTTTGTGCCTAGCTTCTGTAATTCTTTAAATTCTGTCTTTTAAGTTTTTGGTTAATAGTTATTGTCAATCACTGTTTCTACCACTAAATTGTGTAATTGTTTCAAAGTTTTCTTTGTTGTTCTTTTTGATTATAATTGTAATGTCAAGGTGGTCATAAAGTACTCCCCCGTTGGTATAATGTGATTTGTGTAAAAAAGTAAAAAATCAATAAATTGAAAATGACTATCCGGGACGTGGTCTAATGGAAAATCTCCTTCCAGGCGTTTCGTTCGGAGCTGCGCGAACATCCTCAGTGGTGGGATTTAGTCTTGGCGACGACTGATGCGGACGATACGGACGACTGATACTGATACGCTCAGACTACCTGAGTACTTCGGATGTTCGACACAGCTTCGAACGAAACGTCTAGGAGATTTTCAACTAGACCACGGTTTAGATAATCATTTTCTGTTTATTGGCATCGGCCGTGAAAGCTTACGCAATGTGAAAAAATTAATAGTTAAACAATGCTAAATATTCTTTATAAATATGATAAGATATACGACAGATATTTTATTAATCGCGGTGGTCAGAAAGATGATAGTATAAGTTCTGGAACAAGGCTTCGCATTGCTAGGGTTAACTACCACGATACTCTTGTTACTTTATCAACATACTAAGGCAAGTATGCTTTTGCTGTATTTTTTCTGCTCTACAACACATGGGTTTGCCGCTTTTAAGCGCACTTTATAACGATCCTTCTGGACCGTCTTTGTATGCGTGAACTTGGAATCGGCAGGCCAGCACTTAACCAACTAATTCAGCCAGATCGATGAATAGTATACCTTAATGTACCTATAGTTTTACAGCTTCATATTTCAATCTCGTAGGAGACATGTGGAATTTGAAAGCAGCTCTGCTCAGCTACTGACCTAAAAAGTCGATTTGTCTGTAAACAACCACTTGTTTAAGAAGCTGTCATCATCCTCACGCTAGCATATCCTGGATTCAAAACTGAAACGAGTCTGATGATGCTCATCGCGTAAGGCTTGTAGGCATTGTCAGTGATATGGATACAGTTTTAGGTATTTTCTAACAACACGCTGACAGGATGTTACGATATGTTACATTCATGCCTGTATCTGGTCATTATCATGACCAGAAATAGATGCTTCTCATATTGGGTTTCATCTGCACGTTTTTGTTTTTTACACAAAACCTATTTCTGCGCATTATAGTGTGGTATTTACAAAATTACTTGCGTCGAAATTCTGTTTGAACTTGTTTAACAGTCTCGAATTTACTATGTAAAAGAACGCATTGCGCTAGCTCTGATTTACTTTTCAATTCTCCAAATTTGTATTTGTCACTAGATGAAATACTCGGCGATATCAGTGATTTGATGATTCATCCCTAAAGCTTTCAGACTTGGCTTGTACTTGCCCAATAGCCTCTGTTTCTTTGGGGATGTTTAACAAATATTACTTAACACACTTAAACATTTAATCAAAACTCTTAGGATACTATAAGGAATAAAAGTAAATAAATGAATAAAATCACTGTGATGACACTATGCAAAAGCAGTGTTGAACAACCAAAAATACCACAGCAAGAAAAAGTTAGCAGAGAAACCGTATATAATATTGTATATATAATATTGTGAATGCAATACGTTGAATTGCTATTTATATGATGTAGAAAAGTGTATGAATTGTTTGTAGAAGAGTGAGAAGAAGAATACATATGAATGTGCTAGGTAGAATAAAACTTAGTAGAGAAAACCGTATTAATGTAATGGGTTGCATTTCTATTTCAATCATATAGAAACTATGTGAATTGTATATAGAACTGGGAGTAGAGAAAAAAGTGCTCTGTTTCCACCAAAAAAGAAAGAAGTTAGTATTGAAAACCGTGTGAATGTAATACGATGTATTTATATTCAAACATATAGAAAATTATATGTATTGTTTGTAGAAGTGAGGGTAGAGAAAGACATTCGATTGCGTTTTGTAAAAGAAAAGTGAGTAGACAAATCCTATTTCACTCACAGAAAATTGTATGAACGGTGCCTATGTGCCTATGTTGAAGTGCAAGTAGAAGAGGACATGTGAATATATTTCGTAAAAGAAAAGGGAGTAGAGAAAACCATGTGAATGTAATACGTTGTTTAATAAAATGGAGAGCACAGAAACCTTCGCTATGGAAAACATTTAGATTTGGCAATTTTCATCACATTTTGATGAATGGCATAGCATACAAGGGACAAAACAAACATTGATTTTTATGTTACATAAATTATACATTATCTATATTCATTCTTTCCATGTACAGAACTTCGCATGTTGTGTCTCCCAGACTGTGCCCTCTAGCACTACAGGCGTGCAGTACTGGAGGGTGGGACGTGCTCAGCGTACCAATTCCTCCCGTCTCGTTATACGGTCTTTGCAACCATTGAGAAGAAAGGTAACGCCGTAGCTGAGTGGTTGGACCATTCGCTTCTCACTAAAGCGGCTCCGGTTCGATCCCAGGCAACCGCATGTGAGATTTGTGCTGGACGAAGCGGCGCTGGGGTTTCCTCCGGGTTCTGCTGTTTCCCTCGCCATCTCATTCCTTCAGTGTTACATTTTCATTCCATGCATCATCAGTGTCACCGCCTGCGGTGCCGTATGTAGTAAAATCAGACGTTAAACACTGCAAAAAGAAAAAAGAAAGAAATTGAGAAGCCACTTTTCCTCAATCCAATAGCTCCTCAATTTGCCCCTCAAGGATCTGTGCACACCACGAACCACGTCTCCCAGTGTGGAATTACTGGAATTGGAATTGGACCCGCGTTCGATTTAAAATAAAGGTATAGCAAGTCTATTTGAATTTATGTATAAGATATTTGTCGCTCGCGCGGTGTGTGTAAACAGTATGTAGCAGTGGACCGATTTCTATTGTAGTACTGCCTGTTATTTCGCCCCCACCCCTTTAATTTTCAGTTTAAGGTCCTTAACTGGGTAGGTCACATCGGTCGGTGACTGAACGAAGTACTTTGAATTAAGCTAAAGTGGATTGGGGTCCCTAGGTTATCCTAATTCGTCTTCCCCCTGAAAATCCCTATTTAAGTAACTAGTGTTAATCAATATTCGAACTCCAGACCACTTAACATGCTAACCTCACACCACAGAAATGAGCTGGTAACTTACTACTATAGGTCCACGAGGCTGCAAGGCTGTAGATTGCAAGATTGTAGATCTTATGTGTGCATATTCCTGACGGGGTGCCCCGTCTCCCCCCCCCCTTCCAGAGTCAGGGGTGAAATGAGGGGATACGTAGGGTGGTCGCAATTGCGCCGAGACGACAGTAGAGGGCAGGCGGATTTGAACTCCTGCTCGTACTTGGGCTCCTCTTTCCCTTACGGACTCTACGTGGGGAGTCCGGTACTCGGAGACCTCGGTCGGGAGGACGGGGATCTACACAGAACCAGCATCTGCCAGGCACCCCAAAAGCCTGAAACAACCAAGCAAATGAAAGGTGAACTCCCAAAAAACGGAATTGATTGAAAAACGACCATGGGAATCGAACTCACGACCTCCCGAATGCCAGCCTCAACAAGATTATATGGCTATAGCGAATATTTTAATATCAGTTGGTATCTACTTGCCTTATAATCCAAGAAATGTTCTCTGATATAACAAGCAGTGCATAACAATTGGCATTCTTGGATGAATCCCTATAAACTTAAACGTTAGACTTAGAATGTTATACATATGTAGTTATAACGGTAGTTTGTTTTATGATTATGTGGAGTTACGAAACTAACTTTTATGGTTTATTTTCTTCAGCGTATAGTGCAATATGCGCGAGTTTGAGTGTTCGTGTCTTGGTACGTCTTTCTTATTGTATAAAAAGTTAAATAAAGCAGTTCATAGAGATGCAAAGGCACTGCGCCAGCCAAATGCAAGTTCAACGAACCAGAGTGAGTTATGCTGCAAAATATAAAAAGTATCTTGAATTATAATTTATAGCTGGTTTTGAAATTTATTACTAAATTACATTTTTACGAGGCAAATATAATATTTAACTAATGAGTGACACACCTACTTGATTCTCTTAGGTTGTGTACTATGTTAAATCGTGTAATGACCGTGTGGGGCTAAACTGCTTCACACTACAAGTTCTCCGCTACTCTGTGCTTTCTTACAATTATTACTAACGGCTACCGCTGGTAGTCCAGGCGACAGCAGGGCCGGACCCCAGTCCTGGTTTCAGGAGTGAGCGCTTGACCTCTGCACAGGACGATATCTACATAGTTCGGGGTGAGTTTTGTGTTTGGTCGTAGTTTTGATTTCCCTTATCATTGCTGAGTCTGACCGTGAAGTTAGCTGGGCTGCACCTTTCTAATGTTGGGTTTTGGGTACAGCTCGTATGGGGCGATAATTCTTGTGTGCTGGTCAAGCGGGTTTCAAGTGTGCCAAAATTCTGTATTTCATTGCTCTTTCTGATTAAAAACGTGGAACATTTCACTTAGATTTGCCATGTGGCAATTTCATATTAATACAAGATGATATTTATAGAGATAGTTCAATGTTTGCTCTTAAAAGGTTTATTCCTTGTTGGCCAAAGACGTTTCATTGTTGTTCACATTCGTTCATTAAGCACTGCTGCAGTGCTTGGGAGGCACTCCTTTAATAGAATTGGTCCTGCCGATAACCCCAGTGTTAGGGTTCGCACTTCCTTCGTTTCCTTTCCTCTTAGTTATGCCAGCACCGCCACCACCACCTCCACCACCACCACCACAACCACCACCACCACCACCATCACCTCCACCACCACCACCACCGCCGCCGCCGCCGCTGCCACCGCCACCGCCACCACCACCACGATGCAGTGACTAACAACGAGTGCGGTGCATAAGAAAGAATTGCAGGAATCTTGGAGAGGCATTGGTGGCAGGCTTGTTTGTGGAAGTGGAGGAAGTTCCATGTTACCTCACACTCACTATATAAGGAGGTGAGGAAACGGCAGAGGAATGAGTTGCGGTTACAGATATGAGTCGAGCAGTGTGTCACTGAGTGCGAGGCACTTTTCTCTCTCTCTCTCTCTGTCTCTGTGTGTGTATGTGTGTGCGTGTGTGTGTGTGTGTGTGTGTGTGTGTGTGTGTGTGTGTGTGTGTGTGTGTGCATGTGCATGTGGTACTGTCTAGTGAAAGATACGTCGCGTCGAGGTGAACAAGTCTTAATGTGTGTTGAGTGAATTATAGTATCAGCGAAGACTGACTGTGTTAACGTCAGTAGAAGAGAACTGTGTTTTTGTGCAAAGTTTTTTAAACGAAAATAAAACCGAGCAGATTTTGTCACTTTGTCACAGTATTCTGTAGATTACCTTCCTTAAAGCAAAAGTTACATCCTAAATTAACAATGAATGTGTAAAACTATTTTTAAATATCTGCTAATTATTCTTTCGCTCAATCGGTGTGCAGGCAGTAAGTTGGAAATTTGAATCATATTGGAATACGTGGTAAAGAAAGTAAAAATGCCTAATTCATTCAAATCGTGAATATTTGGCTTTTAATGCCAATGCTCATACTGCATGAGCCCATGGAGAGATATCCCTACGCGCATTGAACTCTCTAATCTGTTTTAACCCTCCGTCGGGCGCAATATATCTGAGAGATACCTCTCCCGCTTTTTTAAACAATATGACACAACTGTTTATGCGAAATTAATGAAAGTCATTGTAGCTTCCTAAAGCACACTGTAGCACTTCCTGGTTCATTATTGGCCAGCTGCTTGTTGTTTCGTTCGATTATCAAGCAAAAGTATCTGTGAGATACATTGCGCCCGCTCATGTACCTCATTGTTTCTGTGGTCTTTTTTTCTGCTGGTCACGTTTATACGTCCCATAATGTATAAGAAGCAAGAAATGTTCAATCTGTGTAAACCTAGCGACCTACAGAAAGCTCTAGCAATACTCTGGGATGAAAATGAAGATAATAATGAAGATTTTCTTGATTATGAAAGTGACACAGATTGCGAAGCTGCGACAGAAGTCCATGATGAAGATTCTTCAGGTCTTTCTACTGAAAATAAGCGCAAAATTTGCAAGACTTGCCTTGTAGAGTCAAAAAAGAAGCGACTTCCAAGATATTGCTGCAAGAAATGTGAAATATACTATTGTTTAGAGCATGCCGGACAGGTTTGCCTGAAGTGTGCTGAGAATTTGCAGTGAAAACTCTCAAGTATTACAGACACACGCACATACAATTTACTTCAAATAACTGATTAATTGTAATAATTTCATAAAAGCTGATGATGCTTATTGTTAACTTTATGTTCAAATATAAGAATAATTACCCTTTCACATTTTGTACATTCGCAGTATTAGTTTATTTTCTGCAACTTACATAACTCATGTTTTTCAAATGTAGTATGATGTACTGTAATACTTTGAAAATAAAATTTGGTATATAAAAATAACATAATTAAAACACAAGAAAATACAAATATTTCACATTTAGGAGGAATTTCAGACAGCACAGAGGCAGAAATGTACATGGTATCTCTCAGATATATTGCGCCCGAACACGTAACAATAAGTATTGCGCCTGACGGAGGGTTAAGCAAGTCTCCAAGGAGATCTGAAGTGCTCCATCATCCACCAAAGACAATTTGCATCGTTGCCGGTGCTTCTTAATTTCCAGACTTTATAGTTAGCTAATATTTGGGGTGATCTGTATTTGCCACTTTGTTGTTTTATGTTAGCCATAATCATATTTATCAAGGCTTTTTATCTAACTGTGATTTATTTCGAGAAACAACTAAAGAAAGGAACACTTATGGGTTTTATGCAAAGTTAGGCTTTGTGTATCACGGAAATGAAACATGGAGAAAGGGTTGAAAGAATTTGAACTGTATGTATGTAAAAGCTATCATAAGAAGTTGACAGACAAGTAAACAAGAAAGGTGTTGAAGAAAGAGTGTGCTACGGTACAACAATACTGAAACCGAGCAGCAAGAAGGAAAAGACTGGGGAACTGATTAACAAGAAACTGTTTACTGAGAGATGTACTGAATGCTGAATGGGTAAAATTGTTTGCAGAGAACATAGAAAATGATGGATAATTTAGCAGGAATGAAGACAAATGCAGAAATGAAGAAAGTGTAAAGAAGGAAGAGTGTAGTGTTGCTCTGAAGAATGAAAATTATTACAAGTGGTGTTTTCAACGACATTTTGGAGAGACCCGAGGTCGCCTTTTGAGAAATGTTGTACCGCATGTTTCTACGTGCCACAGGTGAATTTTGGAGAACGGACTTGTGCCGCTCTTCCGCCAGATTGTGATGATCATGATAATGTTCATCTTCATCTTGCTGCCTCTTTCCAATGCTCCTAAAACTTCATCTCATTAGTTGGAAAGAAGGGCTTTGCCGTCTTTGGATTTCTTTGAAGTGGAAATTCTTGAAGGAATGAGTTACAGATGCCCTGCGGCGTTCACCCCTCCCCCCCCCCCTTCTCCCTGCCGCCCTATGTAAACTGCTTGTACAGGCTCTTACCGATAAAGAGACGAGGTCGGTCGGCGGGGAATTTCAATCAGTTGGGAAATCTGCAGACAGACATGTTTCTAAATAAGATAGGGTCACGAGATAGGTACCGGCAAGGTAGCGATGAAATGAGTTTCCTGCTTTCACTTGTTTCAAAGAAATCGCATGCCATTACTCAAGTAAACACTGCATAGAGAAGGAGGGAGGGCCTTCCACGTTAAATGAACTTTATTACGTAGTTCACAATCATTTGACAAATCCGCTGCCTTCGAGAACTTTCTCAAGTTCTGACAAAAAATGTTAACCGTTTTCCTGGTAACCGTTTAATGTAATCCTTACATTTTGAACTGGGGAAGTAATGACGTGGGGATTATATAGCTTTTAACATTCAGCTGCGCTCACCAAAGGTGGAGTAAATACTGCATTTCAATGATATCGAGATTTTATACAAAATACACGCTTTGATTAAAAGAGCTGTGTCTATAAGGAACATATGAATATCATAAGGCACAATCCAAAGTGAAAATTCTAGGAAATTTTCCCCACCCCAAAAACTCTGTAAAAAGAGCATTACTCACGTCATTTTTAATCACTGTAATGCTTTTAATTAAATAAATCGGCATGACAAAAGTTATATGTTGTCAAATAGCCACAGTTAGCTTCTTTACTCCTTCTCTCTCTCTCTCTCTCTCTCTCTCTCTCTCTCTCTCTCTCTCTCTCTCTCTCTCAATATTAGAGGGAACATCCAATATATCAATGACAGCTTTATCCACACATCTGCGTCAAATGTTTGTTTCGAGACATCTAGAAGCGTTTAGAACACTGATGTCCAACCTTGTCTCTATGGAGAGTTTACGTAATTAGCTGTTAGTCCTGTTTCAGTCGGAGGGTGAATAACGCCTGTGGTTTAGGCTCACAAGCAGTCAGTGTCCAGTGACGCACACAAACAGGCGATTCCATGGCAGTTTTTAAGTCATACGTTAAATTTTCTGAGAACGTTCTCAGAAGACCTTCATTCTGGAGAATTTTTACATAAATGGTGAATAGTAAGATATAGAAAATAAATAATACTAAATAAAAAACGTGGATCTCGTTAAGACACACAATTTATGTCTAACACTTTTTTCTTTTGAGTGAACCATTTCTGAGATATTCTTTATTATTTGTTTTAATTTCTCAATACTTATACTTTTCGGAAATAGAAATTGTTATCCCTTTTTATCTCTTGGCCTTGCAAACAACGAATTTCAAAGGCAATGCATGGCAACCAACTCTTAAAGCACTTGACTAATGCTTAAACCCTACAGTATTCCCATACTCTCCTTGTGCCTACATGAAAATTAGCAAAGTCTGCGTATAGTAGAAGGAAGAAACCCAACCTCCCATCTTTCGCAAACATTGGACGTCGCTGGTTTAGAAAGAGCCCAGAGAAAATGTACGAAAAGTGCGCGGGCACAGAGATAAAGCAATTCCTTGAATTAAAAAATATTCTAATGAAGCTTCAGTGGAATATATATTTTTAGCTTGTAAGGAGCTGTGTTACTCAGTTTCAAGGGAATTTAAATTCATTTTAATACTGTTACGTACACTTTTCTTAACGAGTGGTAGAAACTGACTGATGTTACGCGGCAATATAATTGGAATGTTCTATAAATAGCCAGTGATCTCTTCTAATCTATTGAATTCTTTGTAAGTGGAAATCAATACGAAGTAAACAAAACTCTCCAATTAGTGTCAGATAATTAAATAAATACAACAAAAATGGTAATTTACAACAGACAAATAGGGAAAGTCTACTCAAATAGGTAGCAAAATTCAAAATAAGCTATAGGTATCTTTCAAGATGAAGAAGCTATTTTGCACAATCACTGCAGTAAAACCATATATTTCACTACCGCAATATATCGCTTGAGCTCAAGATGTCCGACACGAAAGCTGTCTCGTTATCTCTTATTACAATCTAGAAGGCAGTGCATAGAATAACTCGCCAAAGAACTCGTTCATCACCATCTTTGGTACAGAACTGTAGCCCCTGCTTACCTGTGCATCATTAGGCTATAGGGCATATATTGAGCACATATCTGGTTGGGTTAGACTCGTCGGAATAGAGGCTTACATGTATTGAGGAATTTCAGTTAAACCGTCATCACAATAGGGCTCCGAGTCATCTTACGACCTGTTTATTAACCACAGTCACTGGGAAGGACGCGAGGATTTCTTTTTAGAGGCACGTTTTAATCGCTAAAAGATAAAAAGGTTTTAAAATGACAAATATATCGAATATTTTTAATATTCCGATATAACGATGAGGCGGATGGGACTGCTAAGTCTGTATGTTGTCTGCCGGAGTTTTCCGTCCTTACGCTGCCCATGTAGATGTGCAGTGTCATCATCTAGTTGCTGTCTGGTAGCAGGCATGGCAAGCGCAGTCCATTGCAGACAGTACAACTCAACGTACCTCTTGCAGGGATTACAGGCGGAAGAGCTGGTTTTAACCCTCTTGAGGATAGTCACACACTAGCCACCCATAGGCACCTTTTGGCATGGTGACCCGGCGCCTGCCTGTGCTACGTGCTCCGCTCCACTCTCCGTAGCATATGTGCTTATTGATTGTCCTTGACACGCCCGTGAACGCCAGTCCCTTGGCCTGGGTCTAATACTGTCCTCATTTTTAGGCAACGACCCTACGCTGCTGAGGTTTGTCTTTAATATTGCCTTTGGTAGGCAGGCTGCTGCTTGTATTTTATTTCGGAACTTGTAGCCTTTAGAATGTTTTACATCTTTAATGTTTTGATACTTATCTTTTTACCGATTTATTTTTAAGTTTCAGTTTTAACATTTTAATTTGTAATTGTTTAATTTTCACTTTTCAGCTTCTTCAGGGTGAGGCGTTACAAGTTTTAGGTTCCACTGTTTTTATCCTTTGACTTCGGATCCTAATGACCTAGTGTGGATGAGGTCCTAAACCATTACATTAAATTCACACACACACACACACACACACACACACACACACACACACACACACACACACACACACACACACAGACAGACAGACACACACACACAACACAACACAGACACACACACACACACACACACACACACACACACACACACACACACTCCTTTATAGCAGACCCTAGCGAGGCCGGGAAATAATTGTGGTTAAAGAAACATTCCCACCCTCCAGCCGGGAATCGAACCCGGGACCACTCAATTTGAAGGTTAGCTTACTGTCAGACCATGGTGACAGTATATATGGAAATTTTGTACACACAAGGCCAAACTGTTGGAGAATTCGCGTAAAATGTACAACTTCTCTAAGTTTAACCTTTCAACATTTCAAAGTGTATTGATTCCCGTTTTATGCAGTTTTGTAAACACGTTGCCACATCTACCGATAATGGCGGTTGATAGTCTATAGTTGCGCCCTCTCTACGCAGTCCGCACATTTACGTCATACTTATCCCTGGTACCTCGTGTTACTATCAACACACATATTTTGTCTCTCTGGCCAAATAGCGTTTGGTTTTTGATCACGGTTATTGTTCAGCGGTTGGTAACATTGTGCTCTTCAGGTGATTTATAATATTTCGATGGCAGACCTGCGTGCAAATTTCGCGTTCTGCAAACAAAAGCGAATCGCGCGCGAGAGATAGATGTCGGGTATTTTGTCAATATTTTGGGAATTTGAAACACACTGTGCAATCATATTCATGGGACGTTGATTTAGAATTGGGGTCAACTTTGGTTTCTGATATAGCGGACGGTTAAACAAACGAATCGGCGGTCACATAAAATTGCGAACAATGCAAGGATTTCTGCAATGAAACTTTGTAGCCTACTTTCTGAAACACACGAGGGCAGTTCAGATTTGGTCCGCGTTTAGGAATCCCACCGTCTGCTGTTGGAGAAGGAATACATCAACTTCTGATAATTGTTTTTGAAGTTGCTCTAAATGATTCATTAACCAGCAGATCCTATGCTCCTAAAACATTATCTCTAATAAGTCATTTTTCTTCTTTCTCGATTTATCCTTGTCATTTTGATTAGTTTTACAGAATTTCGCTTAACATTATTTCTCAAAAATCAGGACTAAAGCTTTATGTTCTGCCTTAACGCAAATATTAAATTACAAATGGTTTAAAAATGTTTGTCTACGGCCGTGCATTCTTTTTATCCCTGTGGAATCTGCCTGCGTACTCTGGAAGCAGAGTGAGTGAGTGAGGGAGTGAGTGAGTGAGTGGGGTTTGAGGGCCCGTTGACAACTAGGTCATTTGAGCACATGGAATTGGAGCTTACAAGGTAAAGTTGACTAATTCCACAGCAAAGCTTAACTGTCAGCTTGCACTTTAATGTCTAATATCTCAGAGAACTTCACTGACTGGTCTGTCCTATTTATACTGGAGCCGGTGTCACGTGAGCTTGCAGAACTGACCATACACATGAGCAACGATGATCCAGCGGAATTTCTGGGAAGCTTCTGGACCTCTTTGGTGTTGTCGCTGTTCGATTATATACACACAGTCGCTAGTTGCCCTGTAGTCTTGCACCTTTCTTTTGTGTTTTACCGGCATTATTACGGTCACGTACAAACACAGCCACTCCCGTATCTAAGGATACTCGGCCCCCTCTCATTCGCATATTGTTGAACCACCCAATGTCACAGTATTTAAAGCAGTTCACTGTCATATATTGGAGAATATTTTTGCCCAACATTGTATTTAGAAGATATATACCGTAGAAAAACATTTTAAACCATTTTTAATTTAATATTTGCGTTAAGGCAGAACAGAAAGTGGAGTATGGCTATTAGTCCGGGGGAAAGCTCCGCACTCCTCCTTGGTAAGGTTCGCCATTGGCGGTCGGAACGATCACTTCGGCTCAGGCGGAGAAATATCCCATGGGTAACCTCCGCCAAATAGTTAGGCGTTCTCCTCGACCGCGGGTTAACATACGCTCCACACGTCCACGCAAAGGCCGGACTCGGCCACACTGCACTCAGACAGCTGTACCCTATCCTCCGATCCACCATGCCCACTACGCATTTACCGGGCAATATCCCGCCATTTATCTTATACGGCTGCGAAGCCTGGGGATCAGCGGCACCCTCCACCATACGCAAATTACAGACAGTGCAGAATACGGTGTTAAGAACAATATATGATACCGGGCGTAGATTCCCGTCTTACATCCTTCACAACCACTCTGGACTACCCTACATCATGGACTTGGTAAGGGAGCGATCCCGAACCATGCACACCAAACTGAGTTCCCACACCAATCAGCTGGTACGGGCGCTAGGTCAATACGATCACAGAGCACCTCGTAGAAGGAAAAGTTACCACCTTCCTAAGGACGCCCTTGGGTAATGGTAATGCCACTCCCATCATCTAACACATACTTACCCCAACACCTTTTCCTGCCCCCTTCCTGCATCCAAACTTAGGTATGCAGGAAGAAAGCATTGCCCACAGACACAAAAGCTTGAAAAAATTGGGCCACCTTTTATACTGCACAGATAAAGTCGCACTAAGTGGCTAGGTGCTGTGCAGATAAACATACCGTACAGGAGAAGCTGTACGAGCTGTTCTCGAATGCTGGACTCCGTTTTAGAGTAAGAGTAGAGTTCAGTTGTTTAGGGTATAAGTCGTCGTGTTAATTGAAGCTTTGAGTTACGTGAGTGAATCGGCCAGCCTGTCAGCGAGTACGTGTATGTCGTCGAGTGATTGTATTGCAATAGTAAAGATACAAGAGACAGTAAAAAAGGAAAAAGACATTGAAAGACTGAGAAAGATTATCAGAAGAATAATGTGTATTTGTAGTTAAAGTTAGAGAACAATAAAGTGATAAAAATTAACAGAACTTCACATTTTGCCGTTTTGTTAAAATACTTTGGAAATAAGAATTCTGTTTGGGCTGCTTTTACTTTCTCTGTAACGTACCTATAGTGAGTAGGAGTAGTGCATTTATCGGAAAGTCGCAATGGGTATTTTACGGAAATGGACGTTTTGAGTTCCCCTGAAACCAAAATTATTTTTGGTAAGATCTATGTACATGTGAGGTGCGTACTAAATTAAAAAATAAGATATAAGTACAGCTTAGCGATGTTCCAAAAATCCTCCACTTCACACAACGCTTTAGATAGAAAAGTTTGTTTTGTCAAAAAATTGCTCTAAAGATTTGGATCAAAGTATGTAAATTTAAAATAGTAACACGAAAAATAAAATATATTCCTTTAATTTTCAGAAGAGAGCTTAATTATGCGGTCATCTTTATTCAGCATGAATTCTGTAAATGTAAAAGATAGTCAAAAGCAGGAAACCTTCAGGTCTCGTTAAATTATCGTTGATGTAAACTTTTTGGGGCATTAATCATTTTCTAGATTTCGGTGTTAAAGTGACTCTTCCAGTGATTTGTCTTGCCTCTTAGAAGTGCAAACTCATTATTTTCCTTAAGAGATTAATAGGAATGCGCTTGCTTTGTGAATATCGGTTGGGGTTGTAGTCGCAGTATGTTTCTGTGTAGTTAGTACAAAATGTGTACCAAAACTAGATTATTCAATGATGATCATGTTTAAAGAAAGTAGACTGAATGGATATGTTATAGTGATGGAGCAGATTGAATAGTTGTAATATGTAATTTGATTTGTTCTATAATATGTCAGTCACTTCCTAACCGTATTTAGTATTGCACGATTGCTGTCTTCTATTTGATTCCGAATATGTCAGTACCATTCCGTTGTCATTTACTTCTGCAATTAGCATAGAGATGTAGAGCTCCAAAGATGAGTTATTCATGTCTTTTCTGCTAAAATGAGTCCCTTAACCACAAAATATTAAATATTGAACTTCAGCGTGTGTATTGGAATTAATTCGTGAGCATACGCTTGGTAACATTAGCGTGTGTGTAGAGCAGAAGATCAGGAATGTGGCGACAAAAACTACACGCTTGGAAAGCTTGAAAGATAGCCACCTGCTCCTTCATTACTCGCAGTAGCTGTATATACACAGCATATGACTTTCGAGTCCCGACTACTTTGGGCTTTCCCTTGTCGTAGGTGTGAATGTATGCATGGAAACGTTAAACCCATTAGTAAACAAAACATTCGCCTCTTCAGTCCTAGTCTGTTGTAGCTAGACGGTGCTGATGATGCTTTCTATAAAGCTCAATTATGTCCTTGACCTTTCACGACAGATTAGTGTGTTACTGGACCTTTTTATTCGTATATTTGAATTTAGCATCACTTGAAGTATGCGTACTCGTGCCCCAGACAGCTTATTCATTCATTTATTCATTTATTTCATTCAAATGCCTTTTAGGGTCAGTTGAGCTCAAAATGTGCATTTTCTGTAAAATCCTGATATGGATTTTGAGTATGATACTTTTCTTGGCTGTTGCAGGTATGATAAAGGATGTAATCTACAGATAATATGCAATACGTTTGTCATTAGCTTTTAGCTTTTAAGCGTTAAGACCAGCCTGAATGTTATTAGGTAGAAGATAGCATTGCATATTCGCGTTGCTATAGTGCACATCAAAGCTCAGTCACAAGAGTTGCAATTTGTTTCGTTACAGATATGCTTTAATAGAAACACTCATGTACTCCTTTAAAGCCCAGAAACTGTATCTAATTATTGTTTCGCATCTATATTTGTGTGGTTTGGAAAGCACTCGCTAAAATCCCAGTGTTATCAATTGTTACTGATCTTAGTTGTGTTCTTTCTTAACCATGATTGGTAAATAGAGCAACATCTTATATAGAAGGTAGAATGCCAAATGAGTAATACGTGTTAACATAGAACATGCAGTTATTGTGAGATGTAAGGAGCATTAAGTGTAGGGAAATCGTAGTAAGCAGTATTCTTGAGAACAAGCTCTACGTTCTACGTCACGAAGACATGAACACGGCCGCTTGGGACCTGACCCTTTCCATGGCAGAACATGACAGACAGCAGGCTGCACAGTTACAGGCAATAAATGCAAATTTCCCTTCCTGCAACCGCACCATTTTTATCCAGAGATTTCCAGCAGTTGCCTACCTTGTTCGTAGAAATAACGGATATCCTTGCAAATAAGTATCTAAATGTATAACTATCCTGCTTTTTTTAATTACAACTTTCTTCTGCTATTACCGTTAAGCAGAGAAAGTATTGTATACCGTCCAGAAACTCAGTATCGAAATTTCGCCGGGTCGCGAAGCCACATAAACGGACAGGAGGGCTTGGAATACGAAAGCCTTCCCACTCTCCACTTCTGCACCCCACTCATGACGTCTGTGATGGGTACAGATGGCGGACGAAGCGGCCGCACGTAGTATTTTGTTTGTTTTTCCATATCTTAATATTCACATATTCTTTTTCTATTTCATTCACTTGCTTTTTCTTTTACAAGCATTTTCTTTATTTTTCTTGCTTCCTCTACCTGTTTCTCCTTATATAAGTTTTAAGTTAAAACTTTGCTTTCCTTTCAGTACTTTTTGTCGCCTATTTATTTCTTTTTTCCATTAGTTCTCGCAGCTTCATTGGCTACAGCATATATTTACATGTATCCCGTCGCGTATTTAATGTCAGGAATCCATGTTGTTTTTTATATGGCTAACACATTATGTAACTGATCCATATAATACATGATTATGATTATTGTTGCGAGCTGAAGCGATTAGTGAGGACTGCTCGGAGGATGAGTGAGGTGATACGTAATTCAGCATGCTGGGTACATCTACATGATATCCAATTTCACTCTGTACATCTGTTTTAAAGCTTGTGACACATAATCGATACGCTTTGCCCATTTCGACCCATCGTGCGCTCGTATATTCTGTTCACGGAAATGATGCATTTCTCTCGTTCACCCCATTCCGCAACTTTGTTCGAGATATTTCATTGAAACGCGCTTCATGACCTATTGACATATTATAACTGTCCAGAATATCTCGAATAACGTCATTAAGAAATACTTACAGTGGCATCATCATTGTAAACTTCAAAACCTCGGGAATTATCACATTCAAGGAATTTGTTATCTTCCTTTCTTGCGTTTGGGCGTCCTTCTATTCATTTCCCTTTTGGTCCTGTACGGGAGAGGGATTTCCCGAGACACCAGGCCAATGTTGGAAAGGATACTTACATCCCCCGAATTTTCCATCCCTCCATTTCATTACACCTTCCTTTCAATCCAGACTTTCAGGGTTGGAAGTGTTGGCTATGGACGAGTTAGTGCTGCTGTGTGGGGGATTTGCACACTGTAACTGCTGTTCTCGAGGGATGGATGGCCTTGTATTGCCACACCTGTCAGGAAAAAACGCTGTCGAAACCCATCCAGCTAATAGGTACATGATCAACATACCCAGTATTCTCATGACAATAAAAATACTGTCAATTTATAATTATCAATGCTAATGACAAATTTATCTTCCGTAAACAAAACCGAATCAAGCGGATAGTGAATATGTTCTTATGATTTAAACTGGACTTCACTTTCTTTACCACAATTTGAGCAAAATAAAGAAGAAACGTCAATAAGAAACTGAAGACAAGACAACAATGGAAATACTACTCCAAAATGTTGCCCTACGTTCGGCTTCTTAATCGATTTCTTTAACATATATACCGGTTTCAAAACTAGCACGTGGGATAGCCCATAGAGAATATTAAATGAAATTGTTAAACAACAATAAATGAAATAAAAATTAACTATAGACTTTTACCTCCACATAAAGCAGTTCAGTCTCTTCCCACTTCATTATTCAAGAGTGCAAACAAGATATTATTGACTGTCTGTGCGGTCTGGTGGTTAGTATGCTAGCTTCCAAATCACTAGGTCCCGGGTTCGATTCCCAGCTGGAGGATTGACATTTTTCTTTAGGCCACAATTATTCCTTATCCTCCCTAGAGTCTGGAAGATTGAGTGTGAGTGTGTGAATTTAATGTTTATAAAGAAAAACCAACATAAAACAAACCGGAAGTAACACAGTCATAAGATGAGTGAATATCAATACCGATGAGGAATTGCTCCAAATGAAAAGCCGATGATAGGAGCTTAGATATTAAATGAAAAAAAGACATGGCTTTACTTTCTCTAGCAACCAGAGGAAGTTTTGTACCGCACCCAAAACTTCGATATGGAGATTTCACCAAAATTAAATGTTTTAAGATCCACTAAAATAAAGAAAATCATTGTTTTGAAAAGATCCGTGCGATGCACTCAAGCACGCGTACATGTGTGTGTGTGTGTGGGGGGGGGGTGGCTGTGGGTGTAGGGTGTAGTTTGGTGTGGAGGGTGTGAGTGTGTGTGAACAGCAAACCTTTTAACACAAAAATCAAACAAGTACGAAACTTCCTGTTTAGCCTCAGAAGAGGAAGATTTTAAACAAAATCCTCAACTCCAAAATACCCTTTACTTGAAAACTGTTCACAATTTTTAACCTCTCAAAAAGTCTAACGAATGTAACCAAAATGCTGTATTTAAGCTATTGGATATTCCAAAGTGAAAAATGTTATTTTCTAAAGTATTCAAGTTAGAGACTTGTGTACCAGATTTTATTTCAATGTCTACACATTCTTGATATATTAATTAATTTTTAGCAATACTATTGGGCACAATCAAAATGTTTCCTGCAAGAGATGTTGAGCTACTGAGTTGATTTTTTTTTAAAGTATGTCTCTTAATACGCTTTGTGACAAATTTAAAAATGGACTACTTTATGTAATGAATAGTTTTTATTTAAAAAAATTTAATATTGTATAAAATATCTTAAAAAGGTGCATTGTTATATTAATTATTTTGCTTAAAAATTATAACCAATATCAAAATTCTAATCGGACATTTTGTCATCTATATTCCGAACTACATTGGAAACATTTTTAGACCTCTAGGTATATTTTTATGGGACAAGATAGATTTCCAATATGAAAAACTAACAAAAAAAATTGTTTCCGAGAAAAATGAGTTTAAAGTTCAGTCACACACTTCGTTATTAAAGTCTATGCAAGTATATTTTTCCCCCATCTGATTTTGTTAATCGATCTGCATAAGGCAGGCGTATTGCCCTTTCTTTTCGGCATTTTAAAACATTAGAGTAATTCAATATGTGATTTTAAAATATACCTAATATATAATGTGTACAAACACGTGGTCTGTTTATAGAAATAACAGGAACTTATCTGCTGCCACAATTTAAGCTTCATCTTCGCCACAGTTATGTACAAAAATGAAAAACCAACAGAACAATTTGCAGAAGATTGGTTAGAAACATAATGGGTATGTAAGACACTGTATTTTTGTACTCCAATAACATTTTTGCTTGTCATTGGTATCGTCTACTTGCCTTCTTGACAACTCTCTTAATACTTAAGTGCTACTCAATAGCTGCAGTACCTCATCATAAGTGGATCTTCAGTTGCCGAGGTGCTCTTACCTTCACGTTGCCGTCAACGGCTCCCTTTTGCCACTACGTCATATCATCACTTATTATTATTCTTCATACCACTACTCCTGCTCCTTCAACCTTTTTGTAAAAATAATTCTCCAAATATTTTAAATTGAGCAGGATGAGGTATTAGAAATATGCCTGTTTATGATTCACTTTCTTCTAGGTTTCTCAGAATTAATTGCCCATATGGAGATTACTTAGAAGCAGTTTGTCTTTTCAATCCCCAGTGATTTTATTTAGAACCTTCATCAATTTATTCTCTCGAATGCCTTTTAAAGAACAGCAAATGTAGACAAGCAACATTCGCTGCATGTCTTCTGCCTTCCTTTCGCTGGAAGAAACTGCATAACAAGTTCTATCGAAAATCAATGCTTATCGAGCTTCACATTTACCAAACATTGAAATTCAGAGTAAGTGTATTGTTTGGGAGTACATCTTTGTTCTATAAAATCAGTATTCCTGGAGTCCTAGTGCAATTCCGCTGTAGACTGAGGATCCCTGCATCAGAAATGGTTCCAGAGAGGGCAGATGTTAAAGAAAACAAAATGTGTTTGAAGTTGGTTTCCCAGAAACTTTTGTTGGAATTGAATTTTGGAATTGCAGCTCCGGGGTCCATTATGCCCCGCCCCAAAGGGCCGCTCTTGAATTAGCAACATCCGAGTGCATTCAGAACACTCTCGCGAGAAGATGCCGTCATGTAATCCCTTGCGACTTAGTTTCCTGGCTTAAACAACTACAATTTCGAATCCAGCCTAGTTCTCCCACAGAGAGTAACTAGTGTAAATTTCGCCACAATAAACTAGTAAGTGTGCATAATCATACAGCCTCATTACTTGTTGGGTAGGGTGAAGAAATCGTAGTAAAATGTTTTATGTAGGTACCTTAGAAGCACACAAAATCTACACACTAAAGTGGTTAAGCCCTTACAAGGGCAGGTACACGCATGACACACCTCGGGCTGTTCTCAGCCTGCCAGATAGCGTCGTCTACACACTAAGATTTTTACGTTCCCTGTCATAGTATGGGAACCACTGTATTCCATGCAAAAACTCGATGTCCAAATTTCTCCCAAATACATGTTTTCATGACGCCCATATACGCATAGCGTCCTGCTTTTGAACGTTTGACAATATTCTTGTCTCGTATCCCTCTTTTAGCTATAACGAAATCAGTAAAAAATATACGGACTTCCCATTTAGAGAAATATAAGTATTCAAAAATTTAAACCAGCAACGATGAATATCTCAAAAACGGTTGTCTACGCAAAAAAGTAGCCCATCTTTCCGGGAAATTTAGCTCTATTGGTACTCTGTTAAGTATTACAGCCTCTGTGTGCTCAGGTGATGAATATATCCTATTCTTAAAACGCTAATTTTTCTTTCTGATTTATATTAATAGGGATAAATGTTGTGGTAATGATTTTATTATACCTCTCTTAGATAATACAGAGGAGAATAAAATGACTTTTAAGTGGCAGTCAAATATTTTAAAAGCTAGTCTCTGGGATAGGCATCACATTTCCTTCACTTCGCATGGCTAACACGAAAACGCGAATAACTTCCTATTTGAGAAAATTACCTCTTACAATTTACCAGTTGTGCACACCTCATCCAGAATGCAGACAACTTCTGAGGCTATTCGTCGAAAATTCAAAATTGAAAATGTTTTCCCTGTGAAGAACAGTTGAGATGGGAATATTTTTTCTTTGGAAATCGACATCTTCGGAAGATATAAAATAAAATGTAAATAACCCTTAGCGCTACAGCCCTTCACGGGCCAAGGCTTATCGCCGGGCCGCTGCGTCCCCCATCACAGGAGTCATGTGTGGGGTGCAGAACTAGAGGGTGAGACGTTGTTAGCTCTTCCGGCTCTCACGGCCGGTTATGCGGCATTCGATACCTGGGGTCACTACTTCTTTATCACGTAGCTCTTCAATTGGCCCCTCCGGGATCTAACGAGACCGAGCGCACCCCGAGCCAGACCTCCCAGCGTGGAAAAATCCCCACGCCGGTACGGGGATCGAACTCGGGTCCTCTATGCCAGGGGTATGCACGCTACCACTGTTCAACGGAGGCAGATCCTTGGAAGATGCTGAGCTCAAATACCAAGTTTTGTAATTAATCAACTTTTTGTTTTTGGGTTATGGTTTTCCGAGACACACAAGCTCACAAACATACACAAAATGGCTTTTTTGGATAGAGAGGGTCTTCATAAGCCCTATAAAGACCTACATCTACATGCTGTAAATATTCAGTCTGGTATGTTAAATAGTTTGACATGAGTCACGAATTAACATTGGCGAAATAGGGCTTTTAATGTCCCTGAAAGATTGGTGCTGCATCGTCACAAAACAGTAGTTAATCAATGCGCGTGATTACCTGTCCATGCCCTTTCCTTGTTCTTGAACACATTTCAGTTGTCGAGCCAGTGTTGGCACTGTTATTATAATTATTATTATTACTGTTACTGTTCCCGTGTGACACTGTCACTCGGAGTGACAGAGAATGATTACGCTTCTCCCGATGATGATACCAGTGACGTTAGAGCCAACATGAAAAACTGCCCCTGATAAAACGTGTCCGACACGTCGATCAGGTTGCAGCAGAGGGGAGGAAATATCGTGGCTGTTCTATCCGCGGGGGCTTAACGCTCCTGTCGCTGTGTGCTGCACTGGTTCTCAAATGTGCGACGCAACCTCCACTTACAAAAGTTAAGAACACGTGCAATCTTAAAGACAGTCATTGTTATAAGCATGTTCATATACCAGCCTTGTTAATGACGCTTTCTCCTACCTCCTTCGTTTTGTACTAAAGTAGGTGGAGGAAAGTCCCAAAGAGTTATGACGCATTCATGGGACTCAAAACTCATATCGCGACGTGTCTGTTAGAACAGACTCGTAGATCCTTATACATACATCCTGCTTCGTCATGAGTCGTTCCGAATATGTAGAATTATACTGGTGCATTCCTTTATTGCAGAGATTGTAGTAATACAAGTGTAATTGAAATAATTCATCAGAATATGGTAATTACAGTTATATGTATGTGCTCCAAAAAGTGAAGTCGCTTGAAAGGGACGGTGGGTGGATAAAAGAAGCTCTTCATTTTATCATATTGGGTACGGTAGCTTGTCGCAATTGGAAGCATGCATCACTGCTGTAAATACTGGTAAAAAGTGCACGAAATGCACTCATATTCAACATAACTACTTTGTCAAATTAGATTGTATAATGAGGAACAGAATAGAAACACAACACTACCTGGCATAAAACTATAATTATATACACACATCAATCGAAATTGTTTTTATTTAGTTGTATCTGAGGATGTCGTAATATGAAAAAAATTAAGAGGAAACCTTGCGATGAAAGCAATAATGGCGGCCATTCTCTGGTTATAGAACCGAGATTCGACCTTTAGTGATACTCGATTGAATAGCGTTGTAGATCGGACATGCAACTCATTTCAGAGTCAAATGAATACTTTAGCGCTAAAGACATCTCTAAGTGCTTTCTTGCAATCCAGCAAGAGAGAGAAAGAGAGGATATTAGCGAAGTGTTTGGCAAGGTTACGATCGGACAGAACAGCTATGAGTTACAAGGTCACGACAAACTGTAGCTTGTGGTAACGATAAAAAAGAGGATTATATTTCTGTGATTATTTGCCGCAATATAATTCTAAGCGTCATTGAAAACGCTTTTAGGTAGTCAATCTTCGCACCCACATTATAATCCCGTGTATAATATTTTATCAAAACTTACTGAGGCCAATACCAAACCGCCACTGGTTAAACTTTTCTTTCTTCCTTGTGGATTAGTGCCCTTGGGTTACAAGCGTGGAGCTGACTAACAAACTGGTATATCAAAAGAAAGTGCAAGATACAATGCTATCTTTTTTGTGTGATTTCTTTAGCATTCGCGTTCCAATTGGTTCATTAAAAACGGAAAATAATAATTACAGAAGGGGACTGTTGGATGTTACAAAGTGTTTCCACGGCCTTCTTAATTGCGGCAAGTGTTGACGAAAGTTTTCTTTCTTTCTGTTGGTCGCAATGCCTTAAGGGACGAAAGAACAAAGACTTGGGAAGTGACAACAACCCCCACCCCTCCAGCTCTCTGGAGCGCTTTGAGAGTTTGTGGTGGGAAGGATTAGAGCTAATGTCGCACAAGACGAAATATACTGCTGGCATAATTTTGTATCCGAGTTGGCTTACACTGTTAAAATAAGTTGCTAAACATTTAATTTTTCCTCCTGCTAAAGTTATGTAATCTGTAAACTTAAACTTTGATCCTTTTGCTTACAAATTCAAATACTGTGATATAACCTGGATTATAACTATATTATATTAACATTAGTTTAAATTTATTTGGAAATTAATTATGATAAATGTGAACTCTTTTCCTGCTCTAAACAAGACTTGAACAGCATTGGCACTGGAATAAAAATTGTTGAACAATCCAACATGACACTTTTTGGTGCTCCTGATTTGCTTCCAGCTGTTGAAGAAGTTATACGTGGAAAATTAGAAACAGTAAAAATCTTATTTGATGCTCTACAGCAGGGCCTCTCAGAGTTTAAACTCGCACCGTGTGCATTCCAAGGTTCAGAGGTTCCTTGCGCCGTGCATCATGGCAACTCGGTTATGTTCGACTCAACTCGCGCGTTACCCTCATCGACCGGCCGCTGCGTCCTTCAGCCGCAGCCAAGACCACGGAGGAGTGCAGTTTGGGGTGGCGGGAATCAGCACGTCGACTCCACGGAGGCGGTTAGAAGCGCTAATAATGAGCAACATTCTCTAACGAAAGCAAAGAATTCCGAATATATTTAAATCAGAGCGGGAACTTTCTTAATTTTTTTAAAGTCGTGACGATAGAACCATATACCCCATCTGTGTACAATAAATAATTACCTGTGTAAGAAAAGTGTCTGTTGAAAGACACTATATGAGAGTGCACGTAAAACATGATGAAATCATAGGAGAAGCTAGAGAGGAAGAATTAAACTGGTTGCATCTTTGAGGTTTGCACCACTGCTCCTTATATCATTAAAACAAAGGACTAGATTTATTCAGTTTAAGGGACACTGGGAGTGAAATTTTGGTCAAAATTGTCAAAAAGTCGAAAATTATTTTTTTACCTCAAAATGTTCCAGGAACACCGGTACATTTGGATCAGCTAACATTTTTCATATCCCTCACTCCATGTGGCCATTACGGCCCTTTCAAATAGCGCTCTTCCCTTAACGTACACAGGATGCTCCTATATAAAAGCCTGTATTTTTTTTTTCAAAACTACATTTCTGCACATTCCAAAAGAAGGTCGCGCCTGAGTTTTGCTTCAAATTCAATAAAAACTTCCAAAACTATTCATAAATAGCAGCTAAACAAATCTATGTTTCAATATTGATTTTATCATTAACATGAATTCCAAAAACATTTTTTTGTATGAAAAAAATCAATAATTTTTAAGATTAAATTTTCTTTGTTATTAAAAAAATTTGTACAGCATAATCAGCAAACGTATTTGAAATATCTCTACATACAATTGTTACCCATGTTTTAGAGTATCAGTTCTGCCAATATAAATGAATTTTGAAAAGTCAGTAGACGCGAGCTCTATTTTAAAAATGTGCCTATTAAGTTCATAAAATAATTTATATATCGTAAACGAATTATCCAATTTTAGTGAAATTTGGTGTAGTAAAAATTTCAGAAAAATCTATAAAAAAATGTGGAACTTTCAAATTTCACTCCCAGTGTCCCTTAACATTACGCACCGCCGGTAAACATTACGTAGTGGGGAAGAAACAGTGACGGCAAAGGCAGCGATACAAGCTTAAGGAAAGTGGTTACAGCAGCCGGACGGTAACCGGTAGATCCGTGGTTCAAATCCCGGTCATGGCATCAATTTTTCAGTCTCATTCTTCCCTTTCCAATAAGAATGTTATTTATATAATTGATTAAACTTTATTATACAATAATTATGGTAAATCTTAACCACCTTTTGTTTTCTCTAGTTAACACATACTAGTAAAGTCCTCGCACATAATTGTACCGACAAAAGACTGACAGTATTGGCATTACTATAGATATGTATGACTTACTAAGGCCAATGTTTACTTACTGTGTTACTTATAGTAAGTAGGGAAAGTACGCATTCCGCTCAAAATTCAATATCGAGGTTTCAATGAAAATTCGTATTCCGAGGGCCTGAATAAAAAGGAAAGTATTTTTAGAAATCTCTCTGTGTGTTGTGTGTGTGTGTGTGTGTGTGTGTGTGTGTGTGTGTGTGTGTGTGTGTGTGCGCGCGCGCGTGTGTGTTTTGTGAACACTATAACTCAAAAACAAAATTTCTGTGTTATATAGGTGCGGAACCTTCCAAGGTGCAATGGATAATTAATGCATGAATAGCTGACCTGAGTCATTAATAAGTTAATTGCACTCCAAATGATATGAACGCCTGTATAAGTTCTCTCAACAACTACCTTTTACCCTACTTACTATTATCTATTGCATGCACCCCACAATTTTCATTTTAAATCTTACAAGTATTTTCATAGCTATTGAAAGTTCAGTCACAAATTTTCAGAACAATCTGCGTGGAGTTAGGAATCTATATGGAACCACAAATCTGTATGAGACATGGTGAAATCATTTTACACTTTTAAATCCATTTTTAAAATTCGGTGTGTTAATGTTAAACAACTTCTTATTCAAATAATTAAGACAAAAAGTCTTGTTTGTCTGTTGGTTTTTCATCCAGTGCTGAGGTATGTTTTAAGTTTCAAAGCACATCAGAAGTTATTATCAGAAAATTCAACATGATACATTTAATTTGTTATGAATATACCTTAAACATATTGTGAATTAATGAAAAGCGTTGGAGTCACTTTTAAGAAAATCAGAATCTTCGGAAAATTGTCAATATAAAGGATAGCTTTGGTGGAGAGATTTTCTTGAAAGTGAGTTAATATTGCATTGTCATCCAGTACCTACTGAGGTATGTTTAAAGCTCCAGGTCATCGTGAAGTTAGTTTAAAAGCGCTTCCATTTAAAGGGTAGCTTGGGATAATTAGGTAAATATGACTCAATAATGATTACAAACCAGGTGGGAATCTAAAATGTATTCACGAGAGACATTACTTAATAACTGCTGTTTCTATAGTAATTTGAGAAGTGCAGATTTAAATCATGTTTAGAGTTCATACTTCATTAAGAGAAATCTCGAAGAATTTAGTACCTATATTTAATATATTTCAGTGCTGCTCTCTCATGCCAAAATATGTGTTTTAAAGTGGCAAATGAACAAACATTGCGCCTACTTTAATCGTTATCGTTACTGTTGTGCTTATTTTGAACTGTTGCAATGCATATCTCCCCGTCTGTTGCACCCGGCTCTTTTATTGCTGCTGACGACGACGATGATGACGATGACGACACGTGTATGTGTGTGTTTAAGCTTCAGTTCTTCACCCTGCGTTTAAACAGCATCTCTTATTCCGAGATAATCAACGCCATCAGCCGCGAAATAGTGTATCCGTTAACAATAATAATTATAAACAAATACAAACTGCATTATTTTCACTGCTAGTGAAATTAATTACTCCGTGATATCCATGGACGTGACAACAATGAATGTTGGGATAACAAACAAAAGACACCCAACTGGGGTAAACAATGCTTGCGTGACAATGGAAACAAAAAGAGCCGTGTGTAAACAAAAGAAGTGATGGATTGCGATCTGTTTCCCGCACAAACACTGCCAAAATTTACATTAAACTTATTCAGAAATCGATAACAACCTGCATTATGCACTCTTTGTTGGCAAAATGGATCTAGGATTGGTCATCACTGAACCAATATTCCTATATCACGATTATAGGAGTATTCCCTACTTAAAAAAGAAAGAGAGCTCAATACAGAATGCCCTACCTACCAGTTAGTAAAGTACAAGAGTTCTTTTTAAGGTTTATTTAAAACGTGATTTTAACAGCTTGCACGATTTATATTAAACGTCCTCGTTATCCCATGTTTTAGTAATACTTTGTTTTCATTTTTATACGAGTAGCTTTGCCAAATCTCTTGAGCAAAAGAGATGCGAATCAAGATACTTTAATTAAATAATTATTTTATTATTTTGGGCTAAGGTGGTGGTAGGTTGTTGTGATTCTTCGCCCAATGGAAAACCGTTGCAATTAGTCACCCACAAAAGTACAAGGGTTATACAGGTATGTCATTTGCGAGAAATTAGTCATTAGTGTCGTGAGCTTCCGAATAGTAGTGCTCTGTTTGAACCCTGTACTTATAAGCGGATAACTATTATTTTTAAAACCGAGGATTGCCGAAAAAAACTATGCCTATCGAGTAGAAATGCCTTATTGCGCATCAAGAATTGAGGATAAAGGGAAGCACTACTGTATATTGGACTATTCACCCACGTAAGAATAAAATTGATTCAAGAGAATACAGTTAGCCTCGGAAAATGGACAAAAGGGGTAACTCCACAGAAAAGAAGAGTTATAGGCTAAGGCTTCTCTCTCCCTTCCTTTTAACAATGAGAGAATTTACAATATAAGGAAGAATTGCTAAACTCTTTAGAATTAACAAGTACTAATTCTAAAACCCTCAGCGTTGAAGGATTTTAGGATATGATATTCGCACAAAGTGTTCAAACTGTTTTATTTGATCCAGATACCAAATCCCCATCTAAATGTGCCGTTAAGGATACTTTGTCATCAGATTTAAAATACCAATAAACATGCATATGGATTTCTCGTTATAATTGGTACAACAAATCTAGACATGAAAATTTTAACAAAGTCTTTCAAGAGCAGAAAATACGAACTAAATATTTCAAATTGAGTTCTTGGAAACATTGGAAAGAGGCGGGGCGAGTGCGGTAGGGGAAATGGAGAACCCTCGCAATCAGTGAGGCTAAATGCAGGCCTACAGTAAATTGTTATGTTACATAAACAAATGGAAAAGCATGTCGTAAGAACTTGCTACGCACGGAATGTTGTGAAGATACTTATGAATTAGGGTCGCATCCAATCTGGGCAACTCTGGAACTTACTTATCAGCAGTTTTATAACAAAAATTTCCAGAAAGTAGCTAGATTTTAAGCTTGATTTGAATTTCATCATACTATCACATATCTTAAGACATCTTCCGACCCGGCCGTGAAAGTATCCTGGCAATGAAGTGCGACTACAGGCTCACGGTTGGATATGTACTTAGGATAATGACAGAAATAATACAAGTACAAATGGCAGTGAAATATAAAGCTGGATGAACTTCTGCGAGCCAAAACCCTTTGGAATTCCGTAGCGTATCCCAAGTCTGACCTTGCGGCTTGCAAACAAAGGCAGTGCAGGGACAGCCTTGGACTAGTCTGCTTTCTTTAGTCACATCAAAAGAATGCATTTCCCATGTGTTTGTTTTGACTTGTAGAGACCTCGAGAATAACTACTTCCGTGTTCATTTCGATGAACCACTTCCTTAATGGCTGGACCCTTCTTGGGCTTTTGAGGGCTTAGCTCGCGTTGAAAATATCCAGCTTAAATAATGTTGGGAGCGTATTTACCTTAATATTCGAATCAGCGTAAATGTGGCATAAATATGTTAGAGAAATAATCATTTATTAATATATTTTTGAAGAGTGAAATGGTGGGAATGATAGTAGAAGGACCTATCAAATGGGTTGAAGTGCAGTTAGTTTTTCTCACTTCGTCATCTTTGTACTCTTACTGAATTAATACTAATGTATTTGAGTGCTAAAATAATACTTCTTTGCTAACGACTGTGTTTATATTTGTTTCAGGTAAGTGTAGCAACCTTGCAGATTCTGATACCTCACCTAGTTTTGGTAAGCTCTATTCGCACTTGTAGACATAACTGACGTTTTAGTTGTATTTTAGAAGTTGTTTAATTTCATTGTCAGTATCATTAAGATTAGCAAAGTAAATGTTGGTCATTAGTGTTGTAAGGTAGAATCTGCATAGCGGCAGTGCCTATATGCTAAGGGGCGTGTACGGACAAGGCGCTGGCCACTATCCAACTGCTGTGTCAGCCCCAACTATGTACTCCATCCAACTGGGTTGCGATGCTGAATACAAGAAGCGAACACCGTTCACCTGACGACTATGCACTGTTCAACTTGAACGTTAGCTGTTCGCATTTCCTGATATTTCCCCATAGCAAAATAAACACCTATGAACCTCTTTTCGACTTTGTACATCACGCACAAGAGCGTAATCGGCATTCAAAGTTGTTTTGTACTTTTCAGAGCATAAACACATTATCTTTATTACTTAATTAGAAACTATACTTTAAAGAACGTAATGTACAGGTAAGAAAGAGCATTCTTTGCAAGGGTTTCAGCGTTTAGAAAAAGAGGAAACTTTCAAGTTATATACAGGATGGTCCACATAGAGTGTTAACAGGTGAATATATCTTAAACGGACAGAAAAAAACCAAATGCCAAGAATTCCACATCTTATAGGAGCAAGGGGTCTTCCAAATTGTGACATGGAAAATATTTTCATGGGCCCCAAACTCAGAGTTTTAGATGAAACCGTGGTACCTTTTTGTATATTTTCGTTTCTCACAATAAACCAAGTAACCTTTATCCAAAAAATAAGGGGAAAATACATTTGTTTCTAAAATGAATTGTTGAGCTGTGATAGTATGTTTTCATTGAAAACATCTACCTCATAAACTCGGAAAGAACATAAAGTGTCAAATGAAAGAACTTGGACATTGTGGTTTAAAATCCTCCTGAACTCCTAAAATACATCACCCTACATAGTTGAATATTTACTGTGGCTCTTCAAAATTAGAAATATGGCAGCTTCTGATGCAGGTCATTACTTCTTTGACAGCACACTTACTGGTGAGTTATAGTGTCATTTTCTCAACTATGAATTACCTCCCTTATTGGAAAGCATGTCTCAGAGAAATGCTATGAATGGTGCAGAATGGTGCACCACCACAGTTAATAATATGTGGACATACACTTCTAAATGAGAAATTTCATAAACGTGGACGGACGCGCTGAACCTATCATATGGCCTACTCGTTCACCCTTGGACTACTTTTTACAGGGACGCATACAACAGAAAGTCATGTTTAATTCTCTTACCAAGAAAATATGAAATTTCGATTACGTGAAGCTTGTCGCAATTTAAGCTTCTGTATGTTATTAACAATTAGAGAAAACATTTCCGGAAAAATTGCAAATGTTTATGTTAATGGGAGAACAGTTTAGCATTAATAAAGTAATTTAATACAATCACCTGAGTAATTATTGACTTATTTGTTTAGTAGTATTTTCTACTAATTTATAGCTACCCCAAAGGAAACATCCTGTAACAGCTCAACAATGTATTTTAGGAAAAAATTGTGAACGTTCCTTACTTTATTATAACGAACCAGAATATATCAAATTGATTATGGTTTCATTCAAAATTCTGAAGTTATATCCCATGGGTGCCAGAAGGGGCTCCATGAAAATATTTTCCGTATCACAATTTCGAAGATCCCTTGCTCCTATAAGATTTTGAATTCTTGGCACGTGTTTTTTCTGTTCCTTTAAGGGATACTCGCCTGTAGCATTTTATATGGGCAAATCTGTAAATATGCTTTAGTAGCTTATTTTTATTTTCTCTACTATGTATAGTAAAGTATTCCGCCCAAAAATTCGATGTCAAAATTTCATCGGGAATACATATACCTTTTGAGGCCTCCTGAATCCAAAAAGCATTTTCAGAAAAAAGATATGTGTATGTGTGTGTGTGTGTGTGTGTGTGTGTGTGTGTGTGTGTGTGTGTGCGCGCGCGCGCGCGCGCGCTGTCTGTGGACAGCATAACTTAAAAACGAAAAGTCGGTTAAAAACCAAAGTTGGTATCTAAGTTCAATGTCTTTCAAGTATGTGACACGAAGACTTTGAAGAAAATTCCTCCACTTTAAACCACCCTTCACGTGGAAAATAATGCGAAAATGTTGATTTTCTTGAAAATGCTCTAACGACTTGACTGCATCCCACCAATGACGCTTGTGGTGGGCAGAGGTGGGGTGACGCAGCGGCTGGGCGGCAAGCCTTGGCCCTTCATGATCTCTTGCGCTGGGGTTTGCTTTACTAAATTTACAATAGTTGTGTTATATATCTAAATTTTACAACTGGTTTGAATTAGTGTTTCACTTTTTACAATTGATTTAGTATAGATATTTTTTGTCAAATTTCATTGGGTTTGCGGCATTTATTGTATCATTAAGGGCTTCTATTGTTATTTTGTATGTTATGCTCCAGTTTACATGCTAAGGACATTCAGCGAGGATATGTTGGATGGTAGGAGCAGTATTACCTACAAGTATTACTGATTTCTTGGAGAGTAGGAAGGAATGGGTGATGCGGCTAATTCTCTTTCCCGTGATGGTAGCTTCGTGTCGGCGTATGGATATACTTTCACTGATGTCTGGCGAATTTCATGTACTTTGCTGTGTGGTTTATTAAGCCACTGCATTTTCCAAACATTTTAAATTATCTGTTTGATATATTTTATACAGAGCTTCTTTAATACCAAATAATTCTCAAGAAAAAGCAGTGAAGTATGATGGTAATTTGTAGAGTGAGTGAGTGAGTGGTGTTTAAGGACCCGTCGACAGCTAGGTCATTTGGGCCCCTGGTAATTTGTAGTGCATTATGTGATTCGGATATACTACAGCGAAGCCATTGCCACCCCTAGATGTTGGACCGTCTGTATAAATTGAATCATAATTAGGGTTAGAGTCTTGGAATTCTCTGAACATATTTTGATAAGTAGTTTTGTTACTTATAATTTTGTTACGTACATGCAGCTGTGTGTTGATGTTGGGAATTAACAATCGCCAACATTCAATACTGTTACTTTCGATTGTTTTGATCTCTTTCTTTCGATTTACGAGTATTTGTGCTACCTTTAGTATAGGGATATCTGCCATTTCGGTGTTATAGGATGTTTTAGTTGCATAGGTTAGACTCAACTGTATTCCTCGAAGTTCAGTTTGTTAAAATTGTAAAATGTTATATTGTAATACAGTAGTAAATGATGATATTGAAATCCTTCACAACAGGATCGAAATGGGTTCTTTCGTGAAGTCACATTTCCACCGCTCCTCCTCCATGGAGATCCATTGCTTGGATTGCAGTGCCGGAACTCAAGCACAACTTAATCCAAATATTTTTAAAAAATACCTTGGATGGAAAGACCTCATCACAAAGCTGCGCAGTGTGTAATACGTAAACAAAGGATTAACACTATTTGATGCGCCGATGTTTGCAGATAAATTATACTCGCCTAAGGGCTTATTACCTAGGCAACGCTGCAGTCATGTGTTTCATCACTGAGTTTGCAAACCTGTAATATTTTAGAGGTTTTTGTTGCTATTCCACCATGGGAAACGTAACAAATAATAATACGAAAGTGTCCAAATATAAAACTAATTTTTTTTCCCGGCAATAGGGTATCCACGCATGGAAAATGCATGCTTTGCCCTGGAGGCCTTCAGAAAAAGAGGTAAAAAGTGCGTTTCTAATTTCATTGCGAAACAACTATGCAAAACGTGGTGCCTCGTAATCAAATCACGTTGGCAACACTGTAACAGGCCGCTCCGGGCGGAGTGCGGGCTACTAATGAATCCTGGGTCCTATCAGTCTCTCTTCATGGAGGGGGACAAAAAATTATGTAATGCAAAACCGTTACAATAGAAGAGTTAACGAGGAGGCATTCATCGTGTAACATGGACTGTTTGTCAGAGGATGTCATCTTAGGCACCTCTCTGACTACTTAGCTACCTGCTTAAAGGCAAACATGAATGTCATGTCCTGTTTTTATAGATCTAATACAACTACTTTAACAGTTATTTAACATTATATTTATTGGTAGGTAATCATTTTTCTAATACGAAACTGTGCTTCAAAGGATTTCAAGTTTTCGAACATCCCATTTTTCATACTAGCATGACAAATAAAATGAATCTGTATCTTGAATTTTTTGCGAACAATTTGTGAAATTTTCTTTGTTCTTATGGAATTTTCAATGTAGTGGAAAGCATAAGAGATCTTGTCTTGTGTGTTACTGTGGAGATTCCGCCACGTCAGCCGATGGCTAACTGTGCGTCAGACCGCTGGAGGAAGGATATTGTGAAAGTACCTTACAAGCGGCCAGAATGCATCACAGGCAAAACTACCACTTGGGTCCCTTACAGGTGCAAGCATCGGGGTTCCAGATCGCAACAGGGAGTGCGTCATAAGCCAGGTGCGGCAGATCGATCAGTCAGTCTGTCGGGCGACCAGCCGAATACAGCGCCTCCCCTCAGCCGAACACCGTATTTTCAGAACACAAGCTCCACCGCAGCCCATCTTGCCATGGATCCCGCTGACACAGCTTGGAAAGACCGCAAAGATAGAGAATTAAATGGAAGGGAATGATGAGCAGGATGAAAGGTAAATGTCCTCTCCAGCATTCGCCTGAGTGGCCCGGGAAGAACCACGGAAAAAACCAAGGTCAGGAAGGTTGGCCACGAGAATCAAACCCGCGATCTGCCGAATGCGGGCCACAGAGTTACCGCTCGGTGAACGTAAGAGATAAAGAAACTATAATTTGTTTAGGGTTTACTCCTATAAACCCCCTTTAATTTTTGCGGGCATACCGGTGCTTTTGCTGTTACTAACTCAATGACTAGGCTTTCAACTTTTTATTTTATTCCTTGTTCTTTAGAATGAAGACTGATAGACTGACAGACTGTACGAAGATAGGCCATTCCTCCGGGATTTTATCCTTGAACTTCTGAATTGAGAAGCCAGAGGAACTCCAATAACATTTATTATAAAAGTATGTAGCTCATTAAAATAGCATAGGTGTATCAAATAATTCATAAATAATAAGTTATACAACGGAGGGGGACACCTCACCCAGTGCAAATTACATGGAGTCATGTGGCCATCAGCTCGAGTCAAAGAGGAGGAAGTTAAGGAACCTCAGGAGGCTACGACTCACACACATGCAGGTCCCTAACAGTTCCAGAGTCGAAGATCTGTCCCATTGCTGAAGGTGCCTGGAAAGAGCGATGAACGACCTGTTGACCAAGCAGCCTTCTAATACAGAGGTGTGAAAATTATTAGAGTCAAGGCTAAGTTTTGGTGGCTGATTGTCCAACATTATGCCTCCAAGATATTGAAGCTTAAGTGTAATAATTAATTGCTTATAGAATTTTCCACCAATCACAATTAGATAGTAATTTTAATTTTTATTCCAACAGTTCTAATTATAGAAATGCAATACAACTACCTTAGTCGGCAGCTAATCTAGCTGGAAACCAGTTACAATTTATTTTTTATTTAAGTGCTATACCAATTTTTGTACGTGTTTGGCTGATATTGGCCATAGCTATTGGCCAGACAATACATAAAGCCATAACAGTTACAGCATTTCCAAAAGTCTTGCTCTTCAAACTGTCTGTTCATTGACCAATTCGATTTGTTTCTCACATTCCATACAGAACCAGATAACTGTCTTAGGCCACACGTTCTTGCCTCACTCCACCTGCCATCCCTCCCCTACACTGCTATTCAGGTTCCAACGCACCTCATTCAGTGGCGAGTATGGCTGTTTCATGAAGAGTGGTAGAGATAATTTGTTGTATGTTACAAAAACAGGAAAGTTTGGTGTTTAATATACTGATTTCAATTTGCAAATATAAAGCATTGCCATATCAAATGCCAATTTGATCAGAAGCATAAATCAAACTTACAGATATTTATTTACAATTTCAAAGGGTACTTTTTGATTACTTCTATTTGTAATCATATAAAAAGGACGATGTGTATTTAGGGGCTTAGTTTCTTATCATTTTATTTAATACAAGCTAATGTATTTCGTGTTTCAAAGATTGAACATACGTACCAAGTTTGAAACCAAAAGAGCCTATTGCGTTGATCAAAATATAGGTTAAAAATATTTTATAGCTTAATAGCAATGGAAATTTACTATTTATTGTGGAAGAAAAACAATTTAATACGTAGATCATAACGCAGCGTAAGAATATTACGTGCATAAGATAAAGGAAGGTTATAAACTTCAAGATTATGTAATTTGTCTAATTGCAGTAATTATTGTATGCAAAATATGTTTACAGGTATGGAAATGTAGAGAAAGTGAAGCTTTTATTTTTAACACGCTTTTATTAGCTACACCTGTGTGGATATGGGTGTGTGTGGGTATATGTGAATGTCTGTGGGGGTGGGTGTGAAGGAATTTTTCGCCGTAATTTTCACAAACTTGAAGTCGTTTGATTAACTTGAAAATTTGCACACGTGTTAAGGGCCGATGATAGTACAATAATATCACGACGTCGTCCTAATGTTCTCACCAAGATCACCAGGTTAAAGTAGGTGCAAATACCTAAAAAAAAAGCGCGTAGTTAATAGCAAACCGAACTGAAAAGTAAAAAATAATGTTTAAGTATGAAGAGTTTGTTCTATAGTGATAGAGAGTATACTGGTTCATTATAATTAAACCAATTTTTAATACCTTTAAAATGAAAAAAGTTATATTAACCCACTATTACATTTTATTTTAAAAATAGCTATCAATGAACTATTTATAACACTTGTTAGGCAAGCCAGGTGTTTTTTTACAATGATATTTATTATTTTTGACCGACTTCCGTCATTCGTACCTTCAACATTATCTGTCAAATTTTAACGCCATTCTGTCGATTAAATGCTAGATATTTGTTCCGTGATATGTACCTCCTATATTATGTAGATTTTTGAGTTGGTGACTTGGAAAAAATGTTTCATTAAGAAAAAGTACTAATGTAATGGTATTGCTGGTGGAAACAGATATTCATAATGACAATTATCCGATGGCAGTCACATATGGTGTAGATTTTTTCTTTAATTTTAATGTCCTGTAACTTGGTAGGTTATATCAGACGATGAATAAGCAAAATGGATGAAATGTTGCTCAAGTGAGCTCGGATTCCATAGAGCTTAAATTTACTCGACAGTTGCCTTCTAAGTATAATGGAAAACCCCGAAACTCCGAGGTTCGACCTGGGACCTCTTGAATGTGACGTAGAAACGCTACCTCCACACCTCAGAGGCGGGTTAGTACGTATTTGATTTTATATATTCGTAAATTATTTTCAAGTTCAGAACTTATAATTACTTTTAGTGCCAAAATGGATTTGGGTCCATGCTATCTGCACGACACCACTTTTCGCCATGAATCTACAAGCGGATCTGAAAGATGAGAAGAAGGCGGAATGAAAGGGAATCATGGTAGATGAGAAACCACATTCGGTGCATTCGGTTACCGAGCACACAACCCCAAGGGCAGAAGGAATCGAACCCAGACCTCCCGAATGCGAAGTTATCGTGGCACCATCTCAAATTACTTTATGAAATTACTTTACTTACAATTACTTTATGAAAGCGTTAGCCTCTTGTTGAAGTGTTGGTTCTTGTATGCTTTAGGTGTTCCCGAGTGAAAGGTCATTCCGATGTGCATGAAAATGTTGCGCATGATTTATTCTTCTTGTTCTTCTGGTTCCTCACAAGGATTGGGCCTATAGACCTGTTCCGAACTAACTGAACTACCCCCTCCACCTCTTCCGTTGCGGCACATTTCTTCCTGAAGGTTTGTGAAATAAAGCTTGTCTAGGATATTCTGAAAGAACAAACCAAGGACATTCGTATTTTCGTCGTGTAGCTTCATAAAAATCATTGGTTTTACTCGTATAGACTCGCGTCTATATCTATATTGTTTGCTGCGCATGATGTCGTTAGTAAAACTATCGGCATATAGTAACAGTTGAAATATTGCCGTAATTTACACAATGTTCATATTTTTTTATACTTTAGGAAAATATTTATTGTGCTTATGGTGAAGAATATGAATAATATCTTTGAAATGGTCATGGCGATACGAAGTCCCGCCACTGTACACCTCAGATTTTATTTCCACACTAGAGGAAACTCATTATGCCCTGCTCAATATAACATATGAGCAACGATATGATGCACATCTCTTTGTAAATAATGTCTATTGCAACGCTTGTATGTATGTATGTATGTATGTCCACAAACAAACCGAACAGTTTCCGTTTAATTATTCTATCTCCTTGACATGAACAACATCCATAGCCGCGGGCTCCTATTGAACTAATTACAAATGTAAACATTTCGTTAATGTAAATGAAAATGTTCTGATTTCATTTACGTGCTGGTGAAAGAATAAATATCACAATATTTCTTTTACACTAGCCCCCAAAGATGAAGGAAAATAATCACATTTGAATAACTCAGGTCACGGCTAAGAGTATTCTAAATGCCGATTTCTTTTGTCTTTGGTTCTCTTTCTATAGCTTTTTCAGCAAGTCTTGATTCAGATTAGTTATCTGCACAACGTGACATTTACAACTGTTGAGAAATACCTGAGGAAAGGAGAATATATTTTCTGAATTATTAAACAAAGAAAATTCCCTAACGGAGAATTATAGAGAACTTTGAGATAAAATTTTATGAGTTGAAAATAGTCATATTCCCTACACATATCACATGACTTGCAAATAAAATATTAATTACCTCGCAATAAATAAAACAAGCTTGATGCATCAAGCAAGTTTAGCAACCTGCTGGATAGTGCAATATTATGTTGCCCATAGAATCAAATATTCCTCGGACCTTTCCGGAAGAAAAAGAAGAAGAAACTTTACACGTATTATGTTGCTATTTTTTAAATTTTTAAAATGAGATCTTTTGTGTTATTACTTTCTCTACTCCATAGATATTTTAAATAGGAAAGCTATTGTATTCCACCCAAAAGTTTGATGTCAATATTTCACCGGAAGCATATGTATGTTTTGGGGCCACTTGAACCCACAAAAAGCATTCTTTAAAAAGGGTGTATGTTTGTGTGTGTGTGTGTGTGTGTGCGCGCGTGTGTGTGTGCGCGCACATACATGTGTGTATCTGTAAACAGCATAACTCAAAAAAGAAAAATCGGTTAAAGACGAAGTTGGTATTTAGGCTTAATATCTTTCAGGGGTGCAACACGAAGATTTTGAAGGGAGTTCTTCTACCATAAACTACTCTTTGCATAGAAAAGTTTTCAAAAATTTTGATTTTTTCAAAAATGGCTCTAACGATTTTGATTAAAATGTCATATGTTTAAGATATATTATGGGAAATAAAATAAAATATGTACTTTTGACAACTTTGCATAACTGGTAAACCGTAAGAGATAGACTAAATCTTACTATACAAAAACTGCAGATCACGTTAAAACATAAATTATTTCCAAATACTTGTTTTTCTTCTTGCGTAGTGGACCATTTCGGGGGTATTGCTTGTTGTTTGTGTGAGATTTGCAAAACTTAAACTTTTCTCAAATGGAAGGTCGTTATTCTCATTTTTATATCTTAGCCGTGCAAAGAGAAAGTAATCTTAAAGCCTTTATATAGCGATCAGCTTTAAAAGATTTGCCTATCCCTCAAAGCCTAGTGTATTCCCATGTTTCTCTTGTCCTACAAGAAAATTATTTGTAGTAGGTAATACCAAAAGAGGGTTTCGTGTGACATAATCATGCAATCGCGAAGCGCGAGAAAAATTATCCCAAATATGAAAACATTGAGTGGTATTTGTTTAGAGTATTCCGCGAAATATTCATTAAAAGTAGGTTTGCTATATTTAAAATTACAGTATTTTCACTTCGTCTCCTCAATTAAAATATCAATATCCTTACTAGAATATTTGCCAAATCTTTTGTCTGTCGTTTTTGAGTAGCCCGCTAATTGCATGGATACTTCAAATATTAAAAAACGATGAAAATATTAAGGATGGCGGAGCCGAGAGAAGGATCGCCAATATTATCAATGCTGCCTTTTACAGAGGTCAACAGGAAACCGGACACACTTGAACGAGACTTCTGAGTATTTCACTAAAATATCTGACAGTGTATGTTGGCATGGTATTAACTTTTTCTTAAATTTGAGCACATTTCTGGAAGCACAACATTCAACAGAGCGAATAATTATCTGCGAATGTTCCTGAAAGGCTGGAAATTGCAATCAGTGTGTACATACATACACATACACACACACGCGACCCCCATTCGAATTGGAAATTGCATACACTTGTTTGTATTAATAAACACTCGACTCAGCCAGCCTGATTTATTTACATCGGAGGGAAGTGCATCAGAATTTAATGCGCATGCGCGAGAAGAGGGACATTCATCAAAGTCAGTGTAGCGGACAGGGCAGCCAACTGCTGAAAATGTAATATACCTTGTAGCGCAACCGCGTCTAACGAGATTAGTTCGTCTGCTGTTGAACGCAACCGAGCGTTGCGCCTGTTCAAAAATAAACAAATAAATAAATTAAGATGTCTCTGGGATTTTTTACCTGCTCATATTCTCAGAGCAATGCATTGTTAATAATAATAAAGTGCCTAGAGCTACCAGAACTGGGGAAGAATCTGCTGCTACCTCCACATTTCCACTGGGAACGGACACACTTTACGAGACATGGCAATCATGTCAGCAATTGCCAGAGACAAGGCAATATATACTTCTCTCTTGGAATCGCATGTTTTACTTTAGATCTAATCAAAACCGTGCAAATATTTATGCAGGAAATGCTAAAGCTTCTGTCGTCGTCATCATCATCATCATCATCATCATCATCATCACCACCACCACCACCACCACCACCATCATCATCATCATCATCACCATCATCATCAACAACAACAAAAACATTATCATCACCATCATCATTTCCATCATCATTTGCCCGCCTCTGTAGCGTGATGGTTAGCGTGTCTGCCTTACGTTCAAGTTATCCTGATAAGGTTTTTTTCCGAGGTTTTCCCTTATCCCGAGAGACGAATGTCGGGTAACTTAAAGCTCCATGGACCTCGGGCTCATTTGAGCATCATTTCACCCATTTCATTCATTCACCTTTCGTAATCGTACAATTTTTTAGGACTGCCCTAACTCTATACAGTTCTGTTTTATTTCCTTCCTTATTTTTCTTCCTTACATAGTTCCACATACTGTCTGTAAGTTATTTGTTTTAGAACCTGTTAGCTGTTGCTTAAGCTTGTGCAACCGTGGGGGCTCTTGTTCAACAATAATTTAATGCTAAAAACCTTTTGTAACACATTACACATCAAAGGGAACTTAATTCAAATTATTCATTATAATTTCTGCGATTGCATATACTATGGCGGCACTGAAAAGTTTAGGAAATCAAACTTTACTTTTAAGATAATTAAGTGATTTTAATAATTTTTAAAATATCCCCGTTTAACGTCAATCTATTTTTCCATTCGATAAAATCAGCCTTAAAGCAAAAATGTCACTTTAGAAACCGTGATATTATAATTTTCCGCTGCTTCATCTGATGACTAAAAAGTAATTCCATGTATTTTGTGTTTAATTTCTCAAACAAAACAGTTACAAGGTCATGGCTGCATGGTCCAGACTCCATCGTGTTCACCTTTAGGGCATCCAGACACTCAGTTGTTAGTTTTGCTGCATTCGACCATGAGTTGTAATGACACAAAATTATTTTTCTCTTGAGCGTTTTAAAAATGTTTCTAAACAGACATCTGTGTATCAATAAACAGTAATGATACATCTGTCTTCTAATGCTATAGCACCAATATTCAGGACAAACAAAACTAGCAGCTATCTTCTTACCAGCACCGTGAATTCGCTGTGCTTTTGTATGCTTAAGTTCTGCTTGAAACACCCATTGAGGCGACCGACAAATTATTACTTAGATGGGTTTCTTCACTGAATGAAAACCCGCTTCGTGCACCACAAATCCCACATGCTGTTGTCTGGGATCGAACCCGGGCCACTTTGGTGACAAGCGAATGGTATATTATTTTGTCCTGTACTTAGTCACAAAGTGTTTTATGACTCAGCATTTGTTTTCTACTGCACATGGTGCATTTTATTATGATTCCTATGTGTTGACTCAGTCAGCTCGCCAAGTGAAAGTGCTATATGCAGAAAGATTTCCAGGTGATCTGCAATTTCTATATTTTGGGTAACTTAAAGCATAAAGTATACAAGACAAACTCACACACCCGAATTAAATCAAAATATCCGCCAGGAAACTGCCAGGCTTTCTACTCGTGAACTACGGCGAGTGATGGATAGTTTCCAAAAGTCTATGGACAACGACAAAAGCCAGTTTCTCCTTTCATAAATTTGCAACTAAATGTTGTATGGTTTGATCCACGCTGTTGTCTGATAGCGGCAGCGGCGACGAGTGCCGAGGACGCGTACAAGCAAAACACAACGCAGCCGTTTTTGAATCACCCGTTAGACGTGAGGGGAATATGGGGATACACCAGACTTTGAGCGACAGTCAGATCTGTTAAAGCTTTGAAATTCCGTTCTCTTCGCACGACCAAAAATGAATAACGACCTCCTATTTGAGAAACGTTTAAGTATTGCAAGACTCTCACAAATAACAAGGAATATCTCCTAAATGGTGCACTCCACAGAAAAATGCATAGAGATATAGCTCGTGTGTCTTAACGAAGTCTACATTTTTACTTTCTCTACTGGTAAGTGGAGGAAGTATTGTATTCCACTCAAAAATTGGATGTCGAGATTTCACCGGAAGTATATGTTTCGAGAGCAGCTAAATCAAAAAAAAAGCATTTTTAGAAAAAGGTCTGTGTGTGTACATGTTTGTGTGTGTCTGTTTGTCTGTCTGTCTGTCTGTCAGTCTGTGGATAGGGTAACTCTAAACCGAAAAGTCGGTGAAAAATGAAACTTGGTACTTAAGTTTAATGTCTTTCAAGGATGCGACAGAAAGACTTTGAAGAAAATAGCGCCACCCTAAACTACCCGTTAGAAGGAAAATATTTCGAAATAACAGAAATAATAATAATAATAATAATAATAATAATAATAATAATAATAATAATAATAATAATAATAATAATAATAATAATAATAATAATAATAATAATAATAATAATAATAATAATAATAATAATAATAATAATAATAATAATAATAATAATAATAATAATAATAATAATAATAATAATAATAATAATAATAATAATAATAATAATAATTTTATTTGAATTTTATTGAATTTTATAAGGACAAAACGCTTGTTTCATACTACCGTAAAAGAAATAAGTTAGTTCTGTTTGTTCCTACAATGCATCACGATGGACCCTAAACAAACGAGGGAAAAAGCCGGAAATTGTAACATTTTATATGAAAAAGGTAGGCGATGACTTAGTCGACCAACTGTGTCAGAAAAATGCTGTCAGGAAACACCAGTGCTGGCCTATGTTTGTATTGTATAACTTACTAAATATATCTGCAATCAACGGCTTCTGCATTTACAAAGCCAAGGAGGAAAATGTCGAGGAGTTAAAGAGGGCTGATTTCACTTCTAACTTTTCATGGGAACTGATAAAGCCGCAGATTGAACACTGATCTAAAATCCAAATTCCTGCAAAGATTCAACGACGTGCTTAAGAATTGCTTGATGTTGAAGAACCAACTGTGTGCAAAACGGAAAAAAAAGGATCTGGTGATATAATTACTCAACACTCATAACTGCTTCGCTATCTTTCTTCGCGACGCGCCGGTTATGGCAGCACCTGACACTCACACGGTGCTCGTTGTTTCGCCTCCTTATATAGCGAGTATGACGTAACACGAACCTTTCTCAAGCCTCTACAAATATGCCGGCTGCCGGACACTTCTCGGATAATCTGGAAAACCCCTTTTGGTTCTGCTCTCTGAGTATGACCTGTTTACTGGCGGCTCTATACTGTTCCTGAAATGCTTATTTCTAAGATGTGCATTTCCATCTTGTTGGTAGCAATACTGATGCTTTTCACCCTCTCCATGGCAAAACGTTATTTTTATGGAAAAAGTGAAATATCAATATAAAACGCGTTAGTATGTAAAAATAACGTTACTTTTTGCATATTCCCGTTCTACTGGTGGGATTATTATTCATATCTCTGCGATGGGCTTTAAATGTAATATGCAATGAATGCGTACATCCAGTTTAACGAGGTTATTTAGCTGAAGGTGAAAAAGCGGTCATCCATCCACTTACCAAACAAGCTCACCGCTGCTTAATGTTACTGCAGTTCGCATCCAGCTTACGTACGTATTTTAAATTCGGAGGGCAATTCAAAAAAAAAAAAAAAATGCGCTGGTAGAGACGAACGCAAATTTCAGTTTCATCGCACACTTGGACTGGTTTAATGGCGCCCGAAATTCAATTAAACTGAATGCCCATTGATGTCGGGATGAACTTCGCCCTTCCAATGAACTTACATCAAAGGGGCAGAGCGGCCCCGCAGCAGAGCCATCTTTCAAAGGGTCTAGCAACTAGATCCTCGTACAAACCGGCGTCCAATTCTCCGCTCGCTTTGAGAGACGGAAATCCTGCAAATTAGAGTATCGCTTATCACATACGTCCTAAAGTCCAAGTGGGGTATCCGCAAAGACCAGCATTTTCATTTTAAAGAAGTAATTATGTTGTGGAAATTTCATATGTATGCATACACTGGGAAAACTGCTTTGTTTAACATATGGAAAACTCGTTAAAAAGCAAAGTTTGAGGCTCGCTTAAATTTGTATTGTGAGCAAAAAAGAGAATATCCAAAAATTCATAAAAATATAAACACGCAATGTTTCAGTTTTGTCTAAAATTTAAAGTTTCATGCCCCTGATCATAATTTTGCCCTTTAAGGCCGGCTGCACAAAAGTTAACGAGAATTCAACCACCTGAAAATGATCTTCAGGCAAGCTTTGATTGTATAAAACTTGATCTAAGTTTGACATATTGAACTAAGATCAAAACTGGCTGGTGAATTTTCTCCAGTTAACTTGATTGGACATATATCAACGGAATTGCAGAAGGAAGAAATAAATATTTCAGGTTTAAATAAAGTACCAAAATGGTATGTGATGCATTTTTGTTCTCATTTGGATAACAGGACTATTGTTTCAAATTTTATTATTTCCAAAAACCAACTTTTACAAGAAAAACAAAATCTGACTACTCTTAGCCTAGGAAAATTTTCACAAATGGTAAAATGTGAAGTAATTGTGTTTGAGGTTTACTTCTAGAAACACAAAAAGGTAAAATCAATTTCCAGTTGTGTTTTTCAAATTTAAGGAAAATGTGCTTTGATTTAAATATGCTTTGACCCAATATTTGGAGAACATAAAAATAAAAATGATTAATAAGTATAACATATAGTTAACCTCGAATTAAAATTCCCAGCGACTTCCTTCCATGCAGTTTCTTTCTGCGAAATTGAAACTGTGTCGGCTGTTTTTATTCTACTATACGAGTATTTTCATTATGTAACGTGTTTTTTCCTTCACACGTGAAACTTGGGGATCTCTCTTGTTTCTTGTTTTTGCTATCACACTGTGCCCTATTTAATGCTTTCAGAATGAAAAACAAGTGATTGCTGCTGCCCGAAGCAGTAATTTTCAGTTGTATTACACGTTGCCAAACGAACTAAGATCAAAGTTAAACTACGATTGGATGATTCTGGATTAGTTTTATGCAATGTGAATGTACGCTGACCTCAATTCCTTCTGACCTTAGATTAAGTCTGATCTGCAGTTAGCGATATTTATGCACAGAACTTAAATATTGCACTAGACATTGATGACAGAATCTTAAGCTGCAAACAATCTCAGAGGTCAATATTAAGAAAGGTATTTGTTTTCAAGCGATTGTTATATAAATATAATCCAAGGTAAACGTGTACCTATTTCAGAATTAGTCTTTTTCTTAGCGTAGCATTTCTCTAAAACTTCGCGTAATTTTTGAGTTTTAGAGAGTATTCTTCATAAAGTGTATATATGTAATGTACCTCTCCAAAATATTGAATTAATATGTAGATTAAGAAATGTAAAGTTCAATTTAAAATATTTCTAGCTAAATGACTATAAGAACAGTTACAATTTCAAGAGGATCAAAGAATTCTGAATATATCCTGGGAGACTGGGAAATCAAGACCAATTCTCAATTACAAGAATTGTGTAAGGATACAAATATTGTCACTGATATAAAAATCAGTGGTTGGACCATATCATCAGAATGGACAATAATAGAATTCCTAAAAAACTACTAGATGTAAAACCAAGTGGTAGAAGAAGAGTAGGAAGGCCCAGATTGCGGTGGTTCCATTGTGTCCAGGATGATCTTGTTAAAGTAGGAATTAAGAGATGGAGACAGAAAGCTTTGGAGAGAAAATATTGGGCGGCAATTCTTAAGGAGGTCAAGGCTGAACTAAAAGGGCTGTTCTACCGCAGGTGATGATGATGATGATGATGATGATGATGATGATGATGATGATGGTGATGGTGATGATTACGATGACGATTACGCGACAGCATATTAAAAGAAAGCACTCCCAAACTCCAAGTTTGCAGATAGCAGTGTTATTGTTATTGGGAAATTTATTAAGGTAATGTTTGCAAAGCAAGCTCAGATAGCCTTGCAAATACAATGATAATCGAGTGCATTCTTTTCTTTATCTTTGTGACTACTGAAGTAAGTCAACTTTACTTCTACTGCAGGTAGTTATGGTTTTCAAAAATGAGAAAGGTTTCGATACGTTTATAAAACTGGGCGAATGTTACAGGCTGCAAAACGTACATACTCTGAAATCTATAACGCACTCGTCAATCTTGTGAAATTTTAAAGCGTCTGGCTGTTCTACACAAGCAACTGGACAACTGCAGGATATCATAACAAAAGTAGACATACCTATACTTTTCTCCTTGGAGGATAATCCACTAATAAAAGCATTTCCTATGGAAGTTGTTTGTTTTGAAGTGGTATATCTAATGGTAGACTTTTGGCTTCCTCTTCCACTTGAATATTGAAGTAGTACTCCACTGATCCAAATTTTGGTTGTTGCTGACTGATGATTCAAGCTCGAGAGAAAGTTCACATGTACTACTTAATCTCCGCTCCCATTTGAAATATTAAAATAGTACCGCAATTTCCTAGCTTTACAACTTTAGTCGTAACTATTTACGACTAAACTGTTAGAGATGGTTTAGTACTCTTATTCGTTTTGTACTTTTAAGTGTTAAAATGTTACATACTCAGCTTCATGATATTGAGGTTCTCAAAGCAATCATTTTAAGTATGTTACTTTGCTTTCAACATGCCTTATTATGAATATTAGATAATATCAATTTTATTGTTTTTGCAAAACCAAATTTCACGAGAAAAACAAGTGTTAACAGTTTTATTATACGAAGAAATAAAATTGGAAGCTTGTTAAATATTTATGTTATTTAGGCAACAGTTATTTTTCTTTAACGTGTAATTGTTTTCTTCCCACGTGAGGGAAGGAATACTATTCGGTCCACGTATTTCTCCCTACACAAACATTTCGCAATAAAAATTCAAACGTGACCATCTTGTATGGGCGTCCTACGTGGACCTACGTCTGACGTAATAAAGAAATACGCACAATGTAATTCCGAGGGGCATAGCGGTAAATCTTGTTTGTTGTGTCGTGTATGCAGCGAGGCACGCTTTGAATGAATGCACTTTGGGGACTCTTGTGTGACTAGGTTGGCAGCGGTTCAAATGACGATCTAGGGTACGTGGTCGAGTTCAAAAGTCGATACTGTAATATTTACATTCGCGGACATTCGTTTTCATTTCGTTCTGTTTTTTATGGAGTTCCACTTTTATGGCTTTCTTTATCTTCGTTATTTTTATGCTTTGTGGCACTTCTTTGCTAGATGCTGTTATTATTCTTTCTTTTATATGACTCTTATCTCATTTTCCCAGGGAAAAGTTTATGAAGGAAATACCTAAGAATAGAGGAATTTCCTCTCCTTAGATAGCGTTGCTATCATTAAATCAAACACTAACATTATCATCTTATTTTGTTGAGACATTTATATTCAACATTCTATAACACTTTTGAAGAAAAACAAATGAATTATTTATCGTGTTTGAATTTCCTAAACGGATGGCGCCGTTGCTGAGCGGTTACAACTATCACCAAGGGGGCCCGGGTTCGGTCCCACATGAGGTATTCGTGGTGGGCGAAGCGGCGTCTGGGCGGGTTTTCTTCGGGTTCTCCGCTCATTCCACCAATTGCTCCATCATCACTTTCCCATACATCCATTTTGACTGCATTTCATATCCTCCTCACTATCATATGTGGTGCTGGGCTGATCACTCGCTTCCAGGTCTTCACTCTGTCCGGTGCAAAGGCTCGCCTTCTCAGCAAAAGGCATCTGACCTTAGACACTGGCTTGTAAGTCTTAGGGGAAGGGTAGACAGGTACAGAAGAATTTGCTAAACGTAACTCAATTTCAAAGAATTTATAGGTTTCTAGTCTGTATTTAAGTATTTTTTACGAGAACTCACGACCCTATGCATGCGGTCCTTTCTAGCTTTAACTGAAATTAGGTTAGGGTGTGTTCACATTATGAACTCCTGTTACTTTTCTGCTCTTGTGTACAATTTTGCATCACAATATTTTTGCAACATTCACAGGACACCTTAAGTCGCAGTTCTTATGCTATCTGTTCAATTACAACACTGGGTTAGGATAATAAATAGTCAGACAGTGACTGGAGCTCAACAATGTACTCCACTGTAGGCTCCTTATCACTCTTGGGAGACACGAAAGACAACCTGATTCGGATGACGATGTTCGCTAGCAAGGATGGGTACCTAACGATTTCAGAATGACACCAGACCTAATGCCGATACCATCAAACCATCTCATACAAGCTCATGATGAAATCTTTACACAGCGCCATCTCTATCGTCCCGCCGCAACGTACCAATCGCCGACATTGGTTTTACAATCCCGAAACAAATAAAGATGAACCAGATTAAAGAAATTATGGGAAATCAAGTAATGGACAGGAAATTCGGAGTAGCAAAGGAAATACGTTTGTCTACCGACCTTGAAAAAGCATAAGAATTCAAAGTCATAGTAGTCGGACCGAATGGAATCGAACTCTGGACGTTATAGAACTTCCAGAGTAGATAAATATATCGTTTGTTCTTTTGTATGTTAACAACTTTGATTTCTTCTTCTTTAGTTTAGGAGGATTGTAAACTCCGTCTGTAACGGAAGAACTGAACTTTCTTTAAATAGCAATTAAAAGAGTGAATTAGTTATTACGCACCAGCAGTCTTTGTTTAATAATAATTAGGAGTGTCATAATTTTATTCTTACAGTGCATTTCAGGAGTCATACAGTTTTAGGAGTACGATCTAGTATAACTGCGCCTATTGGCTAAGGCCAAGTTGTAAAAGAATTTACGCTCTAGGGCTCAAAAACAGTTTGGAATGCGCTATGTTCATTTGATACTCCAAATTGCTGTGGTTTTACATCCCAAAATAGCCGAGCACTTGGTCTCTACTATTGTTGAAGTTAGAAGTTAGATCCCAGATTAATCTAGCATTTGCTTCCATTTTAGTTGTTAATCGTTGCGCACATCCAGCCGTGGTAGTAATGTTTTTATCGAACTAAAATCGTAATGAAACTCTGTGGAGTCATAGACGTGGAAGTTAGTGGCAAAGCCAGAGTGGGTGGAGTTGTTTTATTTTCCGAAATGTAATTTGCCTGGCAACCGTAGCCAAGTCTTCATGCGACATTAGGAATCGAGGTGCTTTGGTTACCCCTCTAGATTATAATAATAAATTATGTGTAAATATCCTTGGCTTGGCTGCCCCATTTGGCACAAGGAATGACTTTTCCTGCTCGGTTTATGGAAAATCGAAAGCCGTACCCGCCTAGCCGTTTTTATCGTAATGCCTTGCCTTTTTATTTCCGCTATTTCCCCTTATTTTAAAGGGGCTTTAATGACCTCTGCAGGTAAATGTATCTCCCATGAGCTTGGGTATGTGTTCGTTCAGAATTCAGTTTCATTTTACGTAGCATACCTGTGCTATTAACCATCGGTGGCGGATCGTGGCTTAGGTTGTGGATAAAGAAATTTCTCAAAGTTCGAAGGCTTTCACGGCCGGTGTCAACACTAGATGCAATATTAACCGGGCTTGTGGGCCGTGGTCTATTGGGTTCCTTCTTCTTCCCAAACGTGTCGTCTGCGACTACGGCAGACATCTTCAGTGGCGGCGAGGTCGAAGTTTCCCAGTTTCCCAGTCGGTGCTGAGATCTCCACTAGGAAACTTCGACCTCGCCGCCACTGAAGATGTCTGCCGTAGTCGCACACGAAACGTTTGGGAAGAAGAAGGAACCCAATAGACCACGGCCCACAAGCCCGGTTAATATTGGATCTAGTAAAGAAATTTCTCTTTAGGAAACGTTGAGTTGGTAGCTATTTTTTCAGATCAGAATGCTTTTTTAGCTTCCCTTGCCTTATTAAGTCATTATTAGTTAAGATTGAGTTATTTTTAATTCACCGAACGGGATGGTTCAGGCGGAAGCATCCGTGGCCCGTATTCGGGAGGTCGTGGGTTCTAGACCCATAGTTGATCTTCCTCAGCCATATTCTATTTATTTATTTGTTATGGTTTACCCGGATCGCTAGGCTAGTAAGCATAATTACATCTTCCTTCCTTTCTCTTTACTTCATCTCACTTTTTATTTCACTTCACCTTTCGTCCTGATTGGGTTGTAGCTGTGGGTGGGAGTTTAGGCGTTGCGTGGTGGGGAATGCTCTCTGTAAGGCTTCATCGGGAGGGGAGTCTGCTCGCCGGCGAGTTTAAATCTGTAACTGTTAGGGACACTAGGACCCTTCCTAAGTCTGGCCACTCTCTCATATCACCCCTCCCGGCGGGGTGCCCCATCAGGGTCACCGCATAGGGACGAAAGATCTTCCCTTGGTCGAGGTTCCCCTCCGAATTTGTTCGTATGTTATACCATTCAATCCAGAATTTCATACAGGATTTAAATATAATTCCTTCAGTCAAGCAAGCATATCACTTTCAGTTGTAGGCTCGCCAACATATCCGGCGCGACTAATCGAATACCATTTCGTAGGGCTAGTACGGTCGACCTTGATAGTGCCTTTGAACAGCTGATGCGGTTTATTTTATTATCGCCTAAGCATTTGTATTATTCACTGTCGTCGAAATATTTCATATGCATTAAGTGCTTTGTACAAACTTGGAGATGTTCTCGTTCTGCAAATACCTATGCATCTACCGTGCTTGTATCTCAGCATAGGTACTGTTTTGTATATGGTGTGCACAATGTAATCTCCAAAATGGCTGTTAATTTTTCACTGAAAAGTTACATCCCTTCTGATGAATATAGGCTATATAATATTTCCAAAATATTTATTGGGATACCTTCATATTTATGTAATCAATTTCAATCTATATCCTCAAATTTGGATGCTAGAGGATATTTTCTGGCACTTTATTGCGAGTATGGTAGAATTTTTAAGATTTAAACACATAAAAAGAAAATGAGGAGGCTGAAAATTTTTTTCGAAACTTTTTTCAAGAGGCACAGTGCTGCATTACACATTTATATTGCCAAATTCCCCACTGATTCCATTTAACCTTGTTTTGAAGAGCTATTTTTTACTTTCTCTACTGGTAAGTAGGGGAAGTATTGTATTCCACCCAAAAATTCGATGTCGACATTTCATCGGAAATATGTTTTGAGATCCACTGAATCCAAAAAAAAAGCATTTTTAGAAAAAGGTCCGTGTGTCTATGTGTGTCAGTCTGTGTGTCTGTGGACAATACAACTCAAAAACGAAAAGTCTGTTAAAAACCAAAGTTGGTACTTAAGTTTAATATCTTTCAACATTATAATATAATAATATGGGCCAAGCTATTTCGATACGAAAATTACGAATTTTAATCTCAATATAAATATAGGAGAATTTGTAGAAGGATTAAATGTCTTTATATTTTTCAATGCTGCATTATGTTCACGCTAGATAAATCTATACGTGTTTATGATTCTAATGACAAAGTTTTTCTTATAATACAGAATCCTTTAACTCAATAGATGCTGCTTATTTCAACCAAAATTTACAACCTTTTCCATAGTAGGCCATAATAATTTGGAGACAAATCTAAAGAAAATTAAAACGTCACCTGTTTACGAAGCCAGGTGTAGGTTACCCTTCCCCTCTCCCATCACCGCTTTGCATGTCCTCACAATGGTGCCACGCCTCTTGCCAGGTATTGCAACTGTCATTGGTCACCTCACCCCTTGTAAGACGATAATAAATTTAGAGAAATCCCAAAATGTGCATATTACTGAATTCGTTTTGTGTACAAGCAATATGACATCCCGAATGCAAGACAAAGACGCTGTGACCTTTGTTTGCATCCTGCGCATACGTAAAGTGACCTTGTGAATTTCAAATTTCTATTCATATTTAACTGCTTTTTTGCCTTTCGTAGGTACCATTGTCAGGGCGACGGTGTGTGATTTAAGCTCTCGAGTTTTCCATTAGTAAGTCCAAGGTCAGAAAAGATAGAGGCAAGCAGATAGTAATTTCGATTTTTATAAACATTTGTGTTACTTCTGTTGGAGGAAGCTTACGGCGGTGATTTATTCCAGCTCACTCCAGCCGCTGCTGCAGAAAGTGCTGTAATCTCGTTACCCTGAGGTTTCCGATGGCGAAAGCTTGTGAAAAAAAGGGAATGTGGGAGTCTAATCCCCTGAACTGTAAACACATCCCTCGTAGAATTCGACAAATTGGGAATTTATCGCTCCGAAAGGGTAAATGAAGTTAGGTTTTGCAGTAATTTCACAGTGGCAAATAAATCTTATGCTAATGTCAGCCACTAATGACGAAGGGCATTTTGATTGAACATTGCCATGGTTACAGGTGACCTACATTCAAAAAATCTTTACCATCACGGGATATAGCTTGTGCGTCTAACAAACGGAAGTTTGAACCTTTCCTTAGTTCTTATATTGGATTTGAAACACCAGAAATAGGATTCTGAGAAATGTTTTCTTGCTATTTAACTCCTTCGTTTTCTGAGAATGAATATCAAAGATTTTAATGGATCTTTTTCAACCGAATTTCCATATACTTCATTTACTCCTTAACTTAAAAAAAAAAATCTCAATATTTTGATTCAAATATGAGTTTGAGATAAAGGGTCTTGAACTGTATTGAGGTCTGTGCAACATGCGTATTAAGAAATTTTTATGTTAGCAGGAAAAAAATCTGATGTGTTGCACTCACAATACTTTCTCTGCCATTGTACAAACTATTCTTACAAATACCTATTACTTCATCTATGTTAATTGCGATAAATATTTATATAAATTATCATTGCTAATTTTCTTGTAGGTGCAAGGGGGATACAGTAGGCTCTAAGTGCATTTCAAGTGTTTTAAGCGTAATCATTACATTATGGCCTCGAAATTCCCATCTCTTTGCATGACCAAGAGATAAAAGAATGAACAAGGACTTCGCATTTGAGAATGTCTATTAAGTATTGCAAAATTCTAACAAATTACAAGGAATATCTCCGAAATAGTTCACTTCACAAAAAAAATCGGTTGACATAAACTGTACGTTTTAAGAAATCTCTCTACCGGTAAGTAGAGGAAGTAATGTATTCTACCCAAAAATTTGATGTCGATATTTCACCAGAAATATTTTTTGAGACCCCCTGTATCCAAAAGAGCATTTTTAGAAAAAGCTCCTTGTGCGCGTGCGTGCATGCGTGTGTATGTGTGTGTGTGTGTGTGTGTGTGTGCGTGTGGGTGTGCGTGTGCGTGTGTGTGTGTCCGTGAGTTTGTCACTGCGGACAGCATAACCCAAAAACGAAAGGTCGGTTAAGAACCAAAGTTGGTATTTAAGTTTAATGTCTTTTAAGGTTGCGACACAAAGATTTTGAAGAACATAGCCCCACCCTAAACTACCCTTTACATGGAAAATTTTTCGAAAATTATTATTTTGTTCAAAATGGCTCTCACGATTTTTATTAAAATGCTATATTTTTATGACATTTGTATGACAAATGAAATGTATCTTTTGAATTTTCTCTATGTAGCCTATGTAGTCCTGTTTACTCTGGATGGCTTTTAAATAACTTGTAAACCGTAAGAGACAGACAAAATCTTACTGTACAAAACATGTAGATCTCGCTAAAACACAATTTATATCTGAACAAATTCCTTTGTAGAGTGAACCATTTCGGAGATATTCCTTGTTATGTGTGTCAGATTCGGAAAACTTTCAAGAAATGGAACATCGTTTCTTTTTATATGTTAAGCGTGCAAAGAGTACAGGATCTCAAAGCTTTAAAAGATTTGACTATCGCTCACAGCCTAGTAATATTACCCTTGCACCTACAAGGGAATAAGCCATAAGATAATTTCTGCAAATGTTTATCTCAACTAACCCGAAGAATATACACGGCTATATATAGTAATTTGGAGGTCTACTGCTCCCACGTCATAATTTTGGAGGAGGAGGAGAAACAGAGTTGATTTCTTAGTAAAAAAGGGGTTGTCTACTTTGGTTTACGGAGATGTGGGGCTCCTAAATCGACATCTGTCATACAGCTACAGCTGATATCACTTTCTTCATGTGGAGTTCCGTCAAAGACAATGTTTACATTCCTCCATTTCCAAAGAGTTTGCTAGAATTGAGAAGGCGAGTAAACACCGTCATCTAGAACGTCAAACAAGATATGTTTTAGAGGATTTATCGACAACGGGCGCATCGTCTGGACGTTTGTCATATTTCAACTAGGGCTCGCATTGACTCGTTGCTCTAAGATGAGTAGGGACGTCAAACTTCCCCTTTCAAAAGGAAGTAAGTTCACGTTATTGCTTTATATAAGAATTGGTTGTTGGTATCCATCTTATCTTTTATTTGGCAGTGATTCTAAATGTTATTTCTTCTTATTACAACATTGTATGTTGAACTTAAAAAGGTTTATTTGTCGCTATCATTACACGTATATTGTTGAAACACTTTATGAGCTTTGGCTCAAGGAACCTCGTGAAATAAACAAGTAGGTATACATTTATACTCAGCATTGACGGAAATATAGCTTTATGAAAGCATCCAATAATTTGTAGTGATTTAAGTATATTAGACGTTTTCTTTATTCTATCGTATGATCTCTACTTCCGCAACGATTTTTCGGTACTTTCGTTAGAAAACAACCCCTAGTTACTTCCTTAGTACACAGAACATCTGTATGTTTTCCTACAGGCCACTTCCTTGCAATTGAAGTAGTAATAGTAATAATAATAATAATAATAATAATAATAATAATAATAATAATAATAATAATAATAATAATAATAATAATAATAATAATAATAATAATAATAATAATAATATGTAGAATTATAGTAAAAGATAAAATTGCACTATTTAACAAAATGGCTACATTACATTACTGCTCTTTGTCAGTTGTGCAACAAACTTCTCTCGTCCGTTACCCAGCGCGCCTTCTGGGCTCTCTGCAACTGCCGGTCAGTCTTGCAGATGTCTGCCATTGATACTCGTATAAGTTTCTTTCAGCGTATCTTTAGTATCTTTAGTTTTTGTCATGATCCATTTTATAAGATGATGACCAAGAAGTTGAGCACCCCTAAAACTACACCATCATCACAATCATCATCGTCATCATCAACGGGACCAAATGATGTCGTTGACGGGCCCTTAAGCCCGACTCACTCTCTCTCACTCACTCACTCATTCACTCAATAACTCACTCATCATTGCCTCACTGTTGTATCACCGTCTAACATGATCCGATATCTCACGTGGTGTTTGAAGCAGTGACCCTGCCGCAGACAACCCGTAATATTCTAGTATAGTATAAAACCGAAATCATAATGTGAATATAAGTAATTAATAATAGAAAGAACTAAAAGGAGATTGTAATCAGTAGTTGGGGGAGAACATTGTTAATAAAGCTGAATATATTAAACTCTCAAGAATGGAAGCCTAGGCAGAGTAGATTAGTGATAAGATCACATTTGTTTTGCTAGCAAAGCCTGGAGACTTCAGCGGGTTGATTCTTATCTTGCCATGAAGTGCTCAAAAGTTGACCAATGAAAATCGTTTCCTTCGTGTCGCCCACCAATCACGTGCAAGGCAACTTACATTCGTCTGGTATCGCGCAGGCAGTACACATACAATTTTGTATGATCTATTACGTAAGCTGGCGCGTACACATAATTCGCCGGTTGCTAAAGGGTGACAAAGTTCAAGTATTATAGCGTTGCAGTTGAATTTAGAAACTTGTAAGTATTCTATTTAGATATCGTCGGCAGTTCCTTGCAAATCAAGTCAAATGTTTGTTAATTCTCCGTTTGGATCCATTCCTACCACAACTCACGCATACTTTGCAGATTAGGACCTCTTGCTAGAGCTAGTTGGATACCGGGACACCAAACACAGGGCAGGAGATATCCAGGTGACAAGATCTTCTAGATCTTATAGGTGACGTCTTCAACCTGCAGCGGGAAAGGATTGTGCGTCAACTACCGATAATAGAAGCTCTTTCTGTCTGAATATTTACTCTGTTCATCGTGAAGTAGATTGAAAAATAACATGCATGGAAAATTTTTGGAATAACTATTACTTGGCAATTATTGATAAAATATCTTGTAAGTGAAATACTTGTGACTTTCTCTACTGGTATGTATAGGAAGTATTGTATTCCACCCAAAATTACGATGTCAAGATTTCACCGGAAATATATGTTTCGAGAACCCCTGAATCGAAAAAAATGCATTTTTAGAAAAAGGTCCATGTGTGTGTGTTTGTCTGTCTGTCTTTCAGTCTGTGGACAGCATAATTCAAAAACGAAAAGTGGTTAAAAACCAAAGTTGGTATTCAAGGATGAGACACGAAGATTTTGAAGAAAATAGCTCCACCCTAAGCTATCCTGTACATTGAAAATATTTCGAAAATTTTGATTATCTTGAAAATGGCTCTAACGATTTTGATTAAAATACCATATGTGTGAAATATGTTTATGACAAATGAAATGTATATACTGAATTTTCTGGCTATAGCCTATGTAGTCCTGTTTACTCTGGATGACTTTAGAATAACTAGTAAACCGTAAGACATAAGCCTAATCTTTCTATTCAAAAAATGTAGATCTCGCTAAAACACACAATTTATGTCTCAATAATTTTTTTTGTAAAGTTAACCATTTCGGAGGTATTCCTTGTTATTTGTGTCAGTTTCGGAAAACTTAAAACTTTCGTGAAATAGGACATCGTTGTTCATTTTTATATGTTAAGCGTATAAAGAGAACGGCGTCTCAAAGCTTTAAAAGATTTGACTATCGCACAAAGCCTATTGTATTCTAATATTCCCCTTGCACCTACAAGGAAACAAGCAATAGGATAATTTGTACAAATGTTTATCTCGACTAACATGAAGAAGATATAGGAAAAAGAGTTTGCAAGAATGGTTAGTACAAGAGTAGAGAAAGTCATGTGAGTGCAGCACATCAGACTTTTTTGTTTACAGTACTAAAATCTAAAGACCTAAGCACAAGTAAGTAAAAGAAAATGGGCACCTGTGGGTATCAAAGTAATGCAGCTCTGTCCTGCAACAGGTTTTGTGGCTGTAGGTGTTCCTTCTTCGAAAGAAAATTCGGTGAGAGGCCGAGGAGGGTCGGGCAGTTGATGTCTTGATATAGGATGTTGGGGAAGGGGGAATATTGGCTGCCTTCCGGGACCCTGGAGAAACGAAACAATCTGACACCGGCGTACAAACTTCTTCTATACAGAGAATTTGGGAAGACAAAAGCCGATCGAGAACGAATTACTGAACAAGAAGAACAACTGAGCTAAACTTGAGGAAGATTAAAGAGAGAGCTCTAGAGATGACAGTGAAATATACAAATCCCCCCCCCAAAAAAAAAGAAAGAAAAAAGAAAGATTAGGCAGAGGAAAGTAAAAAAAAAATCATGTGTACACTCATATGGCTTTCTCTAAAATCATACAAATATTTCCGCAAACAGTTATTCCTCTATTAACTTCATCTCAATCGACATAAACATTTACAAAAATTGTCTTATTGCTAATTTTCTTATGGGTGCAAGTGGAATATGGGAATACAGTACACTTTGAGCAATAATCAAATCTTTTAGAACTGGTCATTATGTGATGCCCAGCGTTGCAATTCTTGTTGGAGCGAAACAAGTAGACGCGAACCGGATAAAAGAGGAGAAAAAGTCGAATTTGAAATACATGGACCTCCTTTGTCCGTATATATGAGAACACAAAACTTCTAAGTAATATTATTTGATTAGAGCTTATTTATCACAGTTTAAGTGTTGAACAAAGACATCTTTTCGTCTTTCGCCCGCCCCCTACCACTACCCGTCGCAGATTGCCACCTGCCTTCCCTCTTATATAAGTCACTGCATTGGAATGAGCATTATTATGCTTGAATTTCCACACTAAAACGTAAATATAGGCCTGAAATCATAAAATAATTAGTTCTTAAACACTCACCAATGGAAGTTCATGGCGTGCAGCACACCAAACTAGGCTCCTCTAGTCCTGTTTTGCCTACAGAAGCAATGTTAATGTCTATGCCACATGTCTTGCAATATACAAACGTATTATTTTTCAATCACTAACCCTTTAAACTACTGGATTCTTGCCATTCTGGTTTATAAGTTCGTGAGTATTTAGCCTTTTTTCTTGGTGCCTCACTCATGGTCACTAAGCACTTCATATAAATTTAACACAAAGAAAACCACTACTGTATGCACTGTGAAACGCGAAAGACACACGTTTCTACGGCGATATTTATAATAAAGAGAGGTGGGGTGAGCTTTTAGTCAGTAGCGATAGCGACTTATTTGTAAATCATAGGACTGATAAGGTGATGGGCAGCCGCTTTCGTTTATTAAGGCGTAGGGACATTACGCAGTAGTTTAATCTTATCTTGTGTTCCTCATAAGAGGCTGAGGGAAAGGGACATCACCGTAATAATGAACATTACTGCACTATTTATCAATTAGGAAATTATAAATTGTCTTTAAAAAGGATAAAATTAAGTCGATTTTCCTGTATTTTTATAAAAGGAGATTTTGCATTTTTGTAATTAACCGAAAGTAGAAAAGTAGGTGTGAAAAAAAGTTGATCTAGCAAAACGTGAAAAAGGCACAAAGAAGCAAGGAATGAATGCTTAGCGAAGCTGCAACACGAGAAAAGAAAGGGGACGAAAAAAATCATGCATAGACTTCACACAGTCATTGATGATCGTATCATTGCTGACTTTCGTTTAAAACCATATTTTATTGTCTACTTCCTGTTATTAAAATCAGATAGCTTTTTGTAAAAAAAATGTTATAGGTAATACTGCGGAAACATACTTTATAAGCCAAGATAACAAGCTGTTTAAAAAGAATGGCCTTTGTATCGTTATGAACTCTTGAAAAACTAAGGACTTGTCCTTGATGTTTCAAAGTTTGTTATTTGAAATTCAAAATATGAATAAACAACTAACTTTGAGCACGTTTTTAAAATATCAACATTTTCGTATGTGTATGTTTTTTTGTTTCTCATTTATAAACAATATAGTGAGAATAACAAGGACTTAATTGACTATTTAAAGTAAGCCATCATCATCATCCCAGGGTCCCTAGCGACCTAGCTGTCGACGGGCCCTTAACCGCAACTCACTCACTCAAATAATAAAGTATTAGTCCGATTTGTTTTAAAGAGCATGTGCTATGCAAAAGGCTTTGAAATTCCATGCTCTTTGCATCATCACCAGCTAAGACTGAATAAGGTTTTCGCTTTGAAAAGAATTTAAGCATTTAAAAATTCATATTAATAACAAAGAATACTTTGGAAGTTGTTAAATCCACAAAATGGTGTGCGTTAACAAGACTTTTATGTTTAAAAGAATTTTATCTATTCTGTTACAGTTTACCAGTAATGGAGAAGTCATTAAAATGAATAGGACTTACGGGACTATTTCCAGAAAATTCAAGTTAGGTATACATTTTATTTGCGATGTAAATTATCTTAAACATATCGTCGTCTAATCAAAATTTAAAAAAAAAAAAAAAAAAAAATCATGGAAGGGTAGTTCAGGGTGGTATATGTTTTTTTTTTTTTTTTTTTTTTTTTTTTTTTTTAAGTTTTCATGTTGCATCTTTGGAAGATGGTGAACTTAATTACCAAGTTAGCTATATAACGGACCTTGCGTTTTTGTTCACAGACTCGCATGCACAACTATTTTTTTAATTGTCTTCTTTTTTCCTGGATTTAGGGAATCTCAAAACGTGTATACCTACTGAAATCTTGGTATCGAATTTTTGGATGGAATACCATACTTGCTCTATTAGGTAAGAAGTAGTGAAAGTAAAAATACAAGCATATGAATAACTTTTAAAAATTGGATTAGCAGTTTCATTTGTGCGTTGCGAAAGTTACAGCTATATGTTTGGCCAGAAATTCATATATCCAAAAATATATTTTTTGAGTTGAGTTTTAAATTTAAAAATCACAAATTTGGCGTACAGACGAAGAAAAATGAAACTGTAAAGTAACGCTTAGTTGCATTCATTTGCTTAAACTTATATTATATCGCTCCTAAGTAATACACAAGCCCTAAGTAAAATATTCTGACTAAAATCCTAGGATTCATTATGTACGTCATTTCACAAAACAACAGGTAATCGCTCTTCAGTTGTTCCCTGGCCAACCTTGCCCGTGCGTCAGAAATGAACATCGTTGCTATAGTAACAGACAAATGAGCATCTACCTGCACGGAATAAAGCAAAGACAGTAGGTATTTGTGAAGCTGGATTGAACCAGGATGAAACTTCTGTTGTACGTAGCTGGCTTGTTCCTCTGTAAGGCGATACTTGCTGATAGCAAGGCAGTATGGGAAGCTTCCGTAAGCCGAACGGATGTCCAAGTGTGATGGATTCACCATCGCAAATCCGTGCACTACATCGTGATCATCGAGAGTTCGATGCCCGAGCACCTGCTCTCAGATACATGACATGTTTGCTTCCACCGGAGTAAGATGGATGCACAACAGCAACCCAGTGGAGACAGATTTGAGACTTTGTTCAGGTAGGACATTGTTCTAAAACAGGTTTATCCGCCATTGCTGTTAGACATACTAGCTAGTGTACTACATAGGGCTGAATATTTCAAAGAGGTATAGAGAATTATGATAGGTGATTCACGTCCCACTGCTATTTGCTTTCATGTCCTATCTTGTAACAATTAACAGTTCCTGTTAATCGTGACACACGCTGACACAAATTTTAACCTTTGCTATGGTTACACAGGAACGCTCAGGGGACTTCCAGAAGAGTTAAAATTTAGCTAGTAGCTTACTAAAAGCTGACCTTGATATTGCATACTCTTTTTCTAACCTAACCAGAAACAAAAGAACAGTGACCTTATTTAAACGTGTACTTTACTTAAAATATTAAAATATTGAAACAAGGAGTAGTAGATAGCTCTATAAAATGGTTATTATCATAGAGGTTTTAATTTCAAATACACTGTGTACCATATTTTAAAGAAGTTGTCCAGTTTTTAAGTTATAGAAAAATTAACAATAAAAGCTTCTGAAGAAAATTAAGTATATAGGGTTTTATTTATTAATACAATATCTCAAACAAGTAATATTTTAATCAAAATCAAAATGAAGTAATAATTTCTTATAAAGGGTTACTTATGTCTAAAGGAAAATTGTTGAACGTTCAAAACGTTGATTCCTGTAATCGTTGTATGTTAAGGCGCAACTTTGTTTTGCTGCCATAAAAATATTATAATAAATACAATATATGCACAAAGCTAACGAAACTACATTGACATTTAACTACATAAAAAAATCAAGTCTTGAAATGCTAAAAGAATGCTATATAGGAAAACAGCACATTGTAAGTAAAGTATAACCATAGCGGATAGAAGAGATAGTGTGAGCTCTTCGAGAGTTACTATGGTTCGCTCGCAAGATGGCACTGGTGTCGCGGTCGCTTTACTTTAGTTCACGAATGCATGATGAAAATGGGTTTCATATTATCAGTTAGCATTTTAAATACCTAAAATCGTAAGCAGGAATATTGGAAATACTGTTTTGAAACATCGTCTTTCCTTGACACATAATATAGGATGGTATTTTACAATGATGGGTATTATAATTAACGAAGAACATTGGGAAATATCTGCTTACATGATTTTACGCTGAAAAATTAAACCATAATGCAAATTGTGTGTTTTTTAAGCATTGTATCTAGAACCAGCTTTTGTTTTTTACTTAAATAATTTAAATTGCGTTTATGTTCGCAACAATTAGTAGCGAATTTCTTTTCTACTATTTTTAATTTAGCCCTCTCTTTAGATAGCAGGATTTTAGTTCTAACTAAGTTTATATTGAGGTTTCTAATTCTTTTCTTCAGTGTAGCAATTTCATTATTGACACTTGTGTTTGTGACCTTGGAGGAATTAGAACTGTTTTCTGTGAATTCCTCATTGTTGAAGGACGGCGCGTTTGAAATAAGAACTGGTTGACTGGATCCTGCATCTGGTAATTTACTGATTGTTGAATATTGCTTTTTCAGTAATTTTTTGTCTCTGTTTTTTTTTTGAGATTTTCGGGATTTATGCACTCTTGTTAAGTACCTGTGTAAATTAGGAAATATACAGGGAATTGCCCCTGGCTTTAACCGCCATTTAATTCTAGGGATTTCAAGTAGTTTTCCACGCACAACGAATGAATCAACTTTCACTAAAAAGTCCTCTGGAAAATGTTTGTCACAAATACTAGATTTAACAGATAATTTAGTGTCTTTCCTAGGAATAGACTTTTCCCATTTGTAAAACAGATTTTTATCTTTAGGAGGAGTAAAAAAATGTCTAGCTTCTGAGCAGTTTGTGTATCCTGAAGGACACCCGGGTACAAAACAAGTTGGCATTTTTAATCAATTATTGATGTTGCTTGAAGCTTACGTTTTGAAGAACACACACATTTATGCACAAAATTAGAAGCAATTTCACAAGTTATGTACCTAATTACTCACAACACACAACGCATGCGTATAAAATTGTCTGTACTTCCGAATCACATACTAGGCAGTTCGGCCGCATTTTAAGGCGACTGCGATCGCCACGCCGCAGTTTCGGTCAGTTGCCACGGGACCACGGATCATGCAGTGAACTAGCGGGAGAGCTCACACTTTCTCTTCTATCCGCTATGGTATAACGATAAGAATAGAGATTTCGACGATTACACTGCTTTACAGTCACTTAGCTGTATTCATTTGGCACCGTGAATAATGAAGTCGAAGATAAATTCATCGTTACATCTGCAGTAGCTTAGGGTAGCATAGCGCGGTAATTTTCTACATAGTCTTTAGAGTCATTTTACGGTATTGATGAATAATATGCACTAAAGTACCCATTTTGATGGGTAAACCTTAAAATAATTGCAATAGATAGATAGCTACACATAATCTAACCTTAAGCTTTGTTATACACCTGTTCGATTTTACGATTTTTCTTATCACTAAGCATATTGATGATTTTAGTTGACAATTGTAGAGATTTAAAGATTCTTTTTCTTTTCTTTCTTTTTTCTTTCTTCTTCTTCTTCTCTTTTTTTTTTTTTTTTTTTTTTTTTTTTTCGTTTTACAATGGCTAATGTTATACATTTTCTCAGATTGATCCTTAAATTCTTTTATTTAGTTCGAGTGTTTGTGATCGACAGTTGTTATACTAATACTTTAAAGAAGGCCACACGGAAAGTTCTGTTTAGAATGTACTAAAATTTACTTTTTATCCATAATTAGCCGGCAATACAGCTGAATGGACTTCCCACCTGCAGAGTACATCTCCCAAACAACTTCGAATGCTTCTAAAGAAGCGGGAGTAACATTTCTTATAAGGCTATAGACAATCAAGCGGGGAAGGCTTACTTTGGCATTAAAAAATCTTTAATTTCCACTCCTATACACCATATAAAAGCTACACAAGTATGTTAGAATGAACAGTTTTCATGTTCAAACATTAAAGTTCATAAGTTCATATATATATAATATAATTAAACCGAAAGAGTGTCTCTGTTCATATTCGAAAGGCTCGAGTTCGATTCTCGTTGGATTGCCCACTCTAGATATTGTTTGTGGTTCTCCCAGTGGATACAGTAATGCTGGATGGATTCTATACCACCACGGACCTTCCTGTTCCTCATTCATTTAATTTCCCTCATCTTTTAGGGTTGCAGGGTCAAGCGCGGTGGAATGCGTTACGCGGCATATGCGGTGAATGTGATTCAAGGAGAGAGCTATTTTTCCCTGCATCAAAATCGTCTATCCTCATCTGCATTGTACATAGGGCTGGTTTGGAAGGGGGTGGGGCTGCCCGAACTGCTTAATCTGTAACATTGTGCCTGTTGTCGCCCTTGAACTCCATTCCGTCATCCCTTCATCAGAGGTTTAGAGGACGCAGTGAACATACATTTGGACACACTGCTGATATCCTACTCCATTTATAACCCAACCAGTGCAATGCAATGGACGATTATTATATCTACATTTAATGTCCTCCAGTATTTAATTAAAGTTCACCTCACAATCAACCAGAAATGTAACAGAAAAAAAAAGTTAATTGTTTTGTCAAATTATATAATTTGATTCAGTTTTCCAATGAGGTTTCCTTTTATGCACGTAGGTTGTATAAAACGGAATTGGGATGTCAGCGCCTCTAGCGGTGGCAGTTTCAATTTGGTTTGCAATTGGACAGGTCTTAGTGGCAGTGTTAACAAGATCTCTTGCTTGTTTGTAGGGACCGTGCCTTTTTCTGAGAAATCCAATAGGCGGTGAGCGACTCGCGGTTAATTTTCATTAAATCGCCGACACCGCTCCTGATTTAGCGCCGTCCACGGCGAAACAGGAAACTAAACCCAAACAAACGCGAGTTCCGTTTAAAGGGGTAGTCCTAGGAATACGTACTACCGAATTTAATTTTTTCTCTAAAAATAATACATTAATATCGTCTGATGCTTATTAAAATTGCGTGCGTCATTAAGTTTTTGTGGCCGGGCTTTTCAAGCCGAATTTCAGGCTGAGGAAGGTTCAGCGGCAATTTTTGTTAGATACTTATTACTTGAAACCTAACCTGGCAATTTTTAATCACTATAGGTATCATAAAAATTACTTAATTAGTTGTACTTACTAATCTTGGAGCTGTTTTTTATAAAGTTAAATGTGCCTATTTTAACATACCTCGACTGGGTGTGCAAAAGCAGTTAAGTCAAAGTCAAAAAACCTAATAATGAGAAAAACTAAATTAAAGATTAAAATCAATTTCCCAAATCCCTTATGTGCCAAAATTCTACACATTTTGCAAAAGTATTCCTTGGTTAATACTGTAATCATATACATCAGGTTGCTTTAATTCCTGTAAATCTTCATGATAAAATACCACCATATATATTTATATATATATATATAATTCGCATTTAAGAGAACTTGAGAAAATGACAGCATAAAAATGGTAGGATAATGAAACAAGACATATCACTGTGATGATAATAATTAATAATAATTAATTATAATAATAATAATAATAAATAATTAATAATAATTAATAATAATAATAAATAATAATAAATAATAATAATAATAATAATAATAATAATAATAATAATAATAATAATAATAATAATAATAATAATAATAATAATAATAATAATAATAATAATAATAATAATAATAATAATAATAATAATAATAATAATAACAACAACCCAAGGCGCAACAGCCCTTACCTATGTATTTGTAAATATTCAAGCTTGTTTGTAAAGCTGTGCTTCCATTGTGAAACAAATTTTTACACACAACAAAAAATGTATACAATTTATAAGGATTGTAAACGTTGTGAAATAGCTCTCGAAATTACAGAAAATTATAATGCCCCTGAATATTAATTTCGTAATAGACATTGTTAAGTATCAGTACTAGTAACAAAGAGCTTTCTGGAAAAGTATTTAAAATTAATAGTTGAAGTTCGTTATCTCGTCAGTATTTGTGTTTTGTATTGTTATTTAAATCAAGTGCTCCCCCCGCTCCTGTATTTTATTTCTGCAGTGTTGAATAACACGCTCTCATTAAAGGGCAGAACGGTATCTGTTAGCAAACTTCACAAACACTGAAAATCAAATGATAATAATTGAGGTTGCATGATGAACATATGGCTTTGTATTCCAGTAATATAAACATTCCGGTTCGCTGTATTGTTTATATGCAACATGTATGTATTTAGTGATATAAATAAATACCTAACGCATATTAAGTGACCTAGAATTGCAATATTGCATTTGCTGCGCCAGTGAGATCATTGTTGCTACCTTGTACACATTTGTTTGTTACGGTATACGTTATAATAAAAAGTGTGACGTAATACGTTGACGTAGATTTCTCTACTACTCTATAAACTATTCATACAAAAGTTTATTCTTTATTTCATTTCTTGTTAATACAGATAAGCTTCCATTACACATTCACACACGTTGTCGTAGTGTAAGAATGCGTTACGGTAAACCGATAATCAAATATTTTGAAAGACAATTGCTGTGTCATGGATTTGAATTTCCCTTCTCTTTACGTGAACACGAAGAAGAAGGAGAAAAGTCAATAGTGATTTGCATTTGAGAAAAGTATTCGAAAAATCAAACAATAATAAGGAATATCTCGGAAATAGTTAACACTAACAAACTGTAATTGACTTAAATTGCATGCTTTAATGATATATACAGTTTTATATACCTACTAAGATTTCGTCTATCGCATACCAGTTACGCAAAAGCCGTTCAGGATGAGAGGACTTCCAGTTTGTTCCGAGAAAATTCAAGATATTAATTTCATTTTTTATGAAAATATGGTAAACATGCAGCATTTTAATGTCTATTTCTGCATAGAGGCGTTAAATTATACACGAATTATCACTTTGTCATTCTTTTGTTTTGCACAAATTGCCATTATTTTATTTAGTCAGTGTCGCCAACTACATCCTATAAATTGCTGAAAAACAATTTATTTCACCACATTACAATTGACTGACAATCAAAGTAGCATTCCATTTCAATTTAACAACCGTATTTTTAACAACTATTTTAATAACTAATGCATTTTTTCAGAAGAAATGCTTTTTGTTAATGTCAAAAATAGAGAGAGATTTATTTGAGATTATAAACTAGTTTTGTGTTGTAACAAGAGAAGATTGAAATACTAGTAATTCTTGGGTGACATTTTCCTCAGTTGGCAGTGCTGAGTATCTTGAACTACACTAATCGAAATGAATATATTTTAGGATTTTTTATAGAATTTAACATTTTCTGATGAATTCTTTGTGATTTAGCATTTAAATTCGTATTTGCTGATGAAATAGTCCAGATAAATATCATTTGAAGGTCTGGCCTTCCCAGATAATTTCTTTCGCTTGGCTCGAGAACTTATTGGTTATGTCAGACGTCTTATATTACTTAAGGAAATCGTTAGTGATTGTTGAGAAAACCGAAATATTCGACAATTCTTCCATATATAGGGTCGATTGTCGTAAGGAATTTTCTTGAAGGTCCTTGAGCCGAACCTTTTGAAAATGCTGAACTTAAATACTTGTTTACCATTGAATCGAATGTTCGTTTTTGCGTTATGCTTGCTGTTCACACAAACACACTCGCACATGCACAAGCGCGCGCACACACACGGACTTTTGCTAAAAAATGTTTGCTTTTCATGCATATAGTCTCAAAACGTAATTTTCGATGAATGTCATTATTTATTTTTATTATTCGATACAACTTTTGAAGTTTAATATTTCTTTTTATTAAGTAGTAAGGTTATATGCAGAACGTCACGGAATGAACTTATTGTTAGCGGGTTTTCAGTCTCTTGACGAAAACATCTCATCGCGGTGTTACCTGTGCAATACCTCGCTGTGTAATTAGAGGGTTCTACACTCGCAAGCTTCCAGTGTCAGTAGTAACATTCAGATTTCCTAACCAAAATGCTAAGAATAAAAAAAGAAAACAGAAATATTAAGTAAATATAACAACTTCGTTGTTTCGTTCTGGAGTTTTGTTGTAGGAACCTAAAGCATTGTAAAACAGATGATTCATATTGGCATGATTTTCTGTATGGTTTATTTGTATATATGTAGCTATAGCTTCTACAACTCATGTGAGTGTTGGCCTGGGTGACTCAGTTGGTTAGACGCTGGCTTATTAATCCCAAGGTCGCGGGTTCAAATCCGGCACAGACCGATTGTTTAAAAGTGTGCTGAAAAACGACAGGTCCATGTCAGTAGATATACTGGCATGTAAAAGAACTCTTGCGGGACGAAATTCCGGCACACCACGAGCCTGCGCTACTGCTTACCAAGCGGGAGACCAGGGTTCGATTTTCGTACCGGCGTGGGGATCTTCTCCCCATGGGAGGCCTGGTCCAGGGTGTATTCAGCCTGCTTAGGTCCCTGAGGGGCTACTTGTCTGAACAGTAGCGGCTCTGGTTGCGTAGAACGTATAATCGACCGGGAGGGACAGGGCCGCTAACCACGTCCCATTTCCAGCACTGCACCCCACTCATGACGCCTGTGGTGAGCAGAGGAGGGGGACGTAGCGGCTGGGTGGTACGCCTTGGCCGGCGAGGGGTGTTGCGCCTTGGGTTATTTATCCAACATTCTGCTTTGATCAAGGCTTCATGGGTAATCAGCCGTGTCAAGTATATGAAGATGGCCATGGAGTTTACAATGGTCGAAAGCTCGACATTCATAAACTTGACACGGCTGATCACCCAGGAAGCCTTGATTAATAACGCTCGCCGTGAAAGCTTACATTCTGCTTTAAATTACGCTATTCACAAACACATGCAGAGAGAGAGACATATACACGTGGATCTTTTTATTAATTTTTTATATTCAGGAGGCTCCAAGACATGTATTTACGGTGAAATATCGGAATCGAACTTTTTTGTAGATTACAATACTTCCTCTACCTAGTAGGCATCAACGTGGTAGAGATGGTACAGAAACAAGTGTAAAGCAGCGATGGAGATGCAGGTGTCTTTCTTTGTTTAAACGCAATACCTAGAGCAAGGTGTTTCGTCGCTAAGGGATAGTTCTCTCGAAAGAACTACGGTTTTTCGTTCTTGCTTTGCTTTGTTTTCTAACACTAACTAGTAAAAACGGACAAAAAGGTGTGCAAGACCAGTGCTGCGTAGACAGTTATTTCAGTGGCACAGCGTTACTTATACGTAGCTATAAAGTTCGCTATCTGCTTATATCCTAAAGTAGTTTTTGTGATTCATTGTGTGTGAGTAATGCGTGGCAGTGCTAAGCCTATCAAGAGAAGAATATATAAATAAAAACTAAAAAAGAAACAAGAAAAACAGTAATGGACGGTAAGATTAGGAGACTATAAACTGTGCTCAGGCTCTGTAGATATTTAAGCACTACGGAGAAGAAGAAACATCATTCCAAAAAGATGGATCGCTCTCCGCCGGCTTTGAACCTGCGACCTCGTGAATACGGGGCCAGTGATAAATGTATTGCCACAAAGGTACTACTGTAACACTCCTAAAGTGTCAGTTTTTCTAAATAACCAGGCCTGGGCGACTCACGGAATTGCTTGAACGACCTTCCTTTTTTATTACCTGCTAAATCAGTGCAAGCCCATGAGCGGGCTACGCTCAGAAAGCACCGGTTGCCTAGGCCTGCTTTATTGTTATATTACAATGGCAACGTATGCATCTAGAAATGAAAGTTTAACAGTTGAAAGGCACAATGGAAACCATGAATTATTTACTTTCTGAAAGTAAACCTTTAATCCCAACTTTTCTGTGCTAAATTCTCTATGGAGTATAAAATAACAACTAAAGTCAGATTACTATCTACAACGGGAAATATGTTGCGCAAAGTTATTCAGTTATCCTGAAAATTGCAAGAAATAGCATGATAGGTATTTGAAGAACCAGATTTTGAGAAAACGAGTGATTATTTAACGATCTGAATCTGATTTTATTGAATGTTAAATTTTTTAATGTACAACTTTGCCGGCAGCCAAGACTTGAAATGTCTTCTTAATTTGAATGAGAGAAGACAATACGCACTTTTCAGATTTTGAATATGCGCATGCAACTTTCTGACAAATACTTAATCGACATTTCATTTCTTGGATTCATGTTAGGAATTTCCTATAAAACAAATAACCATTTAGCCCAAGGGATTCTAAAAAATATCCTCGGATAGTGTCGGGTATTTTTCTATGGGATTTATTTAGGAATCCCAATCAGCTGGCGAACAAAGAGAGAAATGAGGCTATGCAGGTTCTCTCCGGAACTTTGTTAACAATGAAGGTCGTGATGCGGGTTCTGTCCAGAACTTGTCGTTGTCTTGCGGCCCTGATTCCCGTGCAAGTTTAAAAAAGACGTTTCGACGTCCAACGTCTCGCAGAAACAGAAGAAGTTGGTGCGGCGCTACGAAAGTTTGAAATACGCCGCTTAAGGCTAAACGATGTTGCAGTATATGGCCCCGGGGTGCAGTTGAATGTTGTTATACACGATAGAGAGTGGGGAGAGTTTGAAATTGCTCCCTGAAGAGGGAGCTAGTCTACCAACCACCATCTTTTCCCGTTCAGAACTCAAACCGACCCACTGACGGACATTATGGGGGCGGCTTAACATGGACCAGCGTTGCCAACTTTGTGCAAACTAACCTTCCATTGCGCCGGTCCTGCTGCGAATCACGGACTGCTGTATCCTGGTTAAGCAGCGACCGGTGTGAGCATCCGTGACAAATTAAATACAAATTAAAGGGAGATTAAATGTCGAAAATGCCTAATAGTTACATTTTTACTTTTTTTGTGTAGTCTTGTGAATAGGCATTTCCTCGTTCATTTGATGTTTATTTCATCATTATGGACACAATACTTATATTTTAAACCTAGTATACAAGTGGCAATGCTTATGCTATTTTTTACTCTGAATTCGGGAACATTAAGAAAAAAGGCTCCTATTTTATTAAGAGTATTCAGGTACATTGTTGGGCAAATCTTACTTCTAAAGTTGGTACTCCTTTTAAATATTGCTCCGTATGTCTCAATTATGTGGTATTTGATTGGTGGATATAAGTAATTTTCTCCCATTCTTATTTTGAAGAGCTTTTCCATTTTCCTGGCATCTTGTGGTGTAAATGGTTTGTTCCGGAACGATTAACAATCCGTATGTGAAATTTTTTGTGATAAAACGTCGTTTCAATGGTGTTGATGAACTCCGTTGTCATTAAGGTGGTTGTTTTATGGTTTAAAATATTTAATGCTGAATAGGAGAGATACGGAGATTTGTCACTGAAGCTAGGCTTATTGTATCTATGTCTCAAATGGACACCCCATGGAGGAACGATAAGGTGATAGGGGACACCGGGTGCCCAGATCAAGACAATCGGTACAAACATTGACAGGGTTCCCTAAGATTTACCAAGTTTGACGATACTCGAGGTGTTGGTCTTCCGGGGCCTTCCAGCACAACCCCGTAGGTGTATAATGCCTCCATGTGTCAACCCCTACCCAGATCCCACGGACAACGAAGGAAGAAGAATTCCTGTGCACATATCATCTCTGCCAAACTGCACGTAAGGCCTTCGCTGACAATTGTGACCTTGAAGGAAGCAATGGAATGAACGGTGAAATGAAATTATTAATGAAGTGAAATGGAAGGGCTAGAAATTTTGGGGAAGTAATTATCCCTTCCAGCATTCGCCTATTATCCCTAGTAAACCTCAGGAAGATCGGCCACGGGAATCGGACCTACGACCCTCGAATTCAAGGCATACTAGGTGGCCCACTTCATCCGGCATCGGAGTAAGTAGATAATCCTTAGTGCGTTAAAACACTTGCAGAACTCCGCGGCGCAATTCTAGTCATACAGACGGCAGTGGCGTGTTCTGTCTCTCAGCGAAGACGTGAGGTTAGAGGCAGGTGAACTGGCATGTTTAGTCCGTGATAATAGACTATTAAAGTGTAAACAACCAAAATGGTCACACTTTACTTACAGGATCTTTATTTTCCAGGGAATAAACTTATTCCTGTATATGCTGCTATTGTCTAACATTTTAATTACATATTGTGAAGTGCAAGCATGAGGGCACGTAATATTTCGTTGGCATTTGTTCGTTTGTTATTAATGTTAATTATTGTATTTTTATTTTTTATTACTCTTATTTACTATGATGTTTGTTATTATTATTATTATTATTATCATCATCATCATCATCATCATCATCATCATCATCATCATCATCATCATTATTATTATTATTATTATTATTATTATTATTATTATTATTATTATTATTATTATTATTATTATTATTATTATTATTATTATTATTATTATTATTATTATTCATACACAAAGTACACAAACTATCTAAATAAGTGCTGTGCACAGATGTGGGCCGGGTTTGAGATACTAATGCAATGGTTGATTTCTTTGAGCACCACCATTTCTTACCTGTGGTGCTGAATTAAGATAGTTGTTGAGCACTGAGCTGCTAAGCCTGTGTAATTGTTTGTTGTATTGTCATTTCAATGCTATGTTGATTTTGCTGATTTTGTGTAACTTTTGTATTATCTGAAAATTCAGCAGTTGGTTGCGTTTTTCTATGTTTGAACTTGTTGAGAGCAGCTCCTCGCTCAACCGCGCATGCAGTAGGTACAGCATAATGGCTGAAGACTGTTGACGTGCTCTTTGAGTTTCTCATTCTCCTGTTGGGCATCGTAAACTTCCAGTGCGGAGGTTCACAAATTCCGCTTAGATCGTCACCTAATATAAGACAATAATTAATCTTGTTTTCCGCCCAAAGGAGAAATATTTTCACAACGCGGATTCCAACTTGTGCTGCAACACACCAACCGCCGTCAATTGGTCTTTTTTTTTTTTTTTAATGTACAAGCCAGAAACGGATGAAAGGAAATATTGGGGATATAAAATGATGGAGAAGAGTACGTGAGAGCATACGAATCTCCCAAACATTCGTTTACCGACTGGGAAACCAGAAAAAAGCCCTTGGTCTGAGTAATCGGGCCGACAGTAATCGAACCCGGGATCTGTCGTATGCGAGTCTCACACGTTACCGCGCAGGCATCTTGCTCGGTAAGTTTCCCATTTAAATCTTGTCTGGTCTTTAGTTCCTTTCCATTAATATTTACTGACGCTTTAATTCATGCAGCAGCTAAGTATGAGATGCAGTTTAACTTTTCTAAAGGTAAGCAATCAGCTACCAATGTTGGCGATCGTGCTACTTAAATCAGTCTATTGAGCAGCTGTTAGTAGTTTATTTCATTTTCGTGCAAGTGCTATTTCTATTATTCGTGCATGAAAACATACTGTGCAATACACATGTTTGTATTTCTTGTATACTCAAACACTTTCTTGTTCACTAACACTGCACTTACCGCGGTCGCAATAAACTGTAGCAAAATCTCAAATCTGGTTACGTTTTATTATTTTTTTCTTTTAATTACAAGCATAGTCAACACAATTTTCAGGTTACGCTTGTTACTGCATCTACAATCATTCACACGAAACTCCTATGTAAGAACGCATGATCATTTCACGTAATTTTTTATTTTCAATAGCTTTAATTAACATCAACTACAATAACTAGATACATAGTGTAATTTCATTTGCGTTTATGTTGGAGGTGTGATAATTAAGCATAATTTAAATAACATATCAATTCGTTTACTACATAGAGCAAAAATAACATGTCCGCATTTTTACTAATTTTAATGGAAATAGCCATATGCATTACAGTTTATAAAATTAAATACTATCTAGCCTCTGGTGCAATGGATGCAGCACTGAATTATTTATCATGTCGCAGTTACTCACAGTGGCATCACAATTACCAGTAGTTTATAAAATATGCACATTGTACTTAATTTTTGAAGACAGCTATTAATTTTACATGCATTAGATAAATGAGAGTAGCCTAAAATGTCCCGTAAAGGGCGAAGGCCTCCTATAAATAGAGACATTTTATTTATTCTAAAGTGTGAACTACCCCACGCTCGTCTGACTGAATGGTGCACTATTTAGTCACTGTTTACTAATAACTCGTGACCACTGCTGTCCTGCGTGCTCCTTGAAGAGCTGTGTCCAACTACGTCTCGGTCTTCCTTGTAGTCGTTTTCCTATACAGGGGTCCCACATAGTAACCTTGTATGTCCACCTGTTGTCTTGTAATCTCGCCACGTGGCCTCCCCGTTTCCATTTTAGTCATATGACTAATTGTGTCAGGTCTTTCGTCTGTGATAACTGGTTTAATCTAGAGATTCTGTCTTTCAGAGATGCCCCCAGGAGTTTGTGTTGCATCTTCCGTTGGCATATTTGGATTTTTTTTAGTAACCATGTTAAAAACCCATAGAGTAATATAGGATAGACACAGATTTCCAATGCATGGAATTTAGTGCCCTTGAGCAGATCACACTGATTCCTACACTATCCACAATTCTGAGAACTGTGCAACAACAAGTGAAGATCAAATAACCTACTCAAGTTAACAGTGAGGTTGGCAGTGAGCTTATTAACAGGACAAAAATGTGTCATGCTATTGATCCCCTTGTACTAGGTGGATCACTAGTTTGTCTGCTCTCTGATTGTGAAGCTTTAAATCTCCACAGAGCTTAGATCCTCGGAAACCATTTTCCAAAACTGGATAAGCTATCCTTTGCTTCAGTCAGTAGTTATCCTGAGTTCATTTTGAACAATAAACTGCTTGACTGAAACATAATAGGATGGATTTGCACAATAGATCTTCAAATAGGTCACAGTGTAAGGTCTTTTCAAATCCCCCCCCCCCTTCAATAAAGTTCGCTTCAGTTCAATTCATGCAACCGAGACAGTGAAGACAGCACACATTTTAATGTGTCCATTTTTATAACACCTCTTTCTTGGTTGGGTTTTTCTTTTACTTTATTTTTGTTTCTTTTAACGCCCGCTTTTACTATATACGGCACCGCAGGAGGTGACACTAATTATACATGGAATGAAGATGGAGCACCGGTGGAATGAGATGGCGGGGGAAACCGGAGAACCCGGAGGAAACCCGTCCCAGCGCCGCTTTGTCCACCATCAATCCCCCCGATAGGGTATCATTAAAATAGGTCCATACATGTGTTACAGTAACGGCTCTGTCTGAGGCTCGCAGGTCCTGAGCTCGGTTCCCCGCCATTGTGGGGGTTTCCGTAGTTGCAAGATGAATGTTGCGGTGGATAATATAATGCTACGAGTTTTCCTGTTATTTCCTTACGTTCAAGGTACAGACATTAGTACAGTGGAGGGCGGGTGACTTCCTTGGACTTCATTGGACTGTCTACGCTGGTGTTCGACGAGAGACTCTTCCTAGAGACATTTCCACGATGAGAGGTAGACCTGGGGGGGGGGGGGGGGGTTACCAACGGAGACATTAGGAACCCTCCTATGTCCAAACCTGCTTCCTCCGGATCTGGTCACCCTCTGTATCCTTCGCTTCACCCCTTTCTCTTCGAGGTTTCCAGGAGAACAATAGGTCCTCTAGTAGCTTAAGTGCGAAATCCATCTTCATTTCCTGATAACCATAAAACCATTCCCTTATGTCGCCTTCTTTGTCATTTCTGCTCAATTAGTGGTCTTGTAACTAACGTTACTTCTAATGATTTATTTTTCGTTTCTCAGAGTTTAGCATCAATTTTTTCATCTATCCCCCAGCACTAAGCCAATTGAATATATATATATTTAAAGGGTTCTTTTTATGTTTATTTAATGTACTTTCCCCGTTTGAGGGCTGCCAAGAAGACGAAATATACTCTACAATTAACATCTCTTTGAAAAATTACAATTATATAAAGGTAGTTATAACCATTAAATTAGTAATAACTAACTTCAAGGAAATAAGTGTAAATAATAGGTATCAACATTTGCATATTACAATTTAATTATCTAAATAAAATAATGTAGTTCAATATTACATGCCAATTTCAATGTATTTCCTAAATAAATATATAAATATCATGATTTTGAGTACAAATGATTTCGCATGATGAGAATTTATCGCCTGGTTGCCCTAATTGCTATTGTATATAGCAGGCTTTTGTCCAGGCCATAATCTAAACAAATCTGATGTACCTTTTTGGGTATTGTCCGTGTAGCTCTTAACATTATTCCAGTAACCGATATCTTTTATGGTCTATTTTCTACGAGACTAGCTGTAACTACCCTTCCCCCACTGTGCTTTGTCTTCATTACAGCGCCACGCCTCTAGTCCCGTACTGCAAGTGTCAAGCAGTTCATTGGTTAGTAATCATTAAGACTAGGATTTTTATGTAATGTGAATATGTCGAATATGCGCATATTTATGTAATAATATTAGGTGAAATATGCAGTATTACACAAAAACTTTTAAAGTATGTACTATTAACTTAATTTTATATAAATGATGTATTAAACGTTATACCACTTAAAATTCCTTTTTTTATTAATTATATTTTTTTCAAAATAAAGGTTGTAGAATAATTAATTAAGGATGTCCATATCATAGCAAACTTAAATCACATTAATATGAAGATTCACAATTACTTTAATCACTGTTTAAACTATCTGTCCATAATAATAATGTTTGAGCAGAACGTCTGTCGGGTTCGCTCTTATAGGTATAAGAATTTTGCCACAGAACATAGACATAGATGACACCACTTGGTATCCTGAAGCTAGCTGCTGCTGGGTTGAGAAAGATATTATTTACAATCCGCGAGGAAACGTGACCTAAATGGGTTTGAAATATGTATACTTTTATTTATAGACAACAAAAAAGGCAAGACGTGACCACCAAAAATTGACTCAAAATGTCGTTACTCGAATAGAGGGAAGAAAATAAAAGGCGGATTTGATTCAAATTCTGTGTACACAGGATCCTTTGTTTTTGCTGGGGTTCTAGGATACAAAGAGGAAGATGTATAGGCAGGAAGATGATGTCGTAAGGTTGGTAACACTGTGCATTTCCATATGAATACGAGCAACCCCCGCCCTTTCCCTCAGGGAGGTTGTCACCGCCATGTCTGAGTATTGTTGTATGTCACACTAGTCTGAGAAGAAGATTTCCTACCGGGACAACAAGATCCACACGCTGTTCGCAAACTTACAACACGGTTTGAAACTCTCATCATGGGTACTGTTCACAACATTATATCCAACGTGCTGTGAAATGTTTTGTGAAATGAAAGGCACCATACAATTTGTATTGTTGAAATGTGTGATTAACCATGTGCAGGAATCTCTGTATGGTTTTCTACGTTTTGGGTAAGGGGGAAAAGATCTATTAAACGTGATGCTAATTAATTCTTCACAAACCAAATTATTCTGTTAAAAGAAAGTAAGCTTCAGAAAAGTCTATGCAGCCATTAAAATGTCTTACTTTATTAACACAATCTAATGGGTTTTCTTCGCTTTTTTACGTCCCTTTAACTACGTAGTCATATCGCGACGGATCTGTTAGGACATCCTCATAGAACAGTTAGGCTTCAAGGTCTCATCCCTTTAGCTACTATACCTACCCACAAAATTTGAACTCGGGATCTTCTGAATACCGCCTGAGCCATTCCGCTCAGTTCTAGTGGATTTTTTTATTATTTAAAATGCATAATGCTCTAATGTGTTTTAATATAACCGTTTTAGACTCCTTATAAAAATATATAAACTTAAAGTTTCAGTGCCAGAATTTCTTAAAAAGTACTAAATTACCGTAGAGGAAGAAAAGGAGGAGGAAGAAAGGATAAAAGGAGGATAGAAAGGGGGGAAAAGGATACGACAAAACAGTTATTTGAATTTCAGCAAGAATGATTGTCAGTATAACATATCCATATTCATATATATTATCATTGCACACCACTAAAAAGACGGAAGTTTTAAACTTCTGTAGCTTTTTATATAAATTCCAGAGGGGACTTACCATCACGTAACATTTCTCATTACAAATACAAAAATTAATAGAAACTTGAGATAACATGTGCCGACAGCGATTGGTGGTGCATTTACCAACCAGGTTCAAGTAAACAAAAGAATGTCGCTGGGAAGGATATCAACTTCCATTAACGAAGGGGAACAACAAAACATGCCGTTCGTTAATTAACAGCAGTTTTCGAACTCAGAATGCCTTTTTTTCCCCTTGTTGGCATATGCAATATAAAAGTTATGTATAAAACCAGGGCTTTCTGCTTGTTCCACTTCATTTGATAGACAGAAGCACAAAAACACCAGTAATTGCATATCTGACTATGACGAATGAAGCTTGTGGATTATTCAGCATACCAATCCGCTCATAATTAATAAAGAAGCGCTTGTCTGCGTATATAAATATATAATGGACTATTCCTCTGAATTCAAATGCTTATCAGTGCCGTCACATTGGTTTCCTTATTATTAACGGCATCTGATCAGGACAGGGGAATGCGGTCGGGGTTTTTCTGTTTGAAAAAGCAGAGATCTGTAATTCGGAGTATTGTCCTCACGGATGTAGAAGTTAACAACCGCTGTGCAGAACTTACCTATTGAAACGCGATATGTTACGCATGAATTTCTCCAATTTACGTATAACATTCGTAAAAAGCTGTTGTTTTATCAACATTACGTTATTCATAATACACTTTTGTCTACCATTATATCAAATGAAACAACAAGATAGTTACATTCTACATGCGAAAGCAACATTCAAACTTTTATCGTAACCACAAAGGCCTTACATGCAGAAGCCATAGCAGCGAACTCCTGCAAACGAAAAAAGAGAAAAATGGAAACAAAACAAGTGGAAACATGAGCATGTTCCTTTAGATAAATTCACTTACATCTGCGTGAAATGTTTCAAAAACGGGTAGAATTAAAAAAAAAATGTCAGAATATTCAACAAGCTCTGTATTCTTTCAGGAATTCAGTATTGGAATGCTGAAATCGATAGAATTTTTTATTTTTGAAGAAATAACATTAACAAATTCTCATGTTAAATTCACGTTAATATTATAGAGCCTGAGAAAAGGTAACTTAAATGTGGTAATTTGGATTGTCTCCTACCTACTTTTGCTGGTGTATCCCTCGTTTTCTTTTACTGACTAGTTATTATTCACAGTAACTTCATTACTTCACAGTTAATGTTGCCGCTGATAAATGATGCTGCTGCTTTATAAACTTCAATATACCTACATGCAGAGTGAAAAAAGGTGAACATACCATTAATAATTATATTATTTTTCATCTTCTTTTCCTTTTAAATATTACCATGTTTTGTACGAAAAACTTACAGCGTTTCAGATTTCTTCTGTAAGTTCGACATATAATTTTAAAAACAGAAACACAGTACTAAATAACCGAAACATATTTTATGTTGTACATCAGTTTAATCGCCTAAGTTCAAAGAACAAGAATAAACGAAAAACAGTTTCGAAATATTTGATTTAATGAATCCATAAGTTTTGGTCTGCCTCTCATGGTTTCCTAGTTATACAGAATTTAATTAGGCATATACAAGAATTCACTGATTATTTACAACAATTCAATATTGCCAGTTTATTCTCATATGAGTATAAAAATAAGGTATTTTAATCTAACAAATTAGAAACATTTTGAGAAATAAGAAAGAATAAAAAGTTTTGAATGCAAACAGGGTAAAAATCCTTAGAAGGTACCTGCTGAGCTTAAAAACCAAGTGTAGTATTTATCCGAGTTTACGTATTTGAGTTATGCTGCTCTCTTCCCCCCCCCCCCCGTCTCTCTCTCTGTCTCTTTCTCTCTCGTGCTCATCGGGGATTTCAGAGGAGATCAAAACGTGTATTTCCCGTAAAATCTAGAAATCGAGTTTCTTGTAGAAGCGCAATATCTTCATCCTTTATTTACCATAGGTGAAGCTGCCTCGCGCGACTGTTTGTGAACATGTGACAATGAGAGCGGCATCTCAAAGGGGCTTTCGAGATTATTCGAGAAGTGTTCGGCGGTCGGCGTATTTGAGAGATTCCAGAAAGTTAGAGAAAGGCGCGTGTTATGTTATCCTCACTATCCCGCCGCCAGTGACAATATAGGAACCCAACCTGCACCATCAGACATACAAAAACACCAAAGCTTGTAATACCCTGAAAACCTATACCACCTCACGGGTAAATCCGTAATTAAACGGATAGGTACCGTGGCCACTTTACCATCCGCCTGGGTTAACCCAGGCGACTTTTACTCACTCCTGGACTCCTGGGAAGGCAACGAGAGTGGGGACGACGACGACGTGCTACTGGCAGGCTGAGGATTTTTCAACCCGACGACTTTTGCTGCGTGCCTACCCCTGTTAGGGCTTAACCGCAGATAGGATATTTGGGTAAGGGGTTATATAGGGTGACTTGTTTTTGGTTTAGGTTGGTGTGGGTTAGAAGGGAGCACTAAAGCCCCTTGACAGCTGTCCTGCAGGATGCAACAATGTTGGCATTCTGACGATTTGAAAAAGGATTTTTAAAAATGTTTTAAAATTGTTTTAAAATTGGTGTTTTGAATTTTGAATTTTGAATTTTGATTGGGGAAGAAATTTTGAAGAGGATCAACTCTCTGTGGGGATCTTTGGAGATCAGCTTTAGCTACTGGTGGATGTTCTCCATGGTTATGGGGCGTGTCCGCAAGCCATGCGGGGTACCCTATACGCCTTGAAGCGGCGAGTTGATGGATCATAGTCCCCTAGAGACCTAACTAGGGCGCTTTGATGGTTTGGCAATTTGGCGTATAATTTAGCAGCCCGGCGCCTAATTTCATCCTCCACGTATGGAAGAGATGAGGCTTCGTGAAGTAGTCTCACTGGGAAGGGTAAGGGGACAGAGAAGATGGACCGAAGTCCTCTGTTCTGAGCCCTCTGGAGCCATAGGAGCCAACTACCTGCAGCCATGCCCCACACTTCACAAGCGTAAAGCATGAGGGGGACTACAAGAGCCCGGAAGAGGTGTAGCTTTAGGCGGACTGGCATCTCGGACCTCAGCATGGGGTACAGGGAGGCAATAGCCCCCTGAGTCCTTGCCGAGAGGTCTCTGATGTGACCGCGGAAAGTCAGACCCCTATCCAGTTTGACTCCTAGGTATGTGATGGAGTTTGTCCACTCGATCCTTCGGCCTCGAAGGTGAAAGGTGGGGCAGTCTGCGGGGATGTGGCGCCTCGTGAAGAGGATGGCGTGGCTCTTGTCCGGATTAACGGACATTCGCCAGCGCCGACACCACTGTTGGGTTTGGCGGAGGTGTCGCTGTATGGGATTGAAGGCTCTGAGGAGGTGTCGGTTGGTGCAGTATAGCAATACGTCATCGGCGTACTGAGCTATACTGACCTGTGGTTCTGTGGGGAAGTCTGCCATGTAAACACTAAATAGGGTGAGAGTGGGGAGTCAGCCAGTTTCAATTTAAGTATGTGTGTGTGTGCGTGTGTGTGTGTGTGTGCGTGTGTGTGTGTGTGTGTGTGTGTGTGTGCGTGAGCTGCTTGTGTACGGTCCCGTCGAAAGGAACATAACGAAACAATTAACGAGTATTGAGTGATTGTATCGTCCAAGTCAGGTGTTTTGAGAGACAGTGAATGTGAAGAAAGACAGAAGACAGAAAGACACAAGACATTAGAAGAAGGCAACGGTTGTTTTAATTTCACCAAAGAACGTAGACTGTGTTAACAGTAGTAAAAATAACTGTGTATTTGTGCAAAAGCAATTAGAAGAGAATAAAGTGAGAAAGAAAGTAATTAGATTGACTTGTCATTTTGTGATTAACAGTATTGAGTCCACAAAATTTCACTTCTAAAATATGAAAACTATTGTTAACAAAAGGTTGGTTACGATTTACCACCAGTACTTCCATCTAACTTGTTTTAGGTTAATACATGTAAACCTGTTCTTTACTAAGGTTATTTTAAGAGAAACTAGAATAAATAACTAGTTTGCTCATTTTAAGCTTGATGTTGTCACAGACCATGGTGATGGATTAATAATAATGTTAAAACAGTTTTAATACGTAGGGAAAGTTCTGTCATATCTGGAACTAAGTCTAGTGTTGTAATAACATCTGGTTTTGTCTTATGCTCTTAAATGAAAATCTTTTTCTGCATACACGAAATAACATATGTGATTTTCTATTAAGCGCTTCATTCGTTTGCCCTTAATTCAAAAGCCAGCTTACATTTTGTACATACATTCAACAGATATGGAAATAATTTGCAGGGCTGACGCTGTTAATACAGCAGTATGAGAGTTCTCTTAGGGCAAACACAAAGTACAAAGGGACAAAGGGTTGCATCATTTCCTTTCTTTCTTTTGCCAATGATGTCACTCACGATCAGGAAACGTTGGTTGCTCTTACACACATGGCAAACCTTTCATATGCTCGAAAATATTAATTCACTCTGTGAACATTACCTGGCTTCTGTTTTTTGTCGTTTTCTCTAATGAACACAACTCAGGTGCACAGAGACTGTGAATAAAGTGGGTAAAAGCATGTTCACATGACTCCGATGTCTACTAAGCTAAAAGTTAAACGGTTTTTATTTTGTAAAAAGATGGGGATCACTTACCTCGCAGCAAGTCCGAGTTCGTTCCCAGGAGACCTAGTGGAGTTTGTGATGCAGTGGGTGAGGTATTTAAATACCCGCCTCTTCAAGTTTAGTGTACACGGACGTAGCCCACGAAATACAGGGCAGTGACAACGTCAACAAAGATGTCTCTTATGCACACTCAGCCAAACGACATGAAGTCACAATTGTTGGCTGTGCCTAGCCACTTTGTTCATTAGCGTCGAAGTGCGCCATGTTTCGCGAGAGATTTGTAAAGGTGATTTATAAGAAACTTGACAATGTTTGAGTACTAATAAAATGCTTAAGATATTCTTGAAAGTAATAGTGGTTCTTTCATCAATATAATATATCCGAACTACAGCTGTGATAATAATAATAATAATAATAATAATAATAATAATAATAATAATAGTGTCTTATAGCTCTCCGACTGATACTAGGCCGCGAGGAGTAAAGCTTCGTTAAGACATTTAAGCCTAACTTAATAAAATATTAAATAATCCTTCCATTTTGTAACTTGTGTATACAAGAACAAAACTTGCATAACACATCTTTCTTGTAATACTTTCTCCATCTTTCTCTCCAGAGTCATTCTAAGTGTTGGAGCCAATTGTCTCTATATTCCTTTAATTTTGTTAAAAGAGAATCAATGTTTAATTCGTTTCTAGTATCTTCATTTCTAAATTGGTCTTCTCTTGTTCATACTTTGACAGGAAACACATATCTGCTGCTTGTATTTTACTTCTGTCTGTCTCGCTACCATATAGCAAGACAGGCAGTTCCATATTAATTTTATGTCTCTTCTTGTTTTAGCTTTTGGTGTTCTTTTAACTGTTCCATTTATTGCTTGAAAATAATTGTATAATTTATATCTTGATCTAGCTAGAACTCGAATCGCACCCAAGATACTTAAGATTTGACAGTTGTTCAGTAATATTATTCTCAATTAAAATGTTTGTTCTTAGTGGGTATTTGCCGTGGAAAGCCGTTAGCTTGGTGTTTTGACTTAACATTTTCATATTATATAGTTAATTTTGTTTAATTCCTGATTTGCTTTTTGTACTATTTTCTTACCACGGGAGAGATAACTTCACTGATCATCACCATCCTGACCCAAATGATGAAGTTGTCGACGGGCCCTTAAACCTCACTCATCATCATCATCATCATCATCATCATCATCATCATCATCACAACCCTCATCATCAGGGTCCAAATGACCTACTTCTCAACGGGCCCTTAAACTTCGCTCGCTCACTCACTCAGTCACTCACTCACTCACTCACTTACTCATCGTCATCAGATTCCGGAATTAAACTTCATATGGCTTGTTCCGGTCTCACTGTTGAACCCTCGGTCTCTTTTTCCTTTTGGATTGTAGTTTTTAATTGGTCTATTGGTAACACAATTGTAGTATACACATAGTGCGTTGACCAGAAGTTGACATAGCACGTTTGCTGGTGTGTACAGCCTTGTCTTTGAGTGTTGTTGGGAAATCTATGGAATTACAAAAATATCAAATCTTTTATGCTTCAGTTTTAGTTGGATTTACAGAGCCATGATTATAGTGTTAGTAATTTAGCACTTATCATGTAGCAACAGTTTGTATGAGATATACTGATCATTTACTCGGATGCAAAAAGCACAAATGGGCTTCACCAGTAGGTATACCTATATATTAGACTTTGATATGATAACAGCAGCAGTGATGCGTGACCTACAAAAACTGTGCAATCACACACATCAAAAAATCATGCTTAGGGACTTTACATATTGAAGTATTGACATCGGCTGCTGTTACAGGAAAATCCAGTAAGCAAAGCAACAGCGGCCTCACAGTGACGAGTTTCAAAGTTGAACAATCAGAGAAGAAAGAAAAGGAAAACAATTTAACAGTATTTTCAGGATATTCTAACGTGTTTTCCTTTATGTTCTCTTTCCTAATGTTTTACTAGTGCAGAACAATTTTTAGACAGTAGGTGTTTTACACTTTAAGATCAGGGCAATCTCCCTTATTGGACACTTCGACGTTCATATGTCGAGAGACTTCTAAGATGATACCGCTTAATGCTGTTAATGAAATCGCCCCCAAAACTTATTCTAAAGTAATCACCTTAACAGGAGCAACTAAAAACATCCATGCCTTTATCAGCAAATACAAAGTTTGAGCTACTACAGTGGGTGTTAATTTCTTCGCAAAATATGTGAATCCGACAGTCTTGTAATCATTGGTGTAGAGGGGTGGCATACCCATTGTTACACAGGTTCGATTCATTGTCGGAAATGCATTTTATCTACCTTAAATAGATAAAAATATACCTAATTGATAACTAATTGCCCTTGAACGCATGCTGTGCAGTTGGAAAGTTAGATTCAGACTGAACAATTAAAACCCATAACCGGGATTTGAATCCAGGATCATTGTCTCACTCTACCCTTTCCACACACGGCTATTGTGTGCAAGAATATTAATTACGAGTATGTCATTTGTTGTGTGGTAACGATGTTCAAGGATCATTATGACCTGAAAGCACGTTACTTTAATCCTGTGATGTTTGAGGTCAGAAATAATGTTTTTTATGTTGATAAATAATGGTTATATTATTTCCTTTAAAAGCTGTGTATAAATATAAGTAAGAGAAAGCATTCTTCAAGTGAAAAAAAAATGGTTTCAGTTTGATTGTGGCTAAAAAGACTAAGAAGGGCTGCATCCCCCAATTCTGCCCACTATAGACGTCTGAATGTGGCTTGTTGAACTTAAATACTTTTGTGCGCCATTGGATACGTTTTATTCACATTAAAATGCACCTTGAAATTTTGTCCTGTTTCGCTGGGATTTTCGCACAGACTTGTCAGTAATTTCCGTTGTAAGTTGGCAGTACTGCTTTTTGGTGTGAAGTCAGACATTTTGAGTACTTGGGAGCTGCCGTTATCTCCTTCTTCTATATCGCACCTGCATATTCCTATACTAAACTCAGTTGACTAGAGTAAAAGCATCGAAAGCCGTAGATCCATGGTCTAAAACCCGTGTATAGCGTAAATTTTTCAGTCCGATTTTACCTTCTGATATTTCTGATCGTCTGCAACTTGGCTGATGACTATAAGAATTTGTTTATTTTACTGTTATTACTAGATAAGACACCTTTTTTATCATTCAAGAGCGTGCTTTTTAAAGTAACAATAATTACACACATGGTTAAACGTAACTGCAGTACTCAAGAGCCTTATAGGTTTAGGAAACTGAATGTTGCAGATTTTTAAAAAGAAATAAACAAAGTACTAAGTGCAGTTCTTTTCTTTTTCTTAATTTTTTATTTTGTTTGCTGTTTCGCTTCCAATATATAGCGGCTCCAGAAAGTGTTCGTATGCACTTTTCACTTTATTAGTATAAATGCATTTAATATTTTGTGAATTTTTCGACCTTCAGGAGTAGTGTTTACAAATTATTGTATAATACAAGAACTAAAAGCTAGACAAGTAGTAATGATTGCAAAAGGAGTACAGGGAGCAGAATAAAATTTCTCTGTACAGATGTCTTACGCTATTCTTAGACAGTGTTTAATATTTATAGACAATTTTATACCAAATTATAGAGTATGATAGGATTCGGTTCACCTATTTTGCATTTGTGATGCTCAACATGGCATGATGGTCACTGTTTCTCTTTAGCATCAGTGCTAACCACTTGAGTAAGGAAAGTAAAGCACATATACGTAAAGAAGGATGTAAGAATAGCAAAACCAGAAAAAAGGGTAAAATATAAATGAACACTGTATATTTTAATTAATAATCCGCGGGAGTGCGGGAGCTTTACTGCAAGTTATGTGTGCCTGGACTGTTCCATGGCGAGCGTAAATGGCCTCGAGAGGAAGCAGCTCAGAGTGTGGGGTCAGAGGTACAGTGATGAATATATGAATTGACTCACATAAAATAATCCTACATTTGGTACGAACGAGCCTAATTGATGCGATGTCGATAAGGTCTTCCCTTATTCCTTACTTTACTGAAGGCGGTTCCATAAGTGATTGAGGAGCCTCACTCCTTCCTTCTGGTTGGACAATGAACTTTAGTAGTTCAGAGGAGAAAAAGTGAAATAAAGCTTAGGAAAAGTATTTGCTTTATTTAGCAAGTATCCGAGAAAATAAGCTTCATCGTAAAACATGCATCTTTTTCATCATAATAAGAAGGAATTACACTGAACAATATATACATACTTAGATTGGCAGAGCTGAAACTTCTGCGTTTGTCAGTAAGAATGTGTTTGTACTACGAAAAACTTCTTTTGACATCACATGAGGTACGTCACGTAAGCTATTATCGTATTTTCGCCAAACTGTTCAACACTTCATGGCCAGTATTGCTTTGTGTTACACTATGGAATTTGTCTCTTACCTTATCAGGAGAAGATCCTTGGGATACTTTGTTGTTTCCGGTATTGTGTCGGTTAATTTAATACCCTCGGACATTTGTACACCAGACCTATCCAATTGAGTTAATTCATCATGCCACATAAATCTTTATTAAATTATGACGACTATTTGAACTTGATTGGTTCTTGCTTGAATTTCGTACCCTCTCTATTGCTTAGGTATAACATTTTGACTGGTTGTTGATTCCAGGATTGATTTCTTACGGCAATGCAGGTTTTCCAAATCACTATAAGTTACGGTGAGATGCTGATACCATTTTATATTTTCTCAGAGCAACAAGATGCAAAAACCTCTGTATTGTATTAAATATAAAACAATATTTGAATGTACAATTATTTAAACGCTATGCTTATAATAGGCTACATCACAGTCCACACTATCTGCTCACTTCTGTCCCAGGAAGGGAATGCATACAAGTGACTATTTTTATCACTTTAACGCGTTAGGTAATGACAAATGAAACACCTCGTTTACGAACATGTGAAGACGCTCTCATTATGTCAGTAATGGATGTCGAAAAACTTCGTGATTTATTTTAAAAAATGTACGAGCGCTAAAATTGCGTGAAATATTCTGTTCAATCCGAGGATAATCTTGATTTTGTCCCAAGTGTCACATTATTTATGCAAATGTTGCCTAAATAATACTTGAATGCGTTTAGTAGAGAAACATTTTATATATAACTCACTGGTAGGTATATGATTTAAATTTGTTAAACGTAGGTAGTAAAATATAGCTCTCTGTCAGATTACTTACACAGCAATTTAAGGTATTGCACCAAAGCAATCACCTTATTAATGCTTGCAAACTAATGTTGTGAACTCCACACACCACGAAGTAGAAAAACAAATGCATTTTGTAAAGTATAAAACTAATAAAATGTAACAATATAAAAACGTCAGAAACTATAGACTGTAATATCGGTTGTTCTTTCCACATATTAAAAACATAAATTTGTTATCAGAAGTGGAAACGAATCCCTTGTGGAGTCGCACGTAGTAAATATACCGTTTCTTCATTATTAACACTATTACACCGACCTAAAGTCCCGGACAGCCGGATAGGAACAGCGGATGTTTTCCTGAAACCTTGTCAGCATATCTGAAAAAGGAAAGCGCGTGCTGTTTTTCTTACACTCGCGTTTTTATTCAGGCTTGCCATTCCAGGAGATTTATATGTAACCTCGAACACAAAAGAGTCCATGTAAACTAGGACATGTGGCCATTTGCGTGGGTCGGCCCAAACGCTGCCTTTTTTGTTTTGTTTTTACCATACACAGCGTCTGTGGTGTAAGCGCAAAAGTTGATCTGTTGCCGGAATTATCAGTGGCGTGCCAGGAATTTATTATCTTAGGAAACTATGTGCACCAGTATAGTTGTAAAATGGGCACTAGGCATGGTCAGAAAATAACGTAACAGTAACAGCTAGTTCTTGACAAATGGCATTTGTAAATGAGAGGCTAGATGTGAGTCATTTACCCTCCCTTACAGGAGGGGAAATGGGTACTACATGTAATTATCCTATGTATATTATGTGTAAAGAGCAGTGAATATATGTTAGACAATAATGTGTGTTTGGGCGATAATGTTTCTCTTTTTTAGCAACTTCGCCATTCAAAATGTCGCGGATATTTGCTAAAACTCCTTCTGGTTGCTACACTCTCACATTGTTTGTGAGTTTTGAAATACTTAAAATCTTCTTCAAATGCAAGATCGTTATTTATTTTTGTATAGCTTAGACGTACAAAGAGAACGGAATCTCAGAGCTTTAAGAGAAGTGACTATCGCCAAAAGCCCATTGTATTCCCATATTCCCCTTGCTCCTACAAGGAAATAAGCAATAAGATAAGTTCTGCAAACGTTTATCTCAACTAAGACGAAGAAGATAGAGGTATAAGAGTTTGTAAGAATGGTTAGTATACGAGTAGAGAAAGCCATGTGAGTGCAACACGTCAGATTTTTAGATGTAGCAACACAAACTTTTCTATGGCAACAGCATAGAAATGTGTTTGGCTACAAGAGAAGCTATTAGCGTGCACTTGTTTCCTAAAGTATAAATAATATAATACTATGTATCTGCTCATTTTTCCTTATCTAATATTATGTAAATATAGTAGTCAGCGAATACAGTAGAGCAACGTGGAAGAAAAAGAGTAAAGGAAGGACGAGATTATAAATAAGATGGGAAGCAGTAAACAGAGTGCTTTATCGGATCGGGGGAGTCTGTGCACACAGCTAAAATGAAACTGGTCAATATATTAATAAAGCAATAAAAAAGAAAACACTGGAGTGTGTTCACGACAAAGAGCAGATACGATATTTTCTGGAAACGCCGCTAGGCGTCGGGGCTTTACTTTCACCCGAGCAAACAAAAGAGAAACGGCTCCTCTTTCAGTATTCCAAATCGATAATCAGATTATCGGCAGTGGGTCGGTCGGTTCGGGTTGGAATTCCGAAAAACAAGTGCGGGGGCGGTAAGCCGACCGCAGGAGGCGGCACCGCGCCAGGAATGCCACCCCCACTCCCCACTCCAAGGGCAAGGAAAAGTAAAACAAACAAAAGGATGTGGATAGACCTTCATAGCCTACTTGGAAAATTCACGTACTCATTTTGGGGAGTTCCTTGTCATCAAAAATGCACATTTGGACCTAAAACATGTTTATAGTTTCTGAATCCCATGTGTGCCTTAGAAGTTTCAAAATATTCGTGCCTAGCTCTCTACGAGTTTGCTACAAGCCTATAAGTAAAATAGAGCTATCAAGAATATAACGTAGAGGTTACAGAAACGAAGGAAATTATTGTATACAGATACTTTGAACAAATTTTATTGGATGACTACATTTTGCAGAAAAAATAAGTATGTGCTTTAGTTATAAAGGAATAGTTTTATAGCAAGGTAACCGAAACATCTTCTTCCTATATTTTATTATTTTTAGCCGGACACATTCAGAATATATGCCTAGCTATAGGTATCGTCTCTCACCTTTATTCGGCACTTAAGCTAAAGCTTAAACCATACTTGGGCGACTCGCGGATTACCTTGAACATTTTTTTACCTGCTAAGCATACAGTTATCAGTACAAGACCGTGAGGAGGCTGTTCTCAGTGAGCACCAGTTGCGCAGCCCTAGCTTAAACCCAAGCACACACTTCTTTCCTTTTCTTCATTTTGCTCCATGATCAGTGTCAGATAGGAGATCAGCAAATAATACGTGAACATGCTGTTCCTTTGTTATTTTGTGAGGTCGTAAGGGCCTAAGTAATTCGTGTGCTTTAGTTGGCAGTGTTAGAGCTTTTTCGATTATCGCTGAGAAATACATAAATGGTCTGGCAAGCTATCATAGGTTCACTTAATGTTAATGTTACATAATTAATCGTGTGAAATTACTACATAGTAATTTTTACCTTGTGTCAAAGGTTACAGTGTCAAATTTGGTAAGAATCAATTTAACATTGCAGAAGTCTCTAAGGAATCTGCACACATAAATACATAATACATAACATAAGTTTAACATATTAAGATCCCTCTTGTGGTATTATCCATTTCCCAGATATCTGTTATTATTAATTATAATCTTTTAAAATCGGAGTTATTTTAAAGCGCTCTCAATATTCGGGGAATACTGCTGATGCGCAACAAGATGTATAATTAAACTATTTATACAAACGTTTATCTCAACTTTAAGTTGCGTTTGCAAGAAGCTACATAAATATAAACTATAAAAAGTTTAGAAAGGTAAAATAGATTTAAACTTCAATGTCGCAACCGGGATTTGAACCATAAATCTTCTGGTCCCATCTCCCGCAACCTCACATGTCATGGTAGCGCAGTTGGTTAGAGCAACCGACAGAGGACGGAAGATCCTTTGTTCAAATCCCGGCTGTGGCATTGATTTCAACCTAATTCTACCTTTCCATCCTACATAAAACGTTTTAAAATATAAACAGTAACGATCAATTGAAAGATAAACTGCGACATATGTTGATTAGCTCAAAACTGACTTAACTTTAAGAAATGTGTTTATCACCCGAATACCCAAATAATATAACGTAACCGATATTGAATCAGAAATAACTAATACTGGCCTGTATCTATAAGTAGTGGTAGTGAGAGCAAAAGAGGGATTTTCATAGTTTGGCTTTGAATATTTTCAAGCAAAAATGACTAAACTGATTGCTACGAAAATTGTCATATAATATACCTTACGTCCCACTTAAAAAAAAAGCTACAGTTTATCCTAAATACCATATTACCGACTGGCAGCCGCCTGAAAGGGAACCTTGGAATTAGCTATCTCATACCACAGCTTGTAAATACGCGGCTCGACGGCAATGGAGTGGCCAGAACGAATACAACTTTAAGTGCGATAGAACCAGTTGACTCCAGACTGTTCCAGAGGCTTTCGACTGCTTGATTATTTTCTGGAGTTTCAACAGAGGGTGTATTTTCCGGAGAGTTTGCTGGTGCTTGGCCTGGACTACACAAAAGCGAACGAAAGAGCCTATGTTGGGGCTGTTTTTCAACGTTTTTGTTGAAGTTTTTTTTAAGTGTGTCGTATACTCAGTGTTAAGACAGTTTAAGTGTCTATCCTCAGAAACAGTTTTGGACATTTAATCATCGCGTCGGATTTGTTTGCTCTGTGAGGCAGCATGTAGTGTTTGTATCATTGAAGCCAGCTATTAGAAGGTGAGAGAGAGAGAGTAGAACTTAAACACGGTGAAGTATACATCAAGGTTGCGAGGGGGCGGAACGACGTGAGTTGGAGGGTCACGACGAATTGATTGTGTCACGTTTATTTTTGTCACAATACTTTGCTCAAAAGAAACTTTCTAATGAGTTGCAGTATTAAAACGAATCGAAATAACATAACATTTCTGCAGGATGAATATTTAATCTGTTACCTAAAATAACGTTTCGTCTGTAAGTAAGCGGTTACCAGTATTAACAGTAACCGTGATCGCATTGGAAGCATAAGGAAGAGTCACAAGTTAGTGTTACCTAAACCTTTTGCTTGTGTCTTTTTAGCATATCAGAAAAGGCAATGTTGAAACCAAGGGGGTTTATCGAGGAGGGAGAGGAATGAAGGGGACAATGAAAGGCGAATAGAGAGTGTGGGAGAGCGAGGAAAAAAAGAGAGAGACGCTGCAAATGAGGAGATATTGAGGTAGAGTGATAGGGGAAAAGGGGAGACTGAGGAATTGCCATTTAACACAAAAACACAACCAGAGCTGCAAGTCCTGCTAGTACATAACCAAGACTGTTTCCGATAATTTTCTAGCAAATTGTTGTGTCTGTGGGTTATTTGTGCTAACTGGCAATGATTGATAAATAAATAACATATTTTGATTATTTTGTTTTGTGCACCACTAGAGCCGTCACTCGTATCTGGGAAAAGTTCTGAAAGTTCTATAATTCTATGACAACTTGGGAGAGTGATTTAGGACCTCAGCCAAAAGACGGTCTTCTGTGACTATACTCCTGAATGGGAGGATGGATGAGGTGAATGGATCCTAAGGGCGGTCGGAATGTTGCCACGACAGAGCAGGTGGCAGGGTCCCTACATTTTCCCAATTAAAATCACCTCGGCGGAGGCTGGCTTAGCTCGATTCCTCTCCCACCCTTTGGGTTCTTGCCCCCAAAGAGATTCACAAACCGGCTCGAGCTCGTACCATCACATGGAGCACCCGGTAGGATAGGCTCATCCTCCAGTACGGGGGACAAGTTTTCCAGAGCGCTTCCTTTTCCCCTGCCCTACTGCTGCCGCGACACTCGCCGACACTTCCAAACCTGAAAAGAACAATAGAGGGACAGGAAATTCAGAGGGTATGCAAATCTTTCCCAGCATTCGGCTGGCGACCTTCCGAATGCGGGCTACGTTACCGCGTGTGCCATCGCGCTTGGTATGAAGGTTCGCCGCCACTCCACCACCCCCCCCCCCCCCCACACACACGCACACAAAAATGGTTTATATTGTAATTTCTGTGTCTAGTAGTCCGTTACACACACAGCCCACTTTTTTATTTTAAATCATCCATTAATGCTTTTGCCTCAAGCAATCTCTAGTAGGATCATTCAAAAGAGAAAATTATCGCTAACATTTTGGTTAGATTTACTGTCTAAGATATGAACAGGTAAACGGTAATATCAATGGTTTGTAAACGACACTTAAATGTCAGATTATTCTTACCGGTTCAAAATATTTGATTTCTTTCTTCTTACATAGACCACGAATTACTACATTTAAACAACTGCTTTTATGTGTATAACAAAGAAACATCAATGCTTTTAAACACAAGTTTAAGGATTAGACAAAAAATATTTAATATATACAGATCTCAGCAATCAAAAGGATAAGTCAATCTGAGCTGCGAATTCTGCTGTTAATTTTGAGAAAACTTATTAATATTTAGAAGTTGCAAATAAAAAAAATGGAAAATCCGTGACATACATGCAAAGTTAAGAACTCAAACATTTCATGCCTCAGAACGAAGGTTTAAACACTGTTCTTAGAATTAAGTAAAATCGGATTATGCGTTCTAAAGCTGTATATGAGGACGGGTATAAAATGATCACAAAAGCCTGGAGTTTCTTCGAAGCGGGGGAATGTAGGCTGCAAAGGTTGGTACGTAACATGAAACAAAAGAATAGGTAACATAATTTCCTCCCCTTCTCCAGCACAAAGCGCACATTGTGAGAATTTAATTACTGCTCCCTTTCCCTCGGGATTTTCTGTGAAGCCGGGGATAGGTACTACGTGGCGTGTGTGTATGTTGGCACGCCTGCTGTGTTAACACCCGCCAGTTTTATGTTATGTTGGTAGCCGCGCGCCAGGTGTCAAGACGCTGTGCTTTTAAAGAGCAGCGTCGAATAGTTTCTAAGGTGCTAGAGTTTACAAAACAAGCTCGAAGCAACTGCTGGCCAGTAATAAAGTCTCAACAAATTTTAATTTAATTTGGTGAACGGTGCGTTCTACATATGAGGTAAGAGACGAGTCAGATTTGAAAAACGTGTGGTCATCGCTGAATTAGACCCTCTACTAGCCAGCCGTGTTGTTAATTTGAAATGTTAGGCATAAGTTCATGTGAACGATGTTTGTGCAAATAAATTCCGGAAGAGCTTATTACATCGTAACTCATTAAAACTGTAGATTTTAAAAGCATAATACTTTTATTATTTTTCTGAAAGGGAACAGACTCAACAAATTGATATATTTAGATACCTTTCAGATAAGAAAAGAAATCGATTAGAAAATACATTGAAAGCCTTATTTTCTTAGAATATGTAGGTAGGTATGTATATTAAAATGTCAAAATATTTACGAACTTAGCGCAGATTTTTCCTGCAGCACTAGGAGTATTCTGACATAGTGAAACTCTGTTACAGTTCTCGCAAAATTGTATTTTTCTGTCCACTTAATGTTAACATTAAAGTTTGCAGAAATATTTAGCTTTCTGAGATAGTCAACCTTTTAAAATGCAGATGGCTGTATGCCGGCTTCGAAAATTCTCTCTTTGCACGACATCATGGGAAACAACTGAACGGTGACAGTACTTCAAAAATCGCCAAGTTTATAAACATTCGAGACAATAAAAATGAAGATAATGGCTGCCACAAATAAAGTATGACTGCCTGTGTGGTTGAATGGTCTTCGTTCAGGCTTCTCAGTACACGAGTCTTGGGTTCGAGTATTATTCAACAATCATTCCCTGTACTCCAAAAGTCTGATAGAGTGAATATGAGTGCGTTAATTGTAACAGTTATTAAACCAAATAAGCTAAGCCCCGGCACTACAGCCCATGAAGAGCCACGCCTTACCGCCTAACCGCTGCGTCCCCCACCTCGGCCCACTACAGGCATCATTGGTGGGGCGGAGTATTGGAGGGTAGTACGTGGTCAGCGCCCCGATCCCTCTCGACCAGTTATGCGGTCTTCACGACCTGGGGCCGCTACTTTTCTATCAAGTAGCTCCTCAGTTGGTCCCCCGGGACCTAACGAGACTGAGTGCACCCCATGCCAGACCTCCCAGAGGGGATAAAATCCCCATGCTGGTACCGGGGATCGAACCCGAGTCCTCCGTGCCAGAGGCAAGCGCGTTAAGGAGGCTGTCGTTATTAAACCAAGCTTATAGAAACCTAAAGCTCAGTATACATATCAGAAAGCTTTTTTTTTTTCATGTTAAACACTGCCGCGTTAGTTAAAGATGGATATATAGATAGGAATTCTGAGCTATTGTCTATCTCTGATGTTTTACCAGTTACACAAAAGAGGGTTTAATAATCCATAATTCTTCCAGTTGAAAAAGGAAGAAAATAACTAGAATTTCTATAGAAGAAGTAAAAATCTCAGTGACAGGATGAAGAAATATTAGAAAGAGAGAAAACAAAAAGAAAAACAAGTGAATATAAATGTAGTGGGTTGCTTAATGTGGTCCAAGATGATGATGATGATGATGATAGTTCCTCAAAACATGTATCTTAGGTGTAATATCAATATCAATATCAATGTCTGTTTAAAAGGCTAATGTGCATTTGTATACCTCTGGGGTGTAGTATGTTTATGGCTGATAGCAATTTTATCATAGATGATGGCTTTTGTAGTGGCATTATGGCCTTTAAGCTCTAGAAATCAAAAGCAATGCTCCTTTAACGAATCTATTATGATAATTATCCTTGTAAAAATGTTGGAAAATGTTTCTTCCAGAGGAACAATCGTAGTCTCCGGTGATGCTCAGCTGTCACCTTGTCAAAAGGAGAGAGAGAGAGAGACAAAGGACGAGGAGGGGGGGAGGAATACAAAGAGAGGAGTGTATTGCCTAAATAGACAACTTTACATGTGTTACCGTTGATGTCACAGTGGGACACTGCACTTAAAATAAAAAATATAAATATTTATCAAGACATGAAAATTCAATGACTTTATACGTAATGCTAATGTTTCAGCAATAAATAGAAAGTTGAAAATTGTGCCGAAAATCTATATTCTATGAGTTTCTGATGTCACTGATATTTCCAGTAAGTAAGCTCAGTAACTTATGACTTACTGCATTCCAACCAAAAATTCAATACCGATATTTCAGCCGAAATATATGATTTGAGGTCCCAGGAATCCAAAAAAAAAAAAAAAAAGGTATTTGTTTACAAATGTACTTCTGTATGTGCAGGGGGGGGGGGAGTCTATGAACTGCATAACCCAAATGCGAAAATACAACACTTATTATTCAGGTTTCAAAGTTTCGATATAAACATTAAAAAAACCTTCTCCCATTCAAAACTATTCTTTGCTTGTAGTATTTATTAATAATTAATTATTAATAAATAATAATTAATCTATTAATAATCGATTTTCTCAAAATGGTTATGACGATCTTTGTTAAAGTACCATAAGTCTGATCCTAATAATAATCTGACAGCTCTTGTTTATAACAGCAGCTGCAACCAAACATAAAATACCAAAAGATCACCAGATGTTCTGAATGTATCCAATAGGTACTTGTCCCTTACTTTGTTCACTTGCAAACGGAATTTTTCACTCTTACGAATGGCATTCTACACAGCTGTCCATACAAAATGTGTATATCTTCCACATCTTTCGAAGTACTAGGCATTTTATCCGCGATTGTTATTTGCAGATACAGACGTGAGCTTTTTACTGTCGAAATTGCTTTGGTATCCAGAAAATTGGTCAGTAGGAAAACGCTCGAGTTCTCCTTGATGTTACGAATAAGGCAGTGGAATGAGTGTTGTTCCCAACAAACTAAAATTCTGCAACGAAAACTTGAAGTTCAGTTGCATATGATTATCAGAAAGCTAATGAGAATTTCGACCCTTAAACGCACATTGACTTACGGTGCACTTGAGCACACTTCTCAAGGAGGTGCCGGTGCTCATGAGGTACCACGAACGGCTCGCGATGCAGCTGTTGTACTGGTTGTGGTGGTGAAGGTGATTCCACTTCCAGTGCATACAGACAGTGAAGCTGTTAAGTCGGGGTGATAGCTCGGCGGTGATACTTTCCTGATGGACATTGTCTCACTTGCTGGTTCTGGAGCTTGTCAATGATAGAGGTACCTACTGGTCTCTTCCAAGGCAGCTAAACGGGCATCGATGTTCAGCCCCCACTTTTATTGTAAAGGGAAAAATCATGTTTTTGATACCACACCGGTTCTATGGTAGTTGTCATGGAATATGGCCCCATTCACTAAAACGAAGTGAAGCTCTGCAACATAAAACACCTGCATATTCTGCAGAGAGAGTGTAGCTGGTTTGGAGTGCACAACCAGTGTAGTAAGAATTGGGAGGTGGAAGGTAAGCTTGACCAGGGCCCAGTCTTTTCCCTAGTGGAGTGCGGGAGAGATTAGCGGGAATTTCAAGCACCGGTTTAGGCAAAGCAGGGTGTATTTTTCTTGACAGTTTTGGGTGTCGTTCGCGCCGAAGCGCTGCGTCTTGTAGTGGCATAAGCCGTCTCACACCGAGCGTCACAAATTACACCGCTATAAGCCTCGCCCGCCGTCCAGTCGCCTGATCCTTCGATAAGAAATAGAAATGACCGGGTAATTCGTGGCATATCGTTCATTACATAATCGTCTAACAACCAGGAAAAGCGCAAAAATATACACGAGGGCCACGGGTACCAAACCCGGGCCTTACCAAGCGATCCTCACATGTTATCGTGAAGCTGTCACTACATTTGTTCATTCTTTCACTACTAGTGTGAATGTGTTTGATCTATTGTATAAAAGCGAAAGAAGTCCTCTGACTTTTGTACATGAGTTAACGCAATTATCGATATGGGAGTATGTTCCAAAGGTATGACCAGTAAGTAGAATAACAAAGAAAAATAGTATACAAAATTAATTCCGAATGAACAGGACTTTAAAGGCTATTTCAATAAAATTTAACTATACACTTTGTTTATCATGCATATATATTTTAAAAATGTAATATTTCAGTCAAAGTCGTTACTTATTTTTGAAAAAAATCAAAATTGATGAAAACACTGGTAAAAAAACAGTTTTTTTTTCTGTTATAACTCAAAAATATGCTGATTATTGATGATAATTCTCCTCTGAATCTAGATCCCATTTCAGGATATCTGTATCGGCCTCAGTTTTCATTATAATGGGTTTTCTAAATGTGTATGTTAGCCTATGTGGACATGCTCCTGCAACAAGTGTTCCTGATTTAAAGAGTAAAAAATATTTGTCAGTACACAAAATCATGAGCAACGTAAGGGTAAAAAAGGGTAAATAAACTTACCTAAAAATGTTTCCTGCCTGATGTGGTTTATTTAATTCACATGTTGCTTCAAATGTTGGATCAGCATGTTTCTTTGTCTTCAGTGTGTTCGTCACTGATAGCATTTTTACTCACAGGAGGAACTGCTATCGGATATTCTTCACAGTGAAAAACAGGCCTAGTAGCAGATGGTAAATCAGGATGTTGCACAGTTCTCTTTGTCTTCGAGGTGATTCCAGCAATTTTTGTCAGACAGAAATAATAGTCTGTAGCGTTATTCGCTGGTTCTCCCCAAATCATGGGAACAGCAAAGAGCATGTGACGTGATCTTTTTAACCAGCCTTTAAGAAGTGTAGCATATGTCAAACAGCAGCTGTGGGGAGCCCATTTCTGGGTCTGGTCCCCAAACTTACATCCGAAATAATGTTCCTAACACTTCTTCACAAGAAGAGTAATTTTCGTTTTTGCAATTTCAGAGTTAGCTCTCCACAGATATAGCAAAACAATAAGGTTTATTTACACAGGTACGAGGCATTTCTTCTTCTGAATTAACACAAAACAGAAGTCTTCACGGAAGTAGAACAATAGAAGTCACAACTCTCAGTGGTGGGTCGCACGTGCCAACAAACACAACGCGATTCTACGTGTTCGAACATCACTGGGTGGCAATGTTGCCAAACTTCCCTCATGTCCTGTGATGAATTTCTGAAGTGAGGATCGTATATTGGATTTCCTAGTACATATTGCAATTGTTTTTCAAGCATTATTCATGCAGAATAATTAAATTAAGCAACACCTGAATAACCAACTGTTTTTATGCAGAAACCTCTACACAAGTACAGCAATTGAATCAAATATCGAACAAAGGAATAATTATCTCACGTTGCCGTTCATTAGAACTGTATCAAATGTTATTGTTAGTGGTATTCTTTTCAGAGGATTCCAAGAAACAAATAATCACAAGGAAGATTTTAATCACATTAAATCCAATAAATACGCTCAGTTATAGTGGAATTGCATTTTATTTAATTATGGTGTTTTGCGTCTGCTATTTGTTATCAGAGCACCATTTATAAACGATATGTTTTCTTGTTACTATGAAAAAGTTCACAAAAACGTTTATGGCTTCTCAGTACATATGTAGAGACAAGTTAAATATTCAAGCTCAAAAATGAAGAGAAATATTTGTATTGCAAATTGAAACAACTGACGGCGTGGTAGAATCACAGGTAGCTTATTCACAATAAAAACACGATTATTGAAGATTAAGGGTGGTAAACATAGACGTTTATGTAAATATCTGATACAGGTTTGTGATATTGCCATTACACAGGTATGGAGTAGAATGCTTTGCGATGTAACTACGTTTAACTGTCTGTGAAACAAATAAATTGCTTGGTTTTTATAGGTATTGGTAATTTACTAAAGAATTGCACCAAAATAAAAGTAATAGTACATGTCTTGGTGTCAGGGGCTTCAGTATGCAAATCATGTTTATTCCTACAACAGAAGCATCAATTTTATGCCAAAGCAAAAAATTACTGAGAAGATTTAGGATACGTATTTCTGGTTTTATAATGTTTAAGTAAGTTAAATAATGAACTCACTCACTCACTCACTCGCTCACTCACTCACTCTTCCCATCTAATTTTGGGAGAAGAGCTTTATTTTGACAATTCCTTTGTTGAGATGATTGGAGACGAGCAAAATATGAAGAAATAAATGCCAAACTATGGTATTTTTGCCAAAATATGGAAATTTAAAGGGAAAAAATCCTAAAATACTACAAAATATACCAGGTGGGTCAGCCATGCCTTATTTTTCTGGAATGTGCGCCTTAGTCCAGTTTTGCGCTTACTAAAATGTATTGCGTGACGTTCTTAAAGAGAAGAATGCGAAAAATTGAGAGCAACAGTGCTTTAAGGGACAGAACGTACTCCTCGCTAAAGTACGACTCATTTACTGAGAGCGAATTCCGGTTTCCAGCCGATTTTACAAACTTTTTATTCGAGTATACATAGCAACGTAATTCAGTAGACGGCTCTGAAAAAATGGACCTATTATATGAGTACACTGACAACGTCAGCTAAAAAGAAAATGGTGGATTCTTGTACTTAGAGCAGGGATTGGCTGCTAAAAATTAGGAAAAATTTAGACACGCCTCATCCATCATGGATCCGTACAGTCAAAACGCACATATTATTAAACAACAGTTTATTTGCATTTTTGCGTGAACTACGCCTCGTGCATCTCAATTAATATGCATAACAGCTTTTGCCATTTAAGTACTAATATTAAAACGCCCAGTAAGTGATTAAAACTGTCTTAAAAGGCTAAATCAAGCCCGAAAACTTGCGAGGTGGCAATGGCATAGCGCCAGTCATACAAGTCCTACTATTGGACGTGGTATGTGCGTTCAGTCAAGTCTCGAAATAGCTGAATGGGATGGGGACGGGTCCTCTGCGCTTAACCCCTAATGACATAGGTTCGATTCTCAGCATTGTAAATATTTTTTTTATGTTCATCAAAACTTGGAAACCGAATTCACAATAATCTAATTATGAAGTCCCTGAGGGTTTATGACATAATTTAAATCGTTTTTGATTGTCTGCATTTTAATAGCATAATAATTCATTGTGTGCAGAATTGAGTTAAACTTCCATGTTAACCTCTGACAATGTAATTTCCTTGCTTTCTGTGTTCAAATGTGTATGAATGATCCTTATTTCAATTGCACCTACCTATAGGTGTGTTTAAACAACTACATAATTGTAGTTCACCAATAAAGAAACATCAAACAATGTCGTAAAACATAAATAAAACAATAAAAAGGAATGTAATAACAGTTTTCAGAATAATAATTTGTAAATTGTGAGGATTGCACGGCAAAAAAAAAAAAAAAATTAGTACATGCAGGTGATTCGAACCACCTTCACAGCAGGCAGATTACTTCGGAGTCTTGCGCTCGTAACGTCTGAGCAGAACGTTCCGTTTAAGAAGTAATATTCGCTGGTTCCAGTGAACATTTGCAGAAGTACAAACGTCAGCTGTCTAATTACGAATATATTAAAAGGCGATATATTAGTACTAATTTCATCGAATGTTTAATATGCGGGTAGAGCCTGGTAATGGGGTCGATGTTTTCATGTTAGAGTTTAAAATGCAGATTGCATAAAACTCGAGAATAAGAGGCAGCTGACTCACCTGGTATATTCAAGCTCAAAAATGAAGAGAAATATTTGTATTGCAAATTGAAACGGAAAATGGGGACGCCATGTGAGAAACTTTGGGTACCTACTACTGGTATAACTAGATCAGGTGCATATGAATTTGGATCGCAGTTTTTATAGCACAGTTAAGCTAAAATCTGAAACTTCAGTGTTGAATTCTACACATAAATTTGTCGAGTTATAAAGCAATTTGTTTGCATGTATGATCTAAAATATGGACCTTTTCTAGAAGCTATTAGACCTACACAACTAAATCTTTTTTACCGGTGTCACACAAACTAGGAAATTCCATGTGCTGTATATATGTATGACAAATGTAATATTTACTAGGAATATTTATAGTCTACATGCTACTGCTTGTTCTCAGCAGGAAAGCTGAGGTTTAAATCCGCCACTCGCTATAGCTTTAAAGCTGATACGATTAATTACAAGGATGTTGTACAACACAATCGATATAGAGCGCGCGCGGCGGCGGCGGCGGCGGCGGCGGCGGCAGGTAGTTTAACCACTATCGTCTGCTTTACTAGGGTTGCTATTGCTCTCAATTTCTAACTAACACGATGGGCAAGTTCTTCCCGTCAATTGTGTTACACTTGCATCCCATTTATTGAATTGTCTGCAAGGGCAGATAATTTGTGACATGGAAAGACAAACAAATTTGTTGAGTTTCATTTGCATTATTTTCTCTAATCACTCTTTTGTCTATTTCTTGTTAATCGAGATAACTTTCCTTACATATTTAAAGATTTTGTTTTTAGCTTAAGAAGAATGCAATTGGCTAAAGAGATAGGCTTTTAAAAGGCGGATCTTATGTTATAGCTTTGCATGACAGCCAGGAGTAGAATAGAGATCTATCACTGGAGAAAAGTAAAACTATTCAAATGAATAAGAAAATCTCGATATGTTTTAACTCCACAAAATATGTCTTTTGACATAAATTATGTGTTTTAATGAAATGTGCATTTTTGTGGAATTGTCTATCTCTTACGGTTCCAATTATATAATACTTATTCAGAATTAACAGAACTTTACCGACTATTTTCAAAAATAATTCAACAATTAAACGATTTTGGAAAAATACAAAAAACAAATTGTCATAGGAGATTGCCATATTATCGATAAATGTTGCTAAAAAGGCAGGAATTGCATGTGCCCTGTTGAAATAAGTAAAACAATCTTAGATTAAAAGGAAACCTAATATCCCTGTTCAACTAATTAATTGTGGAGAAAGGTGAGGATTTGTGTCCATGCATTGTATGTGATGCAGCAAGGCATGCCAAAGACAGTTTGAGTTTCGACGTTTTGACATTTGGAAAACACCCTACAGCAGAGCCATCTGCTGACATATGGCGACAATGATCGGGTGACAGTCTCATCACGGTGTCGCTGGCAGCTCATCTTCTTCTGTCGGCCTAAGTCGGTCGCAAAAAGATTTGCTGCCTTCCACCACAACACCATTACTGCCTACCTTCCTCTCAGGAGAATAAGTTTGTCTGCCCCTGCAAATAAGGAAAACCATGTCCCTCACAGGTTACATAGTAAAGTAAGTCACATGACATTTTCTATTCATCATCACTTCATAGGGCTGCAGCAGATTTCGAATATAAACGCTCTTCTATCGCTTAGATGTCTAAAGTAGAGGAAGTATTACAATACCAAAAACTCCTGTGTTCTTCACAACACTTCATCTAATATTACAATAATCAGTGAGGCTTTTAGTTCGTAGTAACGAACTAGGCAACAAACGTTGTACTTTATATTCTAACAAAACATGCTATCAAAGTATAACACACACCTTCAACAAAACGTGAAATACATTTTAATGATGATCATATATTATTTGATTTAATAGTAATATGCATTAAAACAAAAATGTTCTCCTGTAATAAATCTAATAAGTGTTCTTCATCAGGTGCAGTTTTGAGCAGATGTGTCACTTAATCTCAGATTAACATTTTGAACCTCTTACTACGATAACCTATAGATTAGCTCTTTAGAATCCCTTTAATTTTCCAAAGTTGCTGATATCAATATTATCGTAAATCAGAAGAATTGATCTCACCATGGAATATTCACTCCAACAGTGCAATTGGAAACAGAACTAGTTGCCAGGGGATCTACTGACCGAACTAGGATGCTAATCAATGAACATTTTGTTAATAGGGATGAGCATTGACATGAACAGAAAAAGGAAAAAGAAGAAAAAAGAAAGAATAGCGCTAGAAATATTTCATGGAATATAAGTTGTGCAGTTTATGAGATCTACATTTTCGTCTCTCTCTCTCTCTCTCTCTCTCTCTCTCTCTCTCTCTCTCTCTCTCTCTCTCTCTCTCTTATGGCGGGGCAGTTATACAGAAGTAATTCAGAATGAAGAGAACTTACGCTATTCAAGATATACTATTTCATGCAAACATCTTAAGAATGTGGCATTTTAATCAAAATCATTAGCCATTTTTGAGTAAATAAAAAATAACGAAACTTTTCTGTGCAAGGAGTGTTTTGGAATTGGTTACAAATCTTCGTATCGCCTTCTTGGAGTTGATATTAAACCGCATTTTGATTTTTGATACACACACACACACACACACACACACACACACACACACACACACACACACACACACACACGGATCTTTATGTTCTTTTAGATTTAGGGAGTCTCAAAACATGCATCTCTGTGCCCAATCGCTTGTAGAATGCAATATCTCTACCGACCATGTACAAGGAGAGGCATGCTGAGATACATTTCATAAAACAGAGTGTGGGCTTCTGAGAAAACATAACTCAAAAACTGAACTTCGCTGAAATATCAAATTTTGTAATTCCAAGGACCCGAAACGAAGAATTTCAAAAAATCTCCTCAGCCATTTACAATGAAAATATCCATTACTTTTAATTTTCTCAACAGAAGGCTCTTAAGGAATTAGATTAAAATTCCATAATTTTAAAATATTTAAATGACACATAAAATACATATCTTAAATGTTCTGGGAATAGCGTGTAAAGCCCTTTTCAATTGGAAGGAGTTTTGGGTAATTTTTATAATAGCTGAACTACAAGAGATTCAAAAATAATTCAAATGTTTCTAAACCCATACACACTTATCTCTAGTATCTTTTTTTTTTGACAATAGCCACTTCCCAGATATCGGTTATTATTGGTTTGAATGTTTCAATTATTTTGTCATTTGTAAGTACTATAGCTATTTGTTGTTTCTCGTGATGTCATTAAAGATTCTGGAAGATTAAGGTTATCACATGACGTCTTGGTTTTAAACATCGGACCGGCATCTGTTTCATGCATCCCATTTGTACCTTTACAACAAAGTGTGGAAAGGAAATATTTCTGCAAAACTTTATCTCGATTACCGGACACTTGGTAGAGGCAGATGGCTCAACAATCGATTTTTGGTTTTATGCATAATATGAATCTACGTAGCTTGTAGAATGTGTTCAGATAATTCGTATGTGTGTTTGTGGCAGATAAAGGCATTTAAATGCGGATTTAAGTCAAGGTTTGAATATAGCTGCCAGCTTCCCTGGGTGTCTTCTTTTCCGATTTAATGAAACTTGCTTTTTACTTATTCTATTGGTAAGTAGAGGAAGTATTGTATCACACCCGAAAATTCGATGTCGAAATTTCACCGTAAATATATGCTTTGAGACCCCTAAATTAAAAAAAAAGCATTTTTAGAAAAAGGTACGTGTGTGTGTGTCTGTGTGTCTGTCAGTGTGTCTGTCAGGCTGTGGACATAATAATTCAAAAACGAAAACTCGGCAAAAAACCAAAGTTGATATTTAAGTTCAATGTGGTTCAGGGATCCGACGCGGAGACTTTAAACAAAATTGCTCCACCCTAAACTACCTTTTACATGGAAAATTGTTTGAAAACTTTGATTTTCTTGAAAGTCTAACGATTTTGATTAAAATGATATATGTTTAAGATGTTCGTATGACAAATGGAATGTATATTTTTAATTTTCTGGCTATAGTCTATGTAGTCCCGTTTACTCTGGATGAGGTTTGTACAACTGGAAAACTGTTAGATATAGACCAAATCATACTGTGCAAAACATGTAGATCTAGCTAAAATAGAGAATTTATGTTGTTGTTTTTTTTTTTTTTTTTTTTTTTTTTTTTTTTTTTTTTTTTTTGGTAGAGTGAAGTATTTCGGAGATATATTCCTTGTTATTTGTGTCAGTTTTGAAAAACTTAAAACTTTCATGAAATGTAACATGGTAAATTTAGAAAACGTCTAACTATGAGGCTAAATAAAATAAAATGTATATGTCGTCTGTGTTTACGAGCCGAGGAAACAACGAAGCATATTCTACTGGAATGTGAAGCCACAGAACGGAAAAGGTATCAGATATTTGGAGCTGTACACGAGACACAAGTTGTAAACTAGTGAAAGAGGTACCACACCTAATTGAAAATGTAATATTGACCGCTAGACAGTAAAACAGGAAGCGTACAAAAATGTCTTATTAGGGTTACGTGGTTTAGGGAAACCTGGTTACAAAAATATCCATAGTCATGGTCATAGTTTGAACCTAATTGTAGATTTAAAGCTCCTTTATAATACCAACCTTATATTTAGTTTTTGTGGAGTGATAATCTAGCGAAACTGAGCGGGATAACTCAGACGATAGCGTCTTTGATCCAAGTTCAGGAAATGGAGTGTTTCGTGGCTTCTCTCAGTTGGCAAGTAAATACAGTATTAGATATTCAGTGCTATGGTCCAAAGTTCCAGCCAGAGAACAAGAGAAATATGTATATATAAAATATTATACCTTCAGGAAGACAACTACTCAATTAAGGCCATCTTTCAACAAGTTACCTCAAGAGGTGGTTAGAAAGCTACTACGCAGATAGTCAACTACTTGACCCACTCACTCGGTAACCGTTGAGAAATAACTAAGAGGGTAAGTAACAACAATAATGATGATGATGATAATAATAATAATTAATAATAATAATAAATAATAATAATAATAATAATAATAATAATAATAATAATAATAATAATAATAATAATAATAATAATAATAATAATAATAATAATAATAATAATAATAATAATAATAATAATAATAATAATAATAATAATAATAATAATAATAATAAAAACGGAGCTTGGACCATCCGTTTGTTTGTTGAAACGAGACTTTCTAATATCAGGGGTCGGTCTGGGTGGCTCAGTTGGTTAGACGCTGGCCTACTGTTCCCAAGGTCGCGGGTTCAAATCCGGCCCAGGCCGATGGTTTTTAAGTGTGCTTAAAAACGACAGCTCCATGTCAGTAGATTTACTGGCATGTAAAAGAACTCCTGCGGGACAAAATTCCGGCACACCGGCGACGCTGATGTGATCCTGGCAATTGACAGCGTCGTTAAACAACAAAATAATTAATTTTCTAATATCAAGGGATTGTTTCTTCGAGGTGATCTCTATAGAGGCGTTTGACTAACCGTGGTAAACTCCTTTTCCTTTCAATGTAATTAAAGTTCTTCCACACAATAGCCCTTTCCAATAGTCTTCCTTTCTTTCTCCTGGACCAAAGAGCTTAGAAGAAAATAATTGTACTTCAGCTTCTCCCAATGTAAAAATACCTATTAGCAGTTGTTGCTTTATCTTCGAAAGAAGCAATCTTCTTAATTTTCTTTTCAGATTACTCAGAATATGGAACAAACGTTTTTCAAAGTTGTCTCATAATTATTCTTATACCTAACTTTTTGTACTTCCACAGGAGTATACCCTTCAATATCCTCATATAGTTTTATGTACACTAATTTTAAGAAATTGAATAAATCTGTGTTTAGGATATTTTATATGTATATATGTAATTTTTAAAGTCATTTTATAGATTTTTACTTTGTCTACTGTTAAGTAGGGGAAGGTCCGTGTGTGTGACTGTGTGTCAGTCTGTCAGTCTGTGAACAACATAACTCAAAAACGAAAACTCGGTTAGAAACCAAAGTTGGTATTTAAGTTTAATGTCTTTCAAGGATGCGACACGAAGACTTTGAAGAAAATAGCCCCACCCTAAACTACCCTTTACATGGAAAATTTTTCGAAAATTTTGATTTTCTTGAAAATGGCTCAAACGATTTTGATTACAATGTCATATGTTTGAGATGTTTTGATGACAAATGAAATGTATATCTTGAATTTTCTGGCTATAGCCCCTGTAGTCGTATTTACTCTGGACGAATTTTGCATAACTGGTAAACCGTTAGAGATAGACCAAATCATACTATACAAAAACTGTAGATCTTGATAAAATACACAATTTATGTGTCAATAAATTTTCTTGTAGGGTGAACCATTTCGGAGATATTCCTTGTTATCTGTGTGAGTTTCGGAAAACAGAACTTTAGCGAAATGCAACAACGTTGTTCATTTTTTTATATTAATCGTGCAAAGAGAACGGAATCTCAAAGGTCAATAAGATTTGACTGTCGCACAAAGCCTTCTGTATTCTAATATCTCCCTTGTACCTATAAGGACGTAAGCAATAAGATAATTTGTAGGAATGTTTATTTTAACTAACATGGATATATAGGAATAGGAGTTTGTTAGAATGGTTAGTACAAGAGTAGAGAAAGTCATGTGAGTGCAACACATCGGATTTTTTAAAAACATTTTTAGGTCATCAAAGTTTAGGTGCTGATTATGGTTAAGATTCTGTTATAAAAATATTGTTACCTTTACTCTTTAAGGTCATAAAGCACTAACAGGGTATTCATTTTCAGCCAGTAGTTGTACAGCTACTGTTAACAAGGTCTCAGTTCTTGGAATCGTTAGCCATAATCTTCTTCCTCTCACCAACATATGATATTAAGATGTTACAGTATACCAAACATCGCGAAGCAACCGTTAGTGGCGTTAACAAGTTGACTTTAACTAGTGTTAAAGTTATAAATAACAGTTGCCATTTACAGAGAAGAATTCGGGTTATAACTACCCCTTACAAAAAATAATAGATATATAAAATAAATAAAATAAAAACAAGAAAGAAGAAGAAGGAACTACTAAAAGTGTACAAAGTATTCTTATTTTCAAAGTTTCTTTACGAATTCAAATGCTGGATCTTAACAAAGAAATTAAAATAAATAATCTATGTTGCTAAATGAAATGTTGATGATCAGTTGCAGGTAAAAACAACAATAAAAACATTGGAACAATCAGTTTGATAACTTTATTCCCAGGACGGACCATTTGGGCTGAAAGTTTGGTGATAACGATTGACCATGATGATGATGGTGATTTTGATGGTGTGGTGGTGGTGGCGGTGGCGGTGACGGTGGCGGTGGTGGTGGTGATGATCAAAAAATACAATTATGTAAGACATCCCTTTGAATAAGGGTTCTTAAAATCTCGATACAAATAGAAATATCGGCATATGTAGGTCTAGCTTTGTGCTGATAAAATAGATAATGAATTACAATAAATAAGAGATCATAATGAGCTCTCGGGAGAAAAGGCTAATTCTGTTACTTTTTTTGTGCTTTTCTTTCGTAAAGTGTTAATATTAGCTGTCGTTAAAGGTCTGTTGGGAGCGTTAAGTAAATGGAAAGTGGGCTAAGGAATGAAATGAGACGAAACCAGGGCGCGTTCGAAACATAAATCTGGAATGTAGGAAGCAAGCATTCGGCGGAGTATCGGCAGTTACTTGTGGAGTGTAAGGTTCTGAGATAAGCGACAGACACACTTTACGTATTCCCATTCTAACTTATGACATTCCTAGGAGGCCGTGAAATATGGCTCGTTTCCATGACGACTCCAGTTATCTTCCTTCCGTCCGTCTGCACTACAACTTGCACTCCACTGCGTCATACATACATACCTAGTACATCCTTTTTCTCACTCATTTTTCTTTCAATTTTGTACAGGATTGCTAGAAATGCTAGCTTTACTATTTGCCGCAGTAGATAATATGTCAGCTCTATACTTCCACTTCAATTCACTTGCAACAGTGCAAATATATTACCTCAGTCTCAGTCAAATTTTCATTTTCAATATTCATATCTTCGTTATATTTGTATTCACTTCCGTTATTTCTCAGGTCATGCTTACTTTGTCTGTTGCTTACCTAATACAGCACACTGCTTGAAAATTCCATAGGTATACGTTTTCCAGAACTGGAAAACAGCATTTGTACAACAAAACTCATCTTTCTGTCTGACTTTCTCCTCCCTCTCTCCCTCTCCCTCTCTCCCTCTCCCTCTTTCTCTCCCCCCTCTCCCCCCCTCTCTCTCTGTATGTGTGTTACTGACATACATAAACGTCTAACAAATATTCAGTGTCAACATAAATCAGATATCATTAAAGGAGAGCAAACTGAACAATTTAAACACTTTTCCGTAGCACAGAGTTCATTTTTAATTAAAAATGGTATATTTCATTGTCTATAAAATTGCCAACGATTTTAGTTACATGATATTCAAGATCGCAATTTTCTCATCAAACTCATAGACTTTCTTTTTAGTTTTCTTTTATTTCTTCATTTATTTATTTTTAATTTTTCTGTAAAACACCATAAGCCCTAAGGAAGCATTTCTTAAGTCTAATGTCTTTGGAATAAATGACATATTAGCGTAATAAAAATGTGGTCGAGAAAAACTAATTCCTCTACACACAAGCATCATAAGCTGCGTGGCCTAAAACTGCCCTGGTGCTCAGACCACACCTTTTGTCTAGCACTCTCTCTCTCTCTCTACTCAGATTTACAGCTTAAACACATCTTTATGCTGAATTTGGTTCTTTTTTAGCCCTTTTTGGCCCATATTAAAACAAAAAAGAGCTGTTTAAATGTAGCACACATGTTAGACCTTTAAAAATGGCAAATTCTAAGAAGTTTCTCTGCCGTTGACTGAAGGTTTGGGGAGTATTTTTATGTATAAGCCTAAAAGTTTGAAATTTAATATTTTTCGGTCATTTTTCAATTCCAAGGTTCCTTAACACTTAAGTCATTTTTTAAAAAAATAACGAATTTAAAGAAAATATTATTTGAAGCGTGCTATAGTTTGTGAAATATGTAGGACGTGTGGAAAGGTATTGAGGGTCTCAGGTTCGTCTGGCGTATGGCTTAGGATGAGACGAGGTTGCTATGACAACGGAGTATTGAAGTAAGCCACGAAATTGCAAGCAGGCGAGGAACCTCTGTAAAGAAGACAGGCGTCAAGCAAAGTGGAGACAAAAGAAGGCCGCTTATTGGAAACGGGTGAAAGGTTGTCTCCTAGCAACAAGAATCCAATTGCTCCCTTCTGAAAAGCAAGGTGGTGCATGCCGTCGAGATATAACCCTCCTGCGTGGGACAATTACCCAAAATATAGCACGGCACTTAACCCATATTTATGACAAAAACTCTCTTACAAAGTCTTATGGCGTAATGCGCTTCTCCAATGAAATTTATGGCGTATGTAAAACAATGTCTCTCCTGCCGAAAGGGCGTGTTGTCAACAGCGTGGTTAAAACAGGAACGCAACAAAGAGGAAACATACAACTTGACGGCGTTAACTATCACTACTATTTTTCATAATATTCTTTTTTCTACTGCTTATTCGAGGCAAGTAGTAATACTACTTTCCACCCAAATTACAAGTTTTGAGCTCCTGTGAATACAAAAACTAGATATTTTTACTTTCTCTATGTTTATCTGTAGCAGATAATAAAAATAATATAATAAACCCAAAAATATTATCGTGATTTTAATAGAAATACGAGCTTTGAGATTCACCAAATAAAAAATTTTAGAAAAATATCCTCTCGGGTGTATACCTACATTTGTATCTGAGCAGCATAACTCAGATATATAATTATATGAGTGCGTTTAAGCAAGCAGGTGTAGATTTCCAAGGAAATCCACTACAACCGCTCCCCACCCCCCCCCCAAAAAAAAAAAAAAAAAAATCTGCCTTTTAAGTTAAACGTTTTTTGGTAATTTTTCTTGAAATTACTCGCGGTTTTAATTAACATATAATCTGTTTAAGTTCCGTTCGCTTGTATGAGTGGCGCTTTTGAAATTGAAAACCTGCAAAATATTACATAATTTAAACTAACAACAAAAATATCTCTGAAATGGCTAATACAGTTTTTCATTTGATACAAACCGTGATTTAAGGCAATCTGTATTTTTTTGTGCAAATACCACTCCAGAATAATCAAGGTATGCATCTCATTTTGTTATGCAGATATTTTAAACGTGCAGCACTTTAATCAAAGTCGTTAACCATTTTCGAGAAAATAAAAAGTTTGGGAAAAATTCTATGTAAAGTGAAGTTTGGGGAAGGAGCATTTTCTTGAAAATCATAATATCATATCCTTAAAGGCCATGAATTTAAATACCAAAATTTGTTTCCTACTGGCGTTTCGTTTTGGAATATGCAGTTCACACACACACACACACACACACACACACACACACACACACACACACACACACACGCGCACACACACACACACACACACACACACACACACACACACACACACACACACACACACACACACACACACACACACACACACACACACACACACACACACACACACACACACACACACACACACACACACACACACACACACACACACACACACACACACACACACACACACACACACACACACACACACACACACACACACACACACACACACACACACACACACACACACACACACACACACACACACACACACACACACACACACACACACACACACACACACACACACACACACACACACACACACACACACACACACACACACACACACACACACACACACACACACACACACACACACACACACACACACACACACACACACACACACACACACACACACACACACACACACACACACACACACACACACACACACACACACACACACACACACACACACACACACACACACACACACACACACACACACACACACACACACACACACACACACACACACACACACACACACACACACACACACACACACACACACACACACACACACACACACACACACACACACACACACACACACACACACACACACACACACACACACACACACACACACACACACACACACACACACACACACACACACACACACACACACACACACACACACACACGACACATATCTTTTTCTATATCATCATCATCAATATCATAGTCTCATTATGGTTTAGGAATTTCTCCTGTTCCGGCGTCATATTTCTCTCCATCTCCTTATGGGTCTTCCGACACTTCCTACAGTCGGCTGGTACTCATAATACATCTTAGGGAAGCGTTTTTCATCCATTCTATATTCCTCTATTTTTTCATTTATAGGAAGAATATTTAATTCGTTTCTTATGTCATTGTTTTTTATTTTGTCCATAATTGTACAGCTCTTTAATAGCACTTAGGTATCTCATTTTGGCTGCATTGATTCTATTCTAATCCTATTTTATCATACATGTGTTTATTATTTAGAGCCTCAAAGCAAGTATTTCTGGTAAATTGCAACATCGACTTTCTGGGGGGAATGCAATACCTTCTTCCTCTACTATATCTGGTAACTGAGTGGGATGACTCAGGCAATAAAATCTGTGGCCTGCATTAAGAAGGTCACGGGTTCAGTTCTTACGGACGACCTCCCTGACATGCAGTTTTTCGGGGGGTTTTCCCGGGTCACTCAGGCAAATGCTCAAAAGGATGTTTACCCTATGTCCTCCAAATCAGTTCCATTCATTTCATTCTCTCTCTATATGATCTTTGTAGGCTGTAAGACTCAGTGGGATCGCCGGTAGGATGCGCTGGGGGGAACTTGCGCTGTGGAAATACGGAGTTCGCCTGAGGGGAGGTGCTGTGACCGGTAGTTGCCCGCCAGGAAGACTGAGTGGCTGGACGTGAGTGGTAGTGACCTGGAACTCAGTTGGGTTGAAGAATTGCCTTCACCTGTTAGGGGCCCACCGTAGTAGTTCCGCCTGTGATGCGTTCTGGTCGCCTGTAGGGCACTTTCTCATCGTTCCTCCCAGAGTCTGACGCACAATAAGCCATCGGGTGGCGTACTGAAACCTCCTCCGTGACAGACAAGACCATATGTAGTATATGTGATAGGGAAGAAAAAAATTATACAGCCTGGTTAAATTTCAGGACACTCTTTGAAAATTAAATTTTGTGTCTCTTTTCAGTAACTTCAAATAGTGGTCTCATATGATGGTGAAATATCATCGATTATATTTGGCCACTACATACAGTTACGAAGGGAATAATAAGATTCGCTTTCGTCTCGAATACTCCACAGTGAAATTAACTTTTATTGTTCTTTTGAGAGCCATGAAGGAAAGTATCTTGTTTTGAAACTGAGTCTCTGTTACTAACACATGTTCGTGCTTGAACTACGTACGCCCTTGCAAACATAATGAATGTAGGATTTATCTCGTTTCCTTGTTTTTTATTACTAGAGCAAGTACCACGGTATCTCTCCATATGCATGGCGCATGCTGTACGTCCGCCAGCAGATAAGTCCACTATCAACCCTTTTATGATCCCATTGGAATAAAACCTCCACGACTATGATGTTGTGGATCAGAAAGCGCAAATATATTATGTACCTACTCCCGATGAAGTGATCTTCACAATCCTGCCTCACATCGTCAAGAATAGTAAGGCAGTTTTAAACATAATCACCATTATAAAGTATAAGCAGTGTTTTCGTTACAATGATAATAATCATAATAATAAACATCATCACAATAATCATAATGTGACAGAAAACCTTGTTTTCATCTCTAACTTTTGTAAAACACTGTTTTCTTTTACTGACGTTAACACTGTCTATAATATTTCGTATTATTACGACTTAGAACTGTTTTATTCTCGTAACCTTGACCCACTCTTTTCTGTGTTTCTTCACTTCCTGTATCTCTCAAGCAGCGGGCAAACCATACAATTACACGACATTCATTAATTCATGCGCTATCTTCCTTTCGACGGGATCATGCACGCGCAGCTGACACACACACACACGCGCGCGCACACACGGACAAATATCGGGACCTTTCTCTGAAAGTTATATTTGTGAAGGGACTTCAGAACACCTACTCTCACTAAAATCTTGATACCAAATATTTGCCTCCCGAAGTAATCGATAGAGAATGAAATACACGACTGATCACTGACTTGCTTGCTTGCTACTTAAAAGGATACGGTTGTGTGTGTGTGTGTGTGTGTGTGTGTGTGTGTGTGTGTGTGTGTGTGTGTGTGTGTGTGTGTGTGTGTGTGTGTGTGTGTGTGTGTTGTACAGTCGACGTTGAGAGAAATTTAAATGTGTGTCTCTAAGACACTTGTGGAAGTTCAGTTGGCAATGTTGGAGTAATTTTAGTGAGTGAATCGTCGGAGTTGCTTTTGTGAACAATACCTATTAGCAATTTTTGCCAAGTTTGTGAGGGAACAGAACAGTTTGGACCTGCAAGGTCACAAAGAGGACTATGTTTTCATGCTTTAGTTTCAGAAGAGAAATTAAGTGACAAGAAAAAAGTCACTAGACATTGTCGTTTGTCACAGTAGGTACATTCTTTGCAGGTAGTGCTTGATGAGTAAACGAGCGGAGTATGAATCTTACTCTTAGGGGGCCATTTTGTCCTCTGGTCTCTTTCACTTATACCTAGCTACAACAAATTAAACCCGCAAGAAATCTAACCTATTGAAGGGAAGCTAAAGGGTATCCCTGGACACTCTAGTGATTTTGTTTTACTTTAGAAAAGAAACATGCTGCAATAACAGAAAAAAGGGGAAAAAATCACTGTGCAATACAAACAAGTAGGTCGGTCGGTCGGTCGGTCGGTCGGTCTGGCTGAGAGTAAATGATGTTTGTTGCAAGTAAATAATGGGATGAGGGAGGGGGTTGAAATAACCGGCCACTAACGCCGTCAATGTTTGTTTTTATTTTATTATCCACTGAACTGCTTTTCCTACTTGAACAGGCTTTTAAAACATGTTTATTTCAACAACTGCCAGTTGTTACAAGCTTTGCGGATTTGCCACAGTGGCGCTGCCTGCGTGATTTTATTTATTTGGTTTACAGAAAAACAGAGTTGAATTTTTTCGCCCGCTTGTTCCGCTTTTATTTGCATTTCTTTATGTTCATTTCATTTATTCTCCTCTTTGGGCTACGGTAGGAATAAAAACTCTCCTACAGGAGCCTGTTACTGACACAGCACTTTCTTTTTGTTATCAAGCCTACTTTACGTCAATATTTATAATGAGTGACTTACTTCCTTAGGTTTAAATGTTGCTATTTCAACGAATATTAGTTTCTTCTTCTTTACCTGACTACCATCCCCTTATGTAGGACTTACACCCCCTAGGACTTGCAAGCCAGCCTAGGGTCAGATGCCTGTCTGGGAGCAGAGGGACCTCTGCACCAGACAGAGTGAAGACCTGGAAGCGGGTGGTCAGTCAAGCACTAGATATGATAGTGAGGAAGAGGATGATATGAAATGCAGGTGAAATAGATGCTTGGAAAGGTGATAATGGAGCAATTGGTGGAATAAATGGCGGGAGAAACAGGAGTACTCGGAGAAAACCCGCCTAGGGGTTAGGCGAGCGGTCTAACCACTCAGCCACGGTGCCGGCATTATACTTCCAGACTCAGGGTGACAACTAAAATGTGTGTGCTTACCTCGGGCGAATTAATTTATCAGCAATAATGTAATGTAATGACTGTTTTATACAACGGGCATCTTTTACTCTACTTCCATAAAAATATCCAGCCTATATGTAGGTATTTTGAAATGCCTTAATCTCAGTGTGATTTCACACAAACGCAAGCTACTCCTTCTATTAAAATATTTGCCACATAACAGCTTTCTTCAACCAGCGTTGAAGCTAGTTTCATTTAAAAAGATAGCTCCCTCTCACTGTTTGAGCTTTACCTGGGTTTAAAATTAAATCTTCAAGAAAAAGAGGTTAAGGTTGCTTTACTCTAATTTAAAAATGTGTTACCGAAATTTTGCTTCTAATTTTCTATTATGGATGAATAATTGGTATTATTTGCCTGATTGGCTACCCTGAAGCCGAAACTCGCATTCTTTTGTGTGTGTGTGTGTCTGTGTGTGTGTGTGTGTGTGTGTGTGCGTGTGTGTGTGTGTTGTGTGTGTGCGTGTGTGTGATTTGTCTTTTCTTTTTTCACGCAAGAATGTTCTAATAGATTGCTATGAAACTTGATACAGTATATAACTTAGATTTACGGGGCCAGAAATATAAAAAATATTTCGTTTATTGTGCACTTTCTTAAATAATGAAAAACTTCATCAGGTGCGTTATTTACAAAATTTACATACGATTATTTCGAAAGGTATACTAAATTTTCCTTAGTATTATTCATGAAGGTGGATAAACGCTTGTCACGAAATAAGTGTGCCAGCATAAGAGAGACAAATTTGTGATGTTATGACTGTGAATTTCGCATTAATTTTTGTTGAGGTTTAACACTCCAGAAATATTGCCGGTATTCTGAATGGCACATAGCGTGTGTATTGCAGGGAGAGAGGAAGAAAGAGAGAAGCAGAAATAGCGAGAGTGGAAGCGACACTAGGTAGAATCTCTGCTGTTAAAGGTAATAATAGTAACAGAACTACGGGGTCTGCTAGTAGTTATTGAAATTGTGTTAAAACACGGATTATGTATCTTTTATTACTAACTCTACACTTCTGACGGTAAATAAAATTGTGATTATTTTCAACACCACAGAGGACTTTGTGAAACTCTGTTTGAAATATTTTATTTTATTTTCAAACGTGTCAGAGAACCTCAGGATATACATCTGAATTATAGCATCACATAGCTTCTTCTATCCATTATTAATGTAGCTATTCTACTATTTATACAAGAAGTGGCTTTGCAATTTATTTTACGCTATTTACAGCAGTATAATTATATGTACATAATTTGCTTTCTCTGTACCTACATAGTAGATAAACAAGGTCTCTGTATTTCACCCCAAAGTCCTATACCAATATTTCACTATAAATACCCACTTCTTTTTAGGTCCTCTGAACTCAAAAAACATTTCTAGAAAAGCATTCCTTTTTTTTTTTTTTTTTTTTTTTTTTGCGTCTATGTATCTGTGAAAAGTGTAAGTCAATAACAAAAACTCGGTTAAATACAAAAATTCCTATAAGTTTAACATATTGTATAGATGCTGCAGGGAGTTTTTTGAGAACATTCTTGACGCAAACGACCCTTTAAATGGAACATTTTCTCAAGAGTGGCTGTTGACCTGGTCATCGCTACCCTAAAGCTGGAATCAAAGAATCCGAAGTGGAAACGCAAAGAACGTGCCCACTATATGCCTTTGTGTGAGCAACGCAACGTAAAAAGGAATTATCAAAAGGAGTATTTAAGTTCAGCGTCTTCTAAGGGTTCAACACACGGATTTTCAAACAAAAAAAGAACAAAAAAGAAAAATCTCGCAACCCAAACTACCGTTTACAGTAAAAACTTTTCGAAACCTTTTATTTTCTCGACAGTGGCTTTAACGATTTTGATTCAAATATCGCACATTTAAGATTGAAATGTTTAGCTATCTTGAATTTTGTGAAAATAGCCTCCGAAGTCATCTTCATTCTTGATGAATTTTGTATACCTGGTAAACTGTAAGAGAAAGATATGTTACTATACAAAAAATGTGAAATATATTAAAGGACACGATTTATGTGAAGCACATTTTTTGTAGAGTTTACGATTTCTGAGGTATTCCTTGTAATTGGGTTGAGTTTTCCAATACATACCTTTTTAACCTGGTTTTGGAAAGATAACGAATTTCAAAGCATTCACATAGCGATCAGCTGTTGAGAGATTTGAATTGTTGCTTAAGCCTACTGTATTTCACTATTCCCATTGTACCTATAAGGACATACGAAATACAAATGTTTGTCTCAGTTAAAACGAGGTAGTTAGAAGAAGAAACTTTCTAATAAATGTTTCTGTGAAGAATGGGTAATGAAAAAGTTGAATGTAACATTTTTTGTGGTAGCAGTCATTTCCTGATATTAGTTATTATCGGTTTAAAATGTTCAATACCTCTGTTATCTTTTGAAGGTCACTTGCTTCTATTATGAAAACTGTATAAAAATTTAAAACCCACATAAAGTGATCTGTTTTTAAATATTTGACTATTCCTTTATTTCTCTTATATATAACGATACGTATAAGTCATTTTGGAAACTTTCTTTATGGACAATATGAAGGAAATAAAAAAATAAACTCTTGGAAGAATAGTCAGTAAAATCTAGTGAGTAAAGAATGTAATGCATCATATTTTTCAGATCAACCAATTGGACATAGTTATATGCAAAATGACATGCAATGCTAAACTTTTGTGCGTAATTTTTTGCCGATGATGTTGATGCTGGTGGTTGATGATGATATGGTTGTGGTGGTGGCGGCGGCGGCGGCGGTGGTGGTGGTAGTAGTGGTGGCGGTGGTGGTGGTATTGGTGGTTATGATGAGAAAAATATTGCATTTTAAACAGATTGGACACATGGCACATCACAGTAAATTTCAACCCAAAAAGAGTGCACAATAATAGGTCGATATTTCACAAACGGTTGTTGCCAGAAAAAATTGCTTTGACCTGAATCATATGCAGATAATAGTATGTGGTTTTCCAATTATAGGTATAAAATGCAACAATGAGGATGATTTGACAATTATTAATAGCAATTTCAATTCTATTTACTACGCCAATATCTCAAATACAAAATGTTAACAATCAAGAGAATTTCAGCCATTTTTGAGACAGTAATACTGATATGTTCCTCAAAAGAGGGTGTATAAATTGAGTAAGTTTGTTTGACTGGCAGTCTTAAGTTCACTGAGTTAAACATGAAACCTTGAACACACAGAGTGGAGTGCGCCCATTGCTTTTTGTACAACTCATTTTTCTTTGGTTTAGAGGGCCTAAAAATGTTTGTTCATATAGAATATGTTAATTAAATATCTCAAACTTAGGAAGCTGAAGACGGTTTATTTTGAAAAACAGAATTTATCCGATTTACAAATACACGGTAGGTACCTACAGCGTATAAGATTTGGAAGCTTTATGAGCCCCTCATTTTTAATTGCAGTTTCTTATGAGCAGTATAAAGCTTTCTGACACTTCTTCCCAGCGAATGTTTATAGGAGCGGTTGTAAATACTTTGTACCAGATAAAGGATGCAATAAAATAAAGAATAACAGAGGTTATACAACTTGCAGCTTCGAGGAGTTTGCTTAATTATGCAACTAGTTTTAACTTCCTTGCTGAGAACAAACATTCATGCTGTAACTAAAATGAAAAATAAACGCATTAAAAGCTGCATGCGTTTATTTTTCATTATTACGCTAGTACTGAGTCATAATTTCTTAGCACAACACTTGTCGGAAGCACTTGTGTACCAATGTCTAATATTCAATATGTTGGTAACTGTATCTACATCAATAAAAAGAATTTAACATTAGTATAATACATGTCATGAATTTCAAAAAGGTGATGTGTGAAGGTAAAGATATGGGAAAACGAACATGGAGGCAGAAAATTTAATGTAATTTTCTTACCTTGTTGGTATCTCCTATATTTAAAATCGTTGCGTACGTAAGAGATGTTTTGACATATTATGGAAAGGATCTGTGATTATCGCAATGAAAACATGCAATCCAGCAACAGAAACGAAACATGCCTATAAGAGTTATTTGTCATTTAGTCACTTGCAAGATTCCATCCGTTACACATAAGATTTTTATAGAAAACGAAGACGGTAAAACATTGTTGTAGATGCACACATGGTGACATCAGGTATCCATTTATCGGAACAAATGCTTCCAGCCTGTCTGTCTTATGAATTACTTTCTGTTTGACTACACTGACAGGCAGAAGCATCATATTTATTGAAGTTCAATTCAGTACCGTGTTCATGTTCAAATGAAAATAGAGAACGTAGTGTTGAAAATTAGATCCATAGATTTCAGAATCTTCAGAAGGAAATCCCAAATAAAGGGAACACAACAACATAAGGTCAGACTTAAGCTTCGACACCTTCGAACAGTTAAGTCTTCCTGCAACAACTTCCCCGGAAATTAAATGTAAACCAAGAATCAAAATGAATCCAGTTATATAAAAACCCAGAATTTATAAATGATCTAAAAGCTATGAAAACTACTCGCGCTGAAAAAGAAGTGGCAGCAACAGCGAAATCCCTGAAAGTTAGAAGAAATTTGCCTATGAGAAAGAGAATATCTTACAGAATTGCCGACAGAGTTACGAGGAAGAGGAGAACTGGGTGCAGCGCCTTCATTCTGCAAACTGGCACCATTTTAAGGGTGTAGAGACTGCAAATGATAGATATTCTGTGTGAATGATCTCTAATATGGAAGAGAACTTACATCAGTGATAGTGCAGCTTATTAAATTATGTCCTGTACTTAAATAAAGGATCATACTATTCAGTTAACTATTTACAGGATATATCACGATATATGTTTAATAGAGATTGCGAAATTTGAAAAGTAAAACATTGTTGTGATGCTTCCACCATGATCTCATTCAGAAACAGTTTAATTGTATATTCTGAAATAGTAGGCAACCCGCTTCGTATTAGTTCCACTAAACTTAGCAGCCAGGCTAACTGGTGTTGTCTATTTTCATGATGTAGCAGCAGCAGTCGGCAGCAGATTCTTCAGACAGAGGTATTGCAGACGTCATCAAGAGGTGACGTATTCATCCTACAACATTAGGTACAGGAAAACGGAATGGTGTATAGAGACATTGGATGGGAAGAAACTGCTTGCTTGAAGATGCATTGGAAGAAATGATGGGTGTGAAGTAGGTTCAGGGCAGAAAATATATCAGCTCATACTTGATAGACAGTTTCAAAATAAATAATTCATATGCCAAGAGGAAAAGGCAAACTGAAAAGAGCAACGAATAAGGAGATTCCATTTTCAAAGTAGAACCTGGCCTTCCAAAATATGAGTGACTGGTTGTTAAATGGGAAGGGTTGTTTATGACGCATTGGTAGATTTAAAATGTTCCTGTGATGAGGAGGCTAAAATTAAATAGGCATAAAATACAAGGCTTCAAATAGAGGTCACTTTCAGCCAAATATTTGATATCGAGATTTCATTGAATTCTGCAAGTTTCTCTGTGCTCTTAATAAAAGAAAAACGCTTAGAAAACGGTCGGTCTGCCTGTCTAAAGTGTCTGTTTGAAATGGATCGAAGATAAACAGTTAAGGAAACCGTTCTCTAAGAACCCTTGCGTGGAAAAATTTAAGTTTGTTTTTGTTTTCTCGCAAATATTTATAATAATGTTGATTAAAATTTCAGAAATATGTGATATAACATGCTGCAAAAATGAATAAAATATAGGTATATTAAGTTTACTTTAAACAATTTTTGAAGTTATCTTGATTTTCTTGAGTTTGATATAAATGTATACCTAAGACGTAGCCAAAAACTTATTAAAGGAAAAGTGCTGATCTTTTCAGAGCGTACATTGTATATTAAATATTCCTTTTGGTGTTAACCACTTACGAAATATTCGCAGTTTATTTTTTGAACTCTTCGATATGTTAAATAGTAAACTGTAATACACAATAAAGCAACCGTTCTTTAGTTTCTCGTGAGCTTAAGCAATAGGTTTACAATATCATGGTCGCCGTGTATCAATCTACTTTTAAACAGTTAAGTGTTTTCTTGTAAAATATATATTGCAACATTATGTGTTGAGTAAAGAGGATACTTATGTTAAGTTAATTAGAGCTTTCAACACGAGCCACTCATAGTAGAAATTGTATAGTGTAAGATTCTTATAACCCTCCCTCTTACTTGTTTGCTCTTATAAAAATTATATGTACTTTAAGAGAAGGCCATCGTTTAGTATGATCTACATTGCAAATATCAATGCTATCTGTTTTACACAATGAATTAACAAGTGCGCAATCAACATCACAATTACACCACATGAAGAATATTAATAATAAATAATAAAATTAATAATAATAATAATAATAATAATAATAATAATAATAATAATAATAATAATAATAATAATAATAATAATAATTTTAAATAACATATATTTATTGTTAAAATACTGTTACACTTATTTAAGCAGTGGTAACTTTGAACGTCAAACAACAACGAAGGCTAAACAACAGTTCACTAGAGGTCACCATTGCGCATGTCTGAATGTTATTGTTATTCCCTGGAATTTCATCAGCATGCTTTATAATGTAATATTTATAGCTGTTTACTACATAGTATATGACAACACATGCTAAATTAATTCCATTTTGCATTCGACTGGCAGTTTTGTACCGCAAACATTCCTAATCGCAAAATGAAGCTCCAGTTTTACCTCATACCTATACATACATATACAAATAGCTACCTACTCTTCTTGTTTTGCACGCTCGTTTCGAATTGCACAATTTAGGCAAGTACGAAGAGGAAAAGAAAAGCTGCCCCCTGTTACGGTGGTGTCGCCTAATTAAAATTAATATTAATTATTTTAAGTTTATGTGAGGAGGAATAACGATGGATATTTCCTCCGAGCTGGTTAGTGGAGCTCAGGTTTTAAGGTAGTGGATTCATTATAATGTTGGAGACATACTGTGCAAAGAACGCTTCTGGAGGCAGGCAGAAGAGCATCTCCCTTGCACGTTCCTCATTGTTTACAGAACACGGTTCGTTGATAGTGTTTTGTTTTTTTCTGAATGGGTTGCGGGGAGGGTTTTAAAGAAAGGCAAACCCGTCGTGTACTTTATTCTGGAGACGTGTTAAAGGTAAAGAGGGTAAGAACATTTGGGGGAGGGAGGGGGTGCCGAAAACTGGGTCACTGGAGACGTGCATTAGGCCCCGCCCACTTGATAGGCGTGGCCTCTTCTGGAATGGTAGCCCTCGCTCGATAGAAGAGCGGCGGGGGTGGAACTGAGGGCGCATGCACTGGGGCCAACTTGCCACATCGAGGGGCAAACACTCCAGTTGGCCGTGGAAGCGCGAGCGAGGCGCAACAAAACAACCAAACATCATCACAAAAACAAAACAAAAATAGAGCAGCAAGTGTTGATGTTATGTGTTCAAGTGTGTGATGATGATGCCGGCAACAGTAGTGCACATGTGGCTGTAGTGAGTGATTGTTGTGTGGGGATGCATCACTTTCGCCGCAGGTAAGTAGCTACCTTCATTGTTGTGTGTGTGTGTGTGTGTTTCATGTCAATGGCAACGAGGAGCAAATGTTTCTTATCAGCATGGAAAGGACTTGGGAGCAATAGATGGAACCAAGAAACAAACACAGCCTACATTTTTGAGAAAATTCATGTCTTGTATTGAGAATTGATCAGAAACAGAAGAACAGACTTGATGGAAGAGTGCAGAAGAAGTTGCCTGCACTGGGAAAAAAATGTAGCAGAAACATCTTATGCCAAATGACAGAAAAATACTCAGATAAATTTAATCATATGGAAACGAAGAGTAAGCCTGAAAACAATGAAGAATAGAGGAGTCTGGGCTGTCAGCAGGAGGCTTGAAAACTGTTGATTGATTGTTCTCGAAATGCATAACAATTCTTAGCGCGAGGTTAAGAATATAGCCGCGGTAGTTGTTTTTTTCTTTTTTCTTTTTGTAAACCGAGAAATTGTTTTTTCACTGCTATTAAAATTGCACGTTGTGTAAAGTGCTGCGCTCAATGAATGTATATCGTGCGAAATTTTTTGCAAGATTTTAGATGCCTACATTTTCTTATTTTGAAAATACAACGAACAAGGACATTTCCTAGATGGTTACACTACATACAGAAAGCATCGAGTTATTTAATTACCCAAAAATAATACCCTATATGACCATCAATTACGAATGTGGCCATCCTAGATGATGTGTAAAGTTCTGTTCCAATACACTCGGCGAGGTTACGAGTCGCATATACAGTTTTTAACTGAATTTGGAATTGAGAATGACAGCACCTATTGGTGTCGCTCTGTTTATATTTGTACATCAACATTGCAACCATAATTATTAATATGAATTTATTTTCATCCTATATAACGCAGAAGTTGTTTCATATACCAATAAACTAGAATTACAGAATTTTCTTTGATTTATCTAATAGAATCATTTGTACATCACTTGTATTCAACTTCGGCTCATCCCGTATATTGCTCACACATATCAATGTTCATACCCAAACATTCCCTTTTAAGAGCCTTAACACTAGCATTTGATAAAGACATCGTTTAAATTTTTAAAAGCAGAAAGTTGTGCTTCTATTCTGTATTTATAATGTTGTAATATTTTTCCTGCAATAAAATACATTATATACCGTATAAGTTTGGAAAAATTTCAAAAATTAGTCTTACCTGAGATTGAAAACAGGGATCTTTGACTTTCCAGCAGCTGCTCTTTGCAACTGAACCACCGCACCCTCCTCCCTAAACACAGCCACAAATCTCTTTCGTCATGAGCCTATATTCAAGGAAAGGTGTAAGAACTCAGAGGCAATCAAAATACTGGGTAACTTTCAGATTAACCATTCAAGGGTTGATTGTGCTTATAATTAGAAAAGTCAGTAAATTCATTGCAATCAAAAGCCTCCTATCCCCGGTAGGGTTAGCTCAGTTTTACACACGGGATGAGCTATTCCGTGTTTTTTTTAATACTTTACATTAGTTATTATTGTGTACTGCTTGTACCTACTCTATTCTAAAACTAAAATAGAGTATTTCCATTTTCCACAATTTTCTTCACTACCTAGTTTCTAAGATCTGTCAGTGTTTTGTTCTAAACTTAAAATTGTGATTTTCCACTCTTTGCTGTTCCTCGCTAGTGGTCCAATTCATGTGCCATCTCATTCTTGTCCCCCCCCCCCCCACCTTCTTCTTTACCCTCTTCTTGGATGCCACATTGTGGTGCAGGTAGTCTGCTTGCTTACATATCCTCCCCATTTCTATTTGAGTCCTCTTGTCGTCTTGTGTGCGTCTTCGATACCACTTTGTTATCTTAGAGTAGTTTCATTTCCAACATCTTTCTCATTATCTTACTGCAGTTTATTTATTTTTATTTTTTATCCTTATAGTTTAATTTTTCTTAACCTGATAGGTCATGTCGGATGATGACCGAAATAGGTGAAATGATGTTGAAATGAGCCCGGATTCCATAGGGTTAAAAGTTACCCGACATTTCTTTTCTCAGGACAAGGGAAAAACCCGAAAAACCCTTATTCGGATAACGTAGCCTAACCAAAATTCTAACTTGAACCCGCAATCCCACACCACAAAGGTGGACTTTCCTGAAGTTGCTCTTTCGCACTTGCGGAGTGTAGTACAAAGCTGGAAAGGGTAAATTAGACTTGAAAAATTCTGCCTCAGGGCAAAAATTTAAACCAAGAATCTTGCGACTCATGTTGGCGTTCTCGCCAACTGAACTACTCTTTGCTTCTTGTTGTACTTGTTTTTTGTAGTTTCCGTATTTGTCTCTTCCAGTTCTTACAGTAGTTAATTTAATAGTTGCTACTTACTTGGTGAAATACAGGGCGTATCTTAGTTGGCTTGATCGATTAATGGCCAGCGCATTTTAATGTCAGAGTACACGATATTTATTAAAATGGCCAATTTTACAGCATATATTTTAAGTAATTGATGGGTGAAAATCAGTTGATGAATTTAAGAAACAAGTTAACGTTACCACCAAATTTATTTGAATGTAAAAGTAGGGAAATGGAAGAAAAATAAATGGGAAAAATTTCACAGCGAAACTAGCAGATGAATCCATTGCTTTGTTTTGTCATTTCTGCAGCAACGGATCGAACACACGTGTGTTGACTTCCATATTCTGGAAGATGTCATTTTCCCTATTTCTGTGTTACAATCAATAGAGATCTCTTAAACTATAGGTAGGTGTGTATAATTTGTGCTGCCCCACTAGAACTAAAGTGGGGTCAGGTTAGGTGGGTATTATGGCAGACATAGTACTATATAGCAATAGGAATATGATAGTAGAATTTTACCTATGAAATCGTGCTACATTTATCATTATTTATTAACATTTCATACACGTATAAATATTACCCTTTCGGTACAAGCAGGCATCTCATCTTCAGTTGTTTACTACCCTAGTCAGCATTGTCAGGACTGACTAGAGTTGTACTCTACGGTTCGTAGTTTTGTTACATATATAAATGACGTTATAACAGGCAGAATTACCAGTAGTATTGGTATCATTAGTAGGGAAATAAACATAAAACAAAATAGGGCAAATTAAGATATTTAATGATAAATTCAGACATAATGGACACCAGAAACTATGATTATGAGGTTGGTTATTGTGATGAAAACAACAATTTTACTTTTCGGTTCAAAATAGCATTACTTATAATCAGTAGAAGTGTCTTCGATCTGAAGGGTAGACTTAGAAAACTTCCAAATGTATTTGAAGACACTATGTTCCTGCGTTAAGCGGGCCTTCATATACTTAACCTCTCACGCTTGTGACACAGTTTGACAAATGTTTAAATAGATGCCAGCACTTGTTCCCGACTTTGTATAAATTATATCTTTGAACTCTGGCTGACTACTGACTTGGGGAGGGGGTTTTGAAGTGTAGGTATTATATGTAGTGAATATTGATTCTTTTGACAAGCGTTCCTTCCCTTGGGCAAAAGAGTTAATTAGAATTTGCTAAACCTCATAAACTTCGAATGTGACGAAAGGGGGACTGTAGTATAAGAGATAAATACGACCAAATATGTGGTAATCGTTGACTATGACTTAGGCTCCTTATCCATGCCGACTTTTTTGTGAATGGCTGGCTGGTAATTCATAAGTTCCCAGCAGTTGGAGTTCACAACGGAAATTACTGACATTACGGTCCCGTGGCTTCCACATGTTTGAATGTAATGGCTATTCTTATACGTACATGGTGTTATCGAATCCCCATCCTCTTCTTGAAGTTATATCTCCTAGTTCTGCACGACGTGTCGGTAGTGTTGGTTGTGGGTATGTTGCGCGAGCTTCAGGAGTAATATCTACACGTTTTAATCGATTATTATTACTGTTATTACTATTTTTTATTATTTTTTATTATTATTATTGTTATTATTGTTGTTATTTAAGGTAAAAGCTCAGGGCTACTGGCCTGTTATGTCTCCAGATTGATATTGATCTCTCCCTCTTTTCATAGATCTGTCTGGATTTCTGCGATCTCTTGAATTGTACTCTAATACTTTAAAAGGTATACGGTTTCATACTCATATGCTCGTTATATGATCTCCCCAATTATTTAAATACCTATTTATAGCTAATTTCAACTGATACTTTAAGTCTTCATTTCTGTGGCAATATAATGGCAATCTTATTTCTGCAACTTCCATTCTCTGATTCTGTTGCTGTCTACGTTACAGACTCACAGAGCAATGTTGGAAGTATCATTACTTTGTACAGTTAAAGAACTGAAAGAAGTAGTCTAACTCTTCCTATTAGCATTTTCTTTGTTGCATTCAAAAGTTGTTGACGTTTGGCTAGTTTCTTATCTGTATCTTTATCCCTGTTATTTGTGAGGTTACATTCTAGGCAGTCAAAGGCATTTGTATGTCGTTATTTATTACAATTTTAGTTCGAATTAGTCTAATATATTAAAACTTGCTACTTGGTTACTAATTATATTAACTGTGCTCTGCATACTGTCTTCTGAGTGCCAAAACTGGTTGAAGGTCAGCAACAAATACTATATTCAAGGGAGTTTTCCCTACTGTCATTCTCTGATAACTTCATCCAAATATAAATTGATACAAGCGGGGCACAGGGGCATCCTTGTCTAACTCTTTGACTCGTGTCACGTTATTGTTTTAGCCAAATGCGAAGCACATAGCCCTACGTAAGGCAATGTAGAGTAGCAAAGTGGACGCCTCAAACGACTTAATTGTCGACGGTCCTTAACCTCCACTCCACTCCACCAAAATAGATGACGATTCGGAGTTACCGCAGTCATTTACACTTTATAATGGATTACCAGGCATAGGGATTCTTAAGCAGTTTCTACAGTCAAACTTCTGCAGTGCAAATAATATAAAAAAGAGCTAAAAACGGTCCGAGTGCTGTTTGCAAACGCCAAAAGATTGTACGAAGGACGGGGGTGTGGTTTGTTATTGTACGACATATTACCTGTAGACCAGTGAGAGTTCTACCTTGTTTTCTTACGTTCTGACTTTACTGCTTAGAAATCCCTATACTATATTCGAGGTTAATTTATTATATTATTTTAACCAAATGATTTGGGACTCATTTTATCAATAATACTTTTACAACAGCTCGCTGCCAAACGCTTTTGCATAATCTATAAATGTAATATAAAGAATGTTAAATTCTCAAATTATTTCTGTTATTAAAAATAATGCGGATTGATACACAATTAAAATGTCATAAGATAATGGCCGCGCCAGTACTGGCTTATGGTAGTGAATCCTGAATAATAAGACAACGATGTTAGTCACATTTAAGCTGTTGAAATGGCATTTTAAGATCATTCTTAGGACGTACAAGAAAATATAAAATATGCAACCAGGATATACGGGAAAAGTCATACGTTTAAAATACATGATAAAATTGAAGAACATAGGGGATGGAATGGTCAAGAACGCCAAAAAAGATTTTAAAACCTGTTGGCCGAAGATACTCGGAAAGACCAAGGCAAAGACGGATAGAGGCCGAAACAGATCGAATGGCCTAATCCTTGTTATGGAGAAGAAGAAAAGAATTTAGGAGTATTACAATATTTTAAGAAACACCTTAAATACGGAATTCAGAATCACTAAGAAAGCGACAAATGGAGTGGTAACATAGATAACAACGCCAGAGTTCAGTTTAAGATCTCTTGCTGAGTAATTTTAATTTAGTTGCTCTTTATGCCAGTAGATATCAGGATATGTAGGTATATATATTAGAAACCACTGCCCTCAGGCTCTACCTGGCAGCAATTTAAGGAGGCGCTCTCATGAACATATACACTTTTGACAAAAATTCCGCTTTTAATAGTATTTTTATTTTTTTTACAGAGAAAACCAGCCTATCCTTTGATACACGCAAGTTCAGTCATTTAAAAGAGAACGAGTTTGTCTCTTTAAATATCCTCCTTTCCTTCCTACACGGTTTCTTTTAAAACAAGTTTCCTACGCTGTAATTTTCAAGCTCTAAAAGGATCCTTGCGCTGTAATTATATTAGAATGGCTTGAGTTTTATGTGTAGATACCTAGTTAAGCACGTAGCTACAAGCTGAAGGTAATACACACGAAGATCCTAACTGGAATTACTCAGATAAGACTCGATAACCTAGGAGGTGTGACTTCGTACCAAAAGTGCTCCATATTCATAGTATTAATTTGCCATAATTCCGTAGACCTTGCCTAATGAGACATTGTCTTCGCAGTTTAGGTTATGTAGGACTTACACTAACTGCAATTTTTACCTGGGTGTGTTTTAATGTCGAACGGCGCCACTCGTGGCCAAGTGGTTAGACCGTTCTCTTATCACTAAGACCACTTGGATATGATCCCAAGAATCCACATGTGATGATGGACGAAGCGGCGTCTGGGCGGATTTTCTCCGGGTTCTCCGGTTTCCTTCAACACTCATTGCACAAACTGCTCCATCATCAACATTCGATTCATCTATTTTGCTTGCATTTCTTATCATCCTCTTCCTCACTCTCACACATGGTGCTGGGCTGACCACCCGCTTCCAGGTCTTCACTCTGTCTGGTCCATTGGTTCGTCTGCTGTCCAACAGGCGGCTAATCCTAGGCACTGACTTGTAAGTCCTCCATTACGGCAGGTAAATCAAAAGAATAAGAATAAGAAGCAGAAGCAGAAGTGTTTTAATGTTTTGTGGTTAATGTTGGTTAAAATGCTTAAATAATTTCCGGAATATTCCTTGCTAATGGTTTGAATTTTCCAACCAGTATTTTATTATACGTTTGAAGTGCTAAATTACAAATCTTTTATTTTTCATGGTGTTATGCTGAGTGGAATTTCAAAGCCAGCAATACTGATTCACGTTTTAAATGTGTGTTTATCACCTTCTGCGTTCGCCTTGTATTTACACAAAATGTGTAATGAAATGTAAACATTCGTGTGGATTAAAATAAACCTGATGGCAAAGTAACCATTTCTAGGAATAAAAAATCTGGTCTGTTGAACTCACATGACCTTCTCTACTCTTGTACTAACCATTCTTGCAAATTGTTGTTCCTATATCTTCTTTGCCCGCCTCATTAGCGTGATGGTTTAGAATGTCTGCCTTACGTTCGAGAGGTCGCGACTTCGAATTTCGCTTAGACTCTAATGGTCATATTGGCGACCTCCCTTTGCAACTTATTACCTATCGGCAATAGTGTTAACTCACTCTGTCTTTCATGCTTCTAGACTCTGTGAAGGATAGACAATAATTTTGCATAGAGAAGAACCCCCCCCCCTCAGCCAGGAATCGAATCCGGGACCCCTAGCACAGTGCTCTAGTGACTTAGCTCCGGGACTAGCCAATTTATTATATATTCTTAAGCGACTGAAGGTCCACCCTGCGTGAGCTTGTGATTTATGCAGTCATTCTTCTTGTCAACGCTGTAATCTCCCATTACCATAGCGTGGGTATTCATATTATCACAGACTTCATGATATTAGTTTTCCACATTCACGTTTGAATATAGCAGTTCAAAAATAAATGAGAAAGGTTTTAAAACCATATCTCTTTCGATTTAATATGCTGTTTATTGCAATAGAAGTATTTTTTTGCTTTTTGCGGGAGAGCGAGTTGCTGCCCCCATGGAAACATGGTATGTGCATCTCTACCTAGCGTCTGGAATTTCATAAAAACCTCATTTCGAATAGTACCTACAGCATTCGGTGCAGCCAGCATTAATTTGCGAAACCGCGAAATGTAGGTATCCGTTTGATTGCGTAAATCTGCCAATGAAATCCTGGGGTTGCACAATTGCTTTTTATGTCCTCTTTCCTACCAATGAAACAGCAGCACTAACCTAAAATTTTATCACAAATACGACGTACTTTATGAAGGAATAAAAACATGATTTATCAGTGTTTTGTTCATTGCTTTATCTAGTACGTGCATAAGTACCTTCTATATCCCATCCAAAAATTGATACATCTTACATTAGACACTTCCGAGATATTCTTTTTATTTGTTTGAATTATCACATACTTTATTCTTCTCTCAATTGCAAATATCGATTTTTTAAATTTGGTTTTTCTTTTTCTTTCGCGTTCAACCATCATATACAGACCAGCTGTGGTGCCTTTGAAAACATATTACTATCGCAGTGCTTCTATTGTATCTACAGCAAAATAAAGAAATGGATATTGAAGCTTTATCTATATTAACAAGAATTAGCTAGAAGAATAAGCCCTTGTAAGAGTTACTTGTAGAAAACTGAATAGAGACACAGATTTGAGTTCTACACATATTTTAAAGCATTACTTGGGTGCATTCATTTATCAGCGTCAGGGCGAGATGAGGTGGTGAATTATGCCGCAATTGGTTTAAAGACTTGTGACAGAAATGACAAAGTATTTGACTGTTCTTATTAGTTTGAATTTCTTTTGCAATTGTCTACAACAGTTGGTTATTTGGTTTGGCGTTCTTTAAAAATGTCTTTATTTATTTTTCGTTATATCCCCACTGATTTCCTGCTTTTCATTTTTAGCATATACACCATACACACAAACCCCATGCCAGATGGGGCCCAAATAACCCAGTTGTCGACGGGCCCTTAAACCCCACACTGCACTCCACTCCCATGCCAGAGGCAGGATTCGAAGCCCGACTCCTTGCGCGGTGAAATCCCAAAGACATGCACTTTAGCGACCGCGGCTAAAAAGAACAGTTTTCTTTCTTTCTTTCTTTCTTTCTTTCTTTCTTTCTTTCTTTCTTTCTTTCTTTCTTTCTTTCTTTTTTTTTCTTTCTTTCTTTCTTTCTTTCTTTCTTTCTTTCTTTCTTTTTCTCTCTTTTTCTTTCTTTTTCTTTCTTTTTCTTTCTTTTTCTTTCTTTTTCTTTCTTTTTCTTTCTTTTTCTTTCTTTTTCTTTCTTTCTCTTTCTTTCTCTCTTTCTCTCTTTCTCTATTTCTCTATTTCTCTCTTTCTGTCTTTCTCTTTCTGTCTCTCTTTGTGTCTGTCTTTCTGTCTCTCTTTCTCTCTCTCTTTCTCTCTCTTTCTTTCTTTGTTTCTTTCTTTCTTCCTTTCTCTCTTTCTTTTTCACTTTTTGTCTCTCTTTCTTTTGTCTCTCGTTTGTCTCTCTTTCTCTGTCTATCTTGTCTCTCGTTCTCTGTCTTTCTTTCTTTCTGTCTGTCTGTCTGTCTATTTGTCTGTCTGTCTTTATGTTTGGGACGTTGGACCGTATTCCTTACGAAGGAATTAGATATTTTTGTGTTTTGTAGCTATCCTAAAATTGCAGCTTATGTAATTTCGTTAGCTCAATGAAAAACAAGATTTTTTCCCACATGTGGGTGTAGAAGAAAGTTTAGGTATATTACAAACTCTTATTTGTGAGTTTCTAATTATTTTGTTTTAAGCTCTGCGGAAAAAGTAAATGAATAGCTCTGACCAGGCAAACTGATTCAACCGGAATTAAACCCGGGTCCACAGAACGAAAGAAAACAGCTTTATCATTGAAATGTGGTATTCAATTTTTAATTGCTTATCTTACACAGAAGAGAAGTCTTAAAAACTGGACCATCTGGAAACAAAAAAGAAAAATTAGGCTTTTGGCGTAATAGAATGATTTTCTGGGGCAGTAAAGTCGAATGGGAACGCTGTGTACCCAAAGGGGAAATTTGAGGCTCGCCGAAGCATTTCCGGGCCCCAGCGCGGTATCATTAGCGCAATTTATTTTTGATAAAGTGAACGTCTTGAATGTGTTGTACATATAGGACGCACGCACGTACATAATGGATACACCGTCGCATCAGTCCAGTAGTGGCCGGGTAACAGCGTGTAGAGGCAGTGTTTAGCGCGAGCGAGATGTTTGATGTTGCCGCTGTGTGAAGGAGCCGAGTGTAGCCTGGGGGTAGTTAAATAATAAATCCACCCTTAAACGTTGTGGAAGGGGAGAGACGAGGGTCTGCGATATTAGTACAGTCGAGGGAAAGGCACAACACACGCTCTACTAGCTTCACTGTTTTCATTCTCATTCATAACGACACACTTTCAAACAGCTGATGATGATTCTTATTTCTAACGCCTCATTGCTACAAGTGCCTAATTAAAATACGGCGTATTTATCAAAATATTCACTGCACTTCTACTAATGAATAATTTCACGGAGAAATCTACGAAATTTATTTGTCTTTTTTTAAAGGAAGTCAAGACATTACATTAAATATTTGTTCTCGAGAACTCTATTTTTCAGAATGTCGGAATAAACAATTAATTAAACTTTAAAGAAGTACGTTGTTCTATTTTAAGTTGGGATTTTTGTATCTTTCACTATATCTCTGTCAACTATACAGGCTAGTAGTGAAATAATCCATCAGACTGAAGGAGGTGACAGAGTGGATGTAAATTAACAAAAAATGTCAATACATTTTTCAAAATAAATGTATAGTTAACTAGATAACCGGTTTAAAGGTGGGAGTAAGTGGCAACTTGACACAAGTTATTGATTCAGTAATCTGCTTCTACCGGCTGCTCAATGAACTATTCTAACGCTCTATAAAAACCATTTAGGAAACGTTGGCCATGTATCGATGTTTTGTTGCTGGTACGCGAAACATGGAAAATTCCGTGGATTTTTCAAATGTTACTTTAAACAAAAACTGTTTATTTTATTGAAATAATCAAAGGAAAAAGTTGGTTCATTCAATTTTCTATGAATATAGGCATAAATTAGGAGCTTTATACAACAATAATTCTGCCAGGTGGTGATAAATGTTTTAGGTAAAGGTATTTTTTCTAGAAAGTGTGAACTTTAACTTCCTTGTTATTCACAATAAGAGAAATTTGCTGTTAAAGTCTGACGGGTTACTTCACTTTCACTCTGTATGCTTACGATTGTTGTGCTTTAAGATCTTATTATCTGCTGTTAATACCAAATACAGAAAGTTACCTACTTCATTGATATGTATACTGCATTTGTATTTTAACAGTACCTATATTAAAAGCTATGTTCTATCAATATTAAATTTGCTCACTTATTTATCTATTTTCTTAGAAACTACGAGAGCGTTCGGAAATGATTTACAATGACGTTGTGTAAAAATACCGCTTGATCTACGGACACTTCCCGATGATGAACAGATACTAGTACACCACGCAGACACTAGATGGCAGTTGTGAACACAGTGTATAGTGAAATAGCAGCGCTTGTTTGTACTTAAGTAGGAAAATCCATGGACAAGATAGGTGACTATCATGGACAGAATGGACTGCATTTTTTTGTGGAAGGAAGTAGTCAAATAGGTGTGGCAAAGGTGTGTGCACATTGCATTATACGGTATTTGACACAGGCCCATAAGGAGAGCAGTCTTAAAGGGTTCTCCAGTGTTTGAAATGGAGAATGAAGATTCAGATTTGTTTCTAAGAAATAGGTATCACTTTTTCGATCATTTAAGGACGCGCTGGAAGGTAAAATTTCGGCAACAATAAGGAATAACAGGCAGCTGTCCACGAGTGCGTAGAACACCAAAACAGTGGTTTCGTGACGCAATAATGAAGTTCCCAGAAAGGTGGCAGCAGTGTACTGGGGTTGATGGGGATTATATTGAGACATCCTATGTACATTGAATAATTTTTAATAATAAATAACGTATATAAATCTGTTATTGTAAATCATTTCTGAACGTCCGTCGTTTTTTAAGAGAGAGTGAACTTTTTAAAGGATGTAGATGCATGCCTTCTTAGTACAATGATATACTGGATGTAAATTTAAAAGAGTGTGACGTCATTTGTCTAGCCGCTGAAGCTACAACTCGATCCGCAGAGGCGTATGGCGTGTGTCGGAGAAGTTGCCTAGCAACCAAGGCACTGAACGCCAGAATCTTCAACGTTTCAGCAAAGAAGGTGGCCTAACGGTACGTGTCTTTCCAAAATCTCTATCATACTGTGTTCTGTTCGGTCGATATTGAAGGACCGCAGTACTTGTTATATCGTTACGTGAATTTGTCAGCAGTGTATTCCTGCGACTTTGATATGGTTGTGCGATAAACACCAACGCCTGTTATTTTACGTTACACTCGTGTGAGACAGTGAGACATGTTGTTTTGTTACGTTTTATTATGAATGTCGTTACTAAATTACTGCTCTTCGAATTGAACGCCTTGCTGGCGAGGCAACTTCTCCAACATATACCTCCTTATAGGTAGTTAATATTGCTTCAAACAAAGATCTGATGTGTTGCACTCACATGACTTTCTCTACTCTTGTACTAACCATTCTTACAAAATCTTATTCCTAGCTAGTGTTAGTTGAGATAAACATTTGCAGAAATTATCAGGATTGAAAACTTCAATACCATAGCCGGGTTTTGAACCACAGTTCTTCAGCTTATCGAGTGGTTGCTTTAACCACTAAGCTACCGTGGCCAACTTGGAAGTACGACATTAAATTCCCCAACATGGTTTTCAGTATTGTTCACAGCTAATAATACAAGTTCTTCAAGAAGAGCAAGCTGTCGACGGGCCCTTAGACCCAAATCACTCCCTCACTCAAGAAGAGCAGAACAGCCTTAAGTATTTTGTAACATTCTTGTACATTTTAAAACATTTTCCAATTCTTCAAATTAAGTTAGACATATTGAATTTCACGCTAACGTTCCCTTTATCCCACTAGACGTTTGTATAATAGAATGTACATTTCGCCTTTCTTCTACGCACTAACTAATGCCATTAGACAAGAACTGTTAATTCAACTGAGTATTGACTGATTACAACGACATTCTATACCTCAAAGCCATTTTAATTAAAGTTACTAAATGTTTTCCGTTTACACTAATTCTGAGACTGCATGTTGCAGCTAGTACTAAGTGATTTAGCTGACTGCAGCTGTCTGAACTACTTCTATTAGACTGTAATGGTTTAAGGATATCAAATACAAAACTGAGTTTGAATTTTGTACAAGTGGAATATATTTATGGATTGGTCGGTAACCGGGCGTTGAACGGATTCTTTCTGTAAGTAAGGGCAGGACAAGGATAAGGATAAGGTGGGTTTTCAAAGTTCTGAATAACCTCGTCTTTCTTTCTTTTTTTTTTTTTTTTCTTTTTTTTTTTTTCCGCTTTTTATTGTGCTAAAGCAAAACTTGTGCTCAGATTGGTTCAAATGGTGTAGTTTTGTACATAAAAGTTTGAAAATGTCATAATTTTACCCACACCTGTAACTGTAGTATACAAATTATTTCCTGATTTGCCAAGTAATGAATTTTATCTAAAATAGATTTAAAATAAAGCTCGAGTTTTTAAAAAGTTCTAGGTAGTAAGTGATTGAAAATAAAAGTTGCGTAAAAGAAGCCATGATTTTTTTTCAGTTTCTATCTATTCATTTTCATCATGTATTAACAGCGCCGTTTTCTGAATAAACAGTTGGGCATAAAGTTGGTAAACTTTCTGAGAGTGGTAAGATAGCCTTTAATATTAATTTAGTCGTGTAAAACATGTTGTTATCTCCAAAAGGATTTGGGTCGATTTCCGGTACCGGCGTGGAGATTTTCTCCCACTGGGAGACCTGATCTGGGGTGCACTCAGCCTCGTTAGATTCCTTAGGGCCCAATTGAGGAGCTACTAGATTAGAAGTAGCGGTCACCGGTTGCGAAGAACCAATAACTGGCCGGGAAGGATCGGAACGCTCCAGTACTGCACCCCACTCATAATGTCTCTGGTGGGTAAAGGTGGGGGACGCAGCAGCCGTGCGGTAGACTTTAGTCTGGAAAGGATATTGCGCTGCGGGGTGGTTAGTTAGGCCAAAGGGTTTTCATTTGTATGTTCAGGATTGAAGATAAGTGTTACGGAGGGTTTTCAAAGGTTCAGGTCATCAAAACTATACAAAAATACAACTTGGTTAAAGAAAAGGTTCCACGAAATTAGAAGGAAAATACGTGATTTGAACATTGCAATTCCTTCCTTATTTAACGCTTTGGTCTGAATTTCATTAATGACCTGCCTGCTATGAATAAAGTACCAAACGGTACCCCTCTAATGTTCATAGCTGACGAAAATGAATGACATGAAACAAAAAATCCCATCACTTTTAAAACCTTCGGAAATGTACACACATTACATTTACTTTTGCGATATCGGTATAGATTACAAGTACCTAAGTACCTTAATGCTTTTTGAAGAATGTTTTCTCTTTTTAGTTTTGTTAATCCAAATGTCAGTGTTTTCCTCTTTATCGTGTACGTTAACTTATTTCTGAGTCGTGACCTTTTCCGGAAACTTCTTGTCTATGTCCCGATCCAATGCAACCTTGTTACAGTTTGTTATTCCCAAGACTACTATATCACTGTTAACTCTATCCATCGCAGTTTCAGTCTTCCCCCTTTCCCTGTCATCCTATCACATTTTGTTGGGGATTTCTTCAACCTCCAACCTTAACACAAACCTACTTATTTTAGTCTGGTTATCTTAATACATTTAGTATACTTTGATGATTTTAAAAAGTGCATGAATTTGTTGGTTGTCTATGGGGAAAAAATGGATGTATAAAATCCTGTAGATCTGTCCGCCTATATGGTTATATCTGAGGAATCTGTAGCAATCGCAAATTAACTGGTGCGTATCAAAATGCGAGATTTTTATCAGTAGGATTTAGCTATTTCTTGTGACACAGCAACGCTTGTAGCAAGACCTCTAAACGTTAGCAACTGTAGCAACATACTGGCTGCGAAGTCACGACCTCTAGGAATTTTGAGTGCGTACTAAAATCTGGCGATATCAGATTCCCGGCCAATGAAAACCCTTGTATAAACCAGCCTAAATAAACTGGACCCTCTTCAGTAAACAGCCGCCACTGGAAAAACAAATTCCTCGGAAGGTTAAGACATCCGGAGAGATTTCCAAACAGTGCTGCCAGCCCATAAACATTTTAGGTTTTCCTTTGAGAAGTGATGTGAGAGTCTGGCTCGTGGCCAATTCTGGTTCTTGAATGGCGGCTCGCGTGCGTCGCTTGTTTCCCAAACTCGCTCGTCTTCCCTGCATTCCAACATCATAAACAAAGTAATGTCGCTGATAAGCGAGCGGTTGTTGCGCTTCCGGAGGACGTTAATTGCCAAGTTCTTTGTTATGATTTGAGATTGACGTAACATTTTTATTTAAGTCCATAGATTCGTACACTAAAAAATAGTAATTTCATTAGAACCACATTGTAAATAGGTCTGGGATTTTTATGACATCACATATTTATTCTAGGTTATGTTTCTAAAGTTACGTTAATTTAAGCATGTTTCCATCATTTTTAAACACAATGAATCAGCTTTTATTCGTGACATAAATGCATATTTGACCATATTTTAGCGAAATATGTGAATAACAGCACACTTCTAATCATATTTTATACAGTGTTTAACACTTCAGATATTTTTGTAAATATTTCATAACCGGGAATTTGCTGATGTTGCAAACTACTATTACATAAACTATACAAAGATTAAGAAGATTCTGGACAGATTTCACGAAGGTGATTTATCTGCAATCAATATTGCAATCTGCAATATCATCAAAGACCAACACTCGCCTTGAAACTATGGGCATAAAATGATTTCACTTATTTCAAGTTTGTTCCCATTACGTCATGTTATATAGAATCTAGTTTCTCTATTTGCTTACAACAAAAGACCCTTATTTTGGTAAGATTTGCAGCGTAAATGCATGCATATTTCAAGCTTTTTTAGGTCATAAAAACCTGAACCCTTGTAAGTTGTGCCATTCCAGGAAAAAAATGTTTATGCAATCCTACCATTAGAAAAGGTAGATATCTTAAATCAGGCATTTACACTATCTACTTTCATTACACTCTCCGGGATTACTTTAGGTTACAATGTAAACAAGAGCACATGTTTGAGTAATTGTTCATTGAGGCGCACAACTTTCATGTCAGCAGGAGCGAATTAAAATGTATTCCGTTAGCTAACATGCAAAAAAGCGTTAAATTTAGAACTAAATATATATATATATATATATATATATATATATATATATATATATATATATATAGAATATATATTGCATTTAATTGCACCAGCCACCTCTCATTGATTGTTCTACGTGGGAACTGTTAATTATGGCGTATTTTCAGGGTACTTTTTTCAGTTGATTTTTAAACTCACCTAGTGTCTTGTGCTCATTATTGTGATGCATATACCATATAGAGTGACTGGTGAACCATTGTTGAGGCACCTGAGCATCGAAGCCTAACTAATTATTAAATAATTGGAACATACGCGCAACCACAGTCACATTTACACACCAGACTCTGCAAACTTATTTATTAAAGAAGTACTTCTAGCACCCTAGTTCCTTTCTTACCTCGAATATTACAATATTTATAATGCTTTAAACTTTAAACTGTTTTTTAAACTCAGTAGGTATACGTAATCTTCATTGCTAGAAAGAACATTTTGAGTCGATAGCGTTGAATTAAAGAACGAGATGATGTCACAAAGAGGGGAACTGAGTGACTGGCTAATGAATATCCAACTTTCAAGCCAATATATCACGTTTCTTAGCAGCCCTTTCACGTCAGTTTATCACAGAAAACCGAACATGCTTTGTTGGTTCAGTTCCCTTCTGAATTTATAATAGGTAACTAAATACGTACCTACTGCATTATGTGGAACACCAAAAAATAAAACAACAGGAACAGTAAATTAAAACTCTTTTTAACTCTATATGCTCTCCAATTTTTGCTTCATATTGAAGCCACCACACAGTCTAAACCATCGTATTTTCTTTCTTCCTACAGTCAAAATACAGGATGACTCAGGAAAACCAAAATTTGACTTAGCATTACTTTCTCTGCCAAGTCAGGATTTAAATTCCTTAAATTCGTGTCAATTGCCGATCAGTCTTCAACGAGATTCTAGCGAATATCATATCTGTCCATAACGGGATTAAAATTACACTGTGCGATTATGCAAACTTGGGCATTAAGGGATTAAAACATTGATTTGTAAACATGAGCTTGCTTCAAGTCAAGAAATTAACGTAGGTATGTCAAGTAGGCTAAAAATAGAACACTTGCCATTGCTCATTTTTCTTAACGAATACTTGATGTCAGCTGCCATAGCAACGAGCTTTCGTGCGAAATGAAATTTGTTTGGAAAAAGTTGGAGTCATCTACCTCATTACTGTTGCTATGGTAACGAAATCCAGCTAGCGTAAGTACCAGTTTTAAGATCCTTCCAAATGTTTGCAAACAAGCAGAGGCGGCTCGTAACTATCTTCAATTTACAAGTTTTATGTCTTCATCCTTGGAAGCACTCTCAAGTGGGCTTGAAAACTGCTAAAACTGTCAGCAAAACGAAGCAGACAGATGACGTCACGTTGTCATGGTTACTGTTGTTAAGTGGCACTCTCTTCTGAAATATTGAAGTGTTTTTATCCGATCCTGTAAATACAAGGAACAAATATTGTATCTTAATTTAAAGTACGTTCTCTTTTTCTTTCGGTTCCAGTGCCACTTGACTTGTCTCCTGCTGTTTGCTTATGTGTCAGGCAAGACGCTTTCGCGATCAATTTGTTGAGCTGTCAGATGAAGTAAGACGTTGTTTTGAGAGTTACGGATGGCAACCCAAACAAAGAGCGACGCGATATGATGACAGTACAGGTGTACTGACTACCTCATCCATCACTACTGTCACAGTTTCAATATCCAAAGTGGATTTGCGATGATTTCAAGAGAGCTTTCATCTTTAAATTTTTCGATGGTTTAGATAGAGCACAATATATTAGTTTTGTAATCGTTCAGGACAGACAAGTCACATACTTTACTAAAGTATAGCTCTACACTCACGCCTTTTAGTATCGCGGGTTGTTTGCAGTACTTATAGAATATTGCTTGAGCTATGGGTTCATGCTGGAAAAAATGAGTTCCTAAGTCCAGCAATACAAGTTTATAAGGGGCCATTGTCACATATGTAGACGTCCTAGATTGAGCTGATAGTTTTACTGTGAAAATGCGTCGCAAACAAATATATCTACATATATATGCCTCAGCTTCTGTTCCTTATGGCCTCTTATACGCGTCAGATTGTTCCAAATTTGCTGGCAGATGTTAACACCCAGTCATGTCTAATAATCAGCTCTTTGCTGTTATTAGACAAACAATTCGGTAATGGGAACTGCTTTACTTACAAGATAGCTTAACATACACGATGTTTCTTTTACCAATTTTGTCTTAGATGTCTTTTCAGAATATGATTGTAAAAGGTTAATTGCGGTTTTGCAGACATACAATAATTTCCAATGACTATTTACAATTAATCAAGTGATCAGCCAGGCATACAAGCGTTTTAAATATGGATCAAGTTGTACTATCTTTGGTTTCACCTAGATACATTGTTCGATTGTTTAATTAAAATGGTACAAACTAATACACCTGAAGCCCAGATTCTCTCAAGATGCACTATGGACTTCTCATTATTACTAAAGGTCAAATATTTATAAAATTTGTATCGTTGGTATTTATATGCGGAACAGTTAAGGATTCTGATTAAACATTTCGTAGACGATTTGTTTCTCAAAACCACTTTTATTATTGAAAGAAAAAGAAAATTAAATACAAAAAAGACTACATTTCAGAAGGGCTGCTCCAAACACTCGCTACAAATCCAGCTGTATACCCACAATGAGCTACCCTTCCTTTATGAGCTCCTGATGCGCCAACACGGGCTTTTATTGGTCGTTAAAACGTCGACAGTTGACGGTCGAACCGTGCATTTTATGGTCTCCTTGCAGCAGGTGAATTAGTGATATGGCGGACGTTTAGCGGCAAACACTGCACGTCTGACGTCACTTCCTGCTTGGCCACTGGCTCAGTAAGCGGAAAAATGCTCGTATTTATGAAGATGGAGAAATGAATTCGTAAAACTAAAGACTGCCAAAGAACTATTCAAAGTTCCCAAAACTAAAGGGCGAAGCGGTTAAGTTTCTCATGGAAATATATTTCCTGTAAGTAAGAATGTTTGGAAAACGAGACAGGCTAGTGACGGGTTTAACAGATATGTACATATGGAATTAGGAATATTACTTATATGAAATCACCAAGAGCACGTTATGTACACATTGTTTTATAATCATCACAAAAAGATTACATATCAGTGCCTACTTAAAGGAAGTATGTTATATTACTATATCGTGATGCGCCCCTCTACGCGCGTTGTCCGCGCCGCTAGCTACTTTAGCGGTATAGCTATGAGATCTCTTTTACAGAGTATGCGTGAGTGTAGCGTGAGCGGATCACACCAGTTTATTACCTGATACATTTTAATGTTGGCTAAAATATTATTTTTAAGCCAGTTGCAGCTATTGTGTTGAAAAATAACACTCTTTCTAAAATAAGCAAAGAGTAGGTAGTTGCTGTAAATGCAGAAAATCTATCTACGCTACTTAAGCAGAAAATCTATCACCATACACGTCAATGACCTCGACAGCAGAATAGTGCTATGGTTTAAACAGCATCCTTAACTTTAGCGTCGTCTACATCAGTTGTCTAGATTTTAGTTCCTTCTAAGCTTTAAAAGTAGAGTTATTGTTGGTTTACAAGACTAATGTTTCACTTCAACAGCTTTTCCCCGAAACGTAAGCTAATTTATTTTTCTGATAAAATCCTACCCTGGGCGTTTTTCACATTATACTGGAGTTCAATATACAGAAATTACTTATTATTGTTATTATTTATCTGGTTATTATTTCTTTGTTCTATTGTTCATATCTTTCAATAATTACGTTATCAATGAGTTTGCTTTTAACGTATAAAATGGAAGGAAACACACATTTTTAATCAATCAGAGTTGCCTAAGGCTACTAACTCATCAATTTGTGATTATCGCTTACCTAAAGTCGATCTGCACAAGAATTGAAATAAAAAAGCAATCATCGAGTGCATAATGTCTTCATAATGTAAAAATACGGCGTATGATAACATAACGTCGTTTAACAATCGTATTATTTGGCACCAATAATTGACATTCTTTCCATTGTCGTCGCCAAGCGGACGCTGCACGAACTAAATTCATGTACAGGCCACAGATGCCTTATAAATAAATATTTATATTTTAATAATTAATTCTAGGGAGGGAAACACAGAATTAAATATTAGTGTAAAGGATATTGTTTTGAACCTGTTGGTACTCAACGTATTGTTTAAAAATACGACGCTATACTCGGCTACGCTCAGTGTTGCCAACCCATACTCAAGGAGATAAGCTAGATCGTCGTTCAAAATAAGCCAAAAAGCTTAAATATGAACTGAGAAAAAAGCTAGAAAAAAAGCTAACGATTTTTTTAGCTGTAATTATTAGTTATCAATATTCTATAACGACGTAGTGTTACGTACGTTATTGACATGTTCAATGTTCACCGGCCTCCATGGCTACTTCTGAACTCGCTGAACGCAATTTAATCTATTCTACGTAATAAATACTATTACTTCATTTAGCTTTATGTTAATAACGAATGACATTACTACATTACCTCATTTAGAAGTGGAGCTGCACTTCCTCTGCATCATCGGGGTCGATTTCGTGAATTTCAGGGAAGAGAATTTAAGTAGTATGTTCCTCTGGTGTTTGTGAAGTACTTGGTGTGTCATCACTCGAACCACTACTATACGAAGCCAATGTCCCTATTTTATTTAATACTTCGGGGGGAAACTGATAATTTTTACAACACTTGCCCATCCGACGAAGTCCTGACCTGATTGCTGTAATTGAATTTAACATTTGTGTTCCCATTCTGTTACGGAGTTTGGTTTTTATTATGTTCATCATGCTAAAAAGCCTCTCTATCTCGGCATTGGAACACCAGCAAAGATACTGTAACGTCAGCTAGCTCTTGAAAGGAATTAACACCCGATGCATCTTTGTAACTTGCCACCTCATGCCAGAAACGCAATGTCTGTGAAGTTTCCTTCCAGGTTACAGTAATTAAATTCTGCCACTGAAATTCTGCTTTTGTGATTTTTTCAAGAGGAATATTTAAATATTTCATGACTGGAATAAGGGACTCTTTCACTACTCGCAAAGAATTTTCAACCGACAAGATGGATACTTTTCTTAAAATTTTTACATTATCGGGAAGTCTTGCCTGCAGTTCACAATGTAGCTTCAACAAAAAAGTGATACACCGCTTCCTAAAATCCTTTTCGTCGTCAGGAGGTAATTTTAAACCCCGAAGTTTCTCCTCCACTTCATAGCCTAAATACGCATGCCAGTCCACATAATTCTCAAGGTTATCAAAAGGAAATCTTCTTTGCAAGTTGGAGGTACAAATTTTCTTGCTATACTCTCTACCAAAAGTACTAAATCCTCCAATAATTTACACGGATCTGCCACTTGCTATTCAAATGATTTATTAACCCTTTGAACGTCGCTTAGTACTGGTCGAATGAATAGGAGAAATGCATGATTTTTTTCAACATACATAGCATGCAAGAGTGAGGCAGAATAGTCTCTGTCTCTTGATTTGGCCATGCTAAACATAGTCTGAAGTTCAAGCCATTGGTCAAGTAATCTGACAACAGCACTTTTTCTATTGAAAGCCACCGGGTCTGACACACTTGTACAATTCTGTGAGGTTGATCACCATCGTTAATAGCAGCATACAAAGCCTTATATTGACTCTGACGTAAAGCCGAGTGGGTAAACCAATTGTAGGTTTCGCGTATCAGAAAGTTCAGGTTTGTTGGAAGATATTGAGCAGCGGAAGAGATTGCCAGCTGTAAAGAATGGCACACGCAGCGTATCATTATGAGCCCTGGACATTCTTGGCGCAATCTAGTGCAAACTCCATTGTTGACGCCTGTCATAACAGCAGCATTATCAACGCCGATACCCTTTAAATTCTTTATATCTAACCCTTTCTCACGCAATGTTTTCAAAACACAGACAGCGATTGACTCAGAGTCGCAAGATTGTAGCTCAGAAAAAGCTAGAAATGTAGAAATTAACCCACCGTTTCTAAGACTAAAATACACTATTGCAAACCCCAAAATGTTGGTAACACTGATGTCGTTTGACTCGTCAATAAGTATACTATACACTCCAGTCCCTATATCTTCTCACAATACTTTCTCAAAATGGGGACCTAAAACAAAGTTCACCAACGCACTACATTTTGTCCTGTGCAACTGAATATTTGCCGCAGTTGGACTGTCACTAAACATAGATTTGCAAAGTTCACCAAGGTCGTCAATACTTAATAGTGATGAATGACACGCAACAAAAAGTGAGAGAGAAGCTTCGGCATTTCGTAACTTCTCAGAATCTCTACTTAAGCTAAGAAATTGGTCCAACCTTCTTGAAGAGCTAAATGCACTAGATGAAGCTAAATGCTTTTTAGTTTTAGCATGCTGCAAAAGATCACTACGTTTTGCGTTAAAGATAGCTTTACAAAATTTGCATCTAACTTTATCACTCGGCACTTCTAAAAGCCAGTCCTTAAAAGCGGGGTCACTAAGCCACTCCTTTCGAAAATGCTGTTGATATTTTGGAGGCATTTCACACGAATACGAAGTAGTTTGTAACAGTAAAAGTGTAGAATAACAGTTAACACAATGACTAAATATCATCAATCACAGAATCACACTACATGAACCGACTACACCCGTTTTCAATGCACTACTTACTTGCACTTGCAGCACACCGAGATGAGAGTGCGTAATGAAGGGGACAGGAACAACGCAACTGAAAAGTTTCTTTAGGTTTTAAGTTACTGTAAATAATTATATAATTTCTTGAACCAAACACAGGTCACCTGCATCTGTTATGCTAGGAGGAGGAAAGGAACAAACAAATACCATCAGCAATAAGTCTGCATGGGACGCATGGGATAAACAGATACGTGTTTTAAATAACACACACATACACTCAAAGTTTACTGCCAGTATCAGCAGAAGTGAGAAGCATAAACGCAGATAATAAATAGCGAGTAGCCCAGCTAAAGTACCGGAAACACCAATATCTGTACCACACGCAATTACTTTGAGGGAAGTAGGCTAGAGAAATCTCTCCGGTGTATGCTGAATAAGATGTTATTGTTTATTCGTTATCTCAAGTCTCCGGTTTGAAGAGTATTTATTTTCCGTCCTCTTTATTATCCACCATAGTTTACGTTTTAATAGAGAGTTGTGTTACGATAACGGAAGCCAGCTCCCTCATCGCTCTTATCTCGTGCTTCTAACAAAACAGTCATATACTATCATGGATTCATTTTCTTCTGCCTATTTTTTATAAATGTCCTATTAATGCAAAAAAAGCTAAAATTCCCGCTAAGCGGGAATAGTTTTTTGTAGTTTTTTGCCGCTAACACGAAATTTAAAAAAGCTAGATTTAGCGGGAAAAAAGCTAAATTGGCAACACTGGCTACGCTTGAACAAGTCAGTCACTCTAGCTGGGGATTCGTTGGAATAAGCATCGTAACGGCGTAGCGTTATGACTCAGGTGTTTTATAAATGTTATTTGTCAACTATAAGTGCATTCATACGTTAACCTACGGATAAACTTAAAGCAGTTTATCAAAGTTATATTCATCTGTAAGTAAAGTACAGTGATCGGAAATATCCCATAAGGATAATGAGTTTACAATTAATAAAACCTATTTAAACGAAGTTTTGTATCGTTTCGTACACTCTCGCGTACTTTGAAGGAAGGTATGGCAGTTGATGGCAACATAGGATGCGGAGAACTGGTCCAGGATCTACCGGAAATCGACAATGTGGTATGCATTGTTGATACAGCTCTTGGTGGTTCCAGACAATGTGAGTACTGCATAGCATTATAGTCAACATTGTCTCTGTGTGACACCTACAATTTAAGTATCACATCTGTAGAGTTATCACCGTTTGTTACTAAAACTATTGCATTTTATTAACGTTTCCAGAAGGATCTCAAGCGATCGAATTATACTGCATGATCTAGGCTCTGATTATAGTTACATTCCCGTAATTTTATCTGTGTTCAAATAATGTATTTCACAGTAGTGATTTAGAATAATTAAATCTCGTATATTTTCTAGATACGCTTTTGGTGATTTCGTGTCTGATAGGTCTTTTAATAAAGTCAAAGCTTATAGTACGACTACCAATGCAATATTAGAAGTCAGAAAAGCAGCTACTAAAATGTTATAGAAGTATTAAGGGTTCAACTTCAAGGACACGAATCTGCAAAGTTAGTTTTGGATTTGCTTAGTAAAATGCCACTTTCTTGCTGTACACACATATATAGTAAAGACAGAGAAAAGAGAGGAGGAGAAGAATGGGGAAGTCGAGGTGAAGGGACAAAATCATTGAATGTCCATTATATGGGGGCAAAGATGTAGAGCATATGTAGTGTTGGTACGTAAACAAACTGGTTTATGGAAAGCAACACTTTTAAGTAAATATGACCTTTAATGCACAGGACAACTACTTTAAAGTTTAAGTTTGCCAAATACTTCAACAACATAGAACATATAATAAATTCAAAGGAAGCTAAACGAGGGCAATTTATATGTATAATATGTGTGTATACACTCACGGTTTTAAAATATTGTATATTATTATAGCTTCCTCTCCCTATTCGTCACCTTTCAGATATTTAAAATATTAGTAATTAAAAATTTTCGATTTTGATTTGGCATATGTTCACAAATAATGTATGTTGCACACGTTGGCATGCAGTAATACAGCTTTATGAATTCCTTCCGAACATACTTTTACTTATCGCTTCAAATTTGATATGTTTCGACATTATCATTGTGAATATTCAACCCGATAACAAAGACTGTTATACACATACGGTACCGGAATGGGATGGTGAGAGGGCTGAGGGCAGGTACATAGTACTTCCATGAAAACTCCTCGCTGTTATGCCACTTTATTAATCGTTTAAGATGCGAGTCCCAATTGGCGGACCCTTGGGTGCAACAGCTTAGTTAGTTAACTTTCCACTTATCTGTTGTTACTTCTAGCCGGGCTTGAAGCACTAAAAGAATACTTGAGATGACGTAACGAGCTCAGTAGCTACGTAGCGGCATGTATCGTAGCTGGCAAGCAAAAGCGTCGTGAATACCCTTACACCAGCAGGGTAGTTCAACGTGCTACCATTTCGACATTTTACGAAACCTGATTAATTTCCGGGTCGTGGCGCCCATTGCCACGATGAGTCATCACGGTTAACGTCATTTCCCAAAATAAAATTTACCAAAATTATGTGCTTTAAAGAGATATGCATTTTTCAGCACAAATATTTTGTCTCTGTCTTACGGTTTACCAACGATACAAAAGTAATGTAGAATGAAGAGAACTTCCCAGGTCACTCACAGAAAATTCAAGATAAAGACTTTATTTGCTATGAAATCATTGGTATAACCAAAATCGTTAGACATTTTTGAGAAAATATAAAATTACCAATGATTTTGTGTGTAAAAGGAAGTTTGGAGTGAGGAATCTTCTTAAAAATCTTCGTGTGGCATCCTTGCATTCAAATTTGATATTCAACAAATTTGTTTGTCTGCACTGTTTACAGACGTATACACATACTCACAGTCTTTTCTTTAAAAAAATTCCGGATTCAGGGTCGCTCAAAACATGTATTTCCGATGAAATTTAGGTATAGAACTTTTGGGAGAAACGCGATGGTTGCTCTACTTACTATAAGAGAATATAGGATATTTGGTTTATCTTGTCTCATGCCCAAAGTAAGAGAAAGAGATGTTGAAAACAGACTTAGATGCTCAATCTCTGTTATTATGGTGAACTTGGGAGAAAGTTCGACTTCTTTTATCCAGCCAGTACTGGACTGAAGAGGCAAGTATGAATACACTTCCGACGTTTCTGTCCGAAAAAAAAAAAAAAAAAAAAAAAAAAAAAAAAAAAAAAAAAAAAAAAAGAATTCTGCCGCTGCCCCTAACTTGCGTGGTGGGAGTGACCTTCCGCTTTTATTGTCCTAGAGACAAGCTAAATCACCGCAACTATATCAGGGAAATTAAAACATATGTACAAATAGTGCCAAAGAAAATCTCAGTGCACCTCGCGTCTGTTATCTATTGGTATATGAAGCCTGCCCATCTCATTGGTTGCTTTAGGCCACAGTGCAAGAGTAAATTGTTACATCAAAGGTTACAAAATGGTGTAGAATCAAAATATATGTTTACGCTCTCGACCGCATTGGCTAAAAGAGAAAGAGTGCATTCAGTTTGTCATAGAGTCCTATTATGATGATTGGTAGCCATACCTTATCGGCTAATAGAGGACAGACCTTTGAAAGGGTTAAAATTTAAGGGGAAAATGTTATGTGCGTCCAACTTAGCAGTGAAGCTCACACCTCAAAAACCCCAGGAAAAATACGAAGTCCGCCGAAGATTTTCTCTGTAGCTCTTTGTTCAAGGGGCTAATGGTCTATTTTAAACTCAGAACTGTTAAGAGTGAATGGTGGTGTCCAAAAACTATAGTTATGGGATAAAATGTCTGCATTTTGCATTTATTTTGAGATCAGAGAGGTAACTTCTGTGGAATAAACTGTGTAAGAACGTAGGCTACAAGAGTTTCTTTCTGGCCCGCTTGTTATGTAATGGTGTTTGTTTTATCGATACATGTCGCTGTGGACTGTGAACAGCGCTTTTACGAGGGCATGCTAAACTATTGATGTCAACAGACAACATACAGCTTGCGTTCTTTTAAATGATTCACAGAAAACCGGGTGCCTCATTGTCTTTCGTCACAAAAGAAGTGATCAAACGCGTTTGATATATTGCTCTCATGTTTCCTCCATATTAATCATGTAAAGCCATGCATTTACGACAGTCATCCGTTTTTTGTGTGTTGCCATTCTGTAATAAAGGATTCATGGATTAACAGTTATGTCATCACCTACCATGGACTTTTACAGAGAATGGCCTCTTCCTCTGTCTCGTTGCCTATGTGTAGTACCTATAGAAATGTACCTAGACTAACAACAAAACGTTCAAACTGAGGCCAAAGTTATGTTTTCAGAAAGAAAGAGGGAGAAAACATCCAAGAATGCTGAACCATTTGCTATATTACTAGTATAAATCATTGTTAGACTCGACTTGAATTATAGACTTGCAATATTGCAGCTATTTCTTCCCAGAGGAGAGTGGCTTTCTAATGGTTTGCGAAGCGCACGCTAATGGCTTGCCGGGAAATAATGAATAGCAAAGATAATAGCAACATAAGTTTTGTTACACATACATAGATTATACATTATACATTGGAGGCCATATTCAAGAGTTGTTCTAATTTTCCTTTGTAATTTATTTATATAAAACGGTCTGACACAGTATAGATCAGTAATGATATTATGATTGTGACTAAAATTGACTACAGAGCCAATTCATTATTAAAGCGTACGATACTGAAAAATACTGAATAACTTAAAGCTTTTCATGAAAAAATTCTCAAAAACGCAGGATCATGAGCCAAATGTTGTTTGACCTCTTTCTGTGTTTAAATGCCCAAAACATGATTTTCATCCCAAATTTAACCTAAAAGAAGCATCTTTCATTGCTTAAATCTGAAATATTTGTAATAAAAGTGCAGTTTTATTAATTTTTCTTTTGGTAGAGCAATTAATAGTATAATTCTCATAATTTAAAGGGCAGTTGACACTCTTACATGTCCGTATTTTAACGACTTCTGCAGTACGTGTTGATGTTACCTTTTTAAGAAGTGTTTAACGCATTATGTTCGTCATCACAGGCCCTGGGCAGTGGTGACACATGTAGTGAAATAATAAACGATATTTGAGAAAATAATTTTGGAAAACAAAGGTTGCAGGCCTAAGTTTAGCCCTGCCTGGCATATGTCGACTAAGGAAAAACCAAGAAAAAAGCCTTAGTCAGGGAGGAACCTGTAAGATTTGAACCACAGACCTCAGGAATTTGACCTCAACGTGGGGAACCATCTCGGTTGCTGTTACCTCCTTTGTTACGGTGATATTAAGAATAGTGTTAGAAGAAAGCGACCTACAGATCTGGTGATGTGGAATGCCATGGAGATTATGTTCAGATCCATCTTCCAGGGAAATAAATGTCTGTCCAAGAATGTCCGTACTGCATTGGCAAAGCGTGGCGGTGCTGCATCTTATTGAAAAATTATCTATCAGTCATGCTGACTGATAAACGATATATGTATTCTCCTGTGCAATGATCTGCGCATGCGCGCGTAGTGCATAACTGTTTTAATGTTAACAACACCAATAGATTAAAACTTCCCAACTTCCTCTTTCAAATGGTTCCAGTCATAACAGATTTGTATGCATAGTTTTGAAATTATAAATATTTCTTTTATTAACTTATAACTGGAACACAATGTATAATAACGGATAAAGTTTAATTTTCACTGGTGCTTTTAGTTTACAAACAAATTTCTATCCACTGTAGAACCAAAAATGTTACATCGGTGTAATACTTTCTTGGCAACCAAGTGCAGAAATGTTGTTCTGTCTCGTGAGCTGTAACCAAATGCACAGTAATATTGCCTCGACACAGTTCCAGCAGAAAATAAAACACGTACGCTTCCTGCCACCATATTGTGTCAGCAGAAAATAAAAGACGTACGTTTTCATAATCTTGTCGCGATGGTCAACAATGACCTACACGTTACTGATGATCAGCTGGATTAAAAGGCTCCTCTGGAAACGTCAGCTGGGAGATGTTTATGAAACAAGTGAGTGCTGCTTCTCGGATATTGATTCTGGCCGAGTTCCAAAGCCATTCTTTCACACTACACGCTCCCCATTGTTGGGCCGACACTGCTCTTGTTGTTCTTATGACCTAATGCCGATCGGAAAGTTACCGGCGCGCTTCTCTCATAAATATCAGTGCGTGACTGTCTCCGATATATAGCAATTAGACACTATGTCTGAGACTCAAGCAGCTGGTCTTGTGGCACTTGATTCAGTTGCGATTTTAACTAATTACTGAGAGATAAAGGCTTTATTATATACAGACGATGTAGTATTAATACAGAAAAGTGAAGATGATTTAAAACGTGCTATATATGAATTAAGCTTAATATGTAATAACTACAATTTTAACACTACTAAAACAAAAACAAAGATAATGGCTTTTGGTGATAAGCAACAAATAAGGTGTAAAATTATTTTAGATGATTAATCTGTAGAACAAGTTTCAGGTACCGAGAATGTGAAATAGGTTCACAGAATTAAAGAGATATAAACCTAAAACTATCAGGATTTCAAACTAAATTCGGAACATTACACAGCGCTTTAAGAAATGAAACAAGAAAGGATACAAGAATTAAAGTTGATAAAACAATGGCAAAGTCATTGTAACAAAGAAGATGGAGAGTAACATACAAGGTTTTGAAATGAAGTTCTGTAGAACTAAAGAATGTACAAAACCAGGTCACAAAAATAATGATGTAATAAGAAGGGAGCTGAAAGTGAAATCTATAAATCAAGAAATCAAACACTGTAGAAATAATTACATTTGGAGAGGATGGACTAAGTCTTCCGAAAATATCTTTAAATTATAAATCAGCAGGCAGAAGAGACGCGGGTAGGCCGCAGAAGAGATGGAGTAATTTGCTGTGAAAAACGGAGCAGACAATTTGTCTAATTCATGGAGTGAACATGATGATAATAATGATGACTGAGAGATGGAGATGCAATAAATCACCTTGATGAAGGACTCAATAAAATGATTGATAAAATACATGCAGTTTATGGCTGCTACAAGTGCAAGATCAAAAAACCTCGCGTTCTTTTGTCGGGTTTTCACCAAGTATAACATTTGTTTCTATCTTTTTAATAAACAATGTTAGTGCGTTAAATACGGATATTTACTTCTTTCTGTCTCCCTTTCTATCTCTATCTACTCTTTCGCTATCCACTTGCCTCACAGCCACCTCTTTCACCTCCTCTCCCTCTCTGAGTAATGTGCATGTTATGTGATGTTTAGAAAAATAATAATGCATTTTCTAAGTTGCTAATCAAAATTAAAAATTAAATAAATGGTTTCATGGTATAGCTCTTCTTTATGGTTTCAGAACAATTATTGAACCTACATACTGGTTTACGTACACAAATAAGAAAAGTTGCCAGAACTCTTAAATCTTCATTCTAACGAATGTTGCAAACAACAAAACTTGTCAGAAACTTTTGCTTATGAAGCCGCGTTACTTGACGTTTAAAAGTACATATTTTCTAATTTTTTGTCGTGATGGCACATGAAATATGTTTTCTTAATGAGATATACGGTAAAGTGTCAACTTTCATAAAAAAACCTTAGGCCGTTCATGGCCACTCTTGTGTGAAAAGATTCAACTCCTTCCTCCATATATACAGATTAAATTTTAAACTATAAACTTTTATTTGGAGATATCATACACGTTGCTATCGATTATTAATTCGAAATCAACCATTAGCACCAAATTTTGGTACGGTTTTATTATATGCATGAGCACAACAAATTGATCGTTCAAGCAATTTGATATAGTTACGATTAGTTTAAGTCGCTAGGATTTAAGATATTTGCCTTCTTTTCATAATAAAGTTATTAATGTTAAAATTAGTGACCTTTGCCTGACTCCGTCGCCAGCAACAGCAGTGGCTGTCCCGTATTATCTATGGTGTATTTAATGATAAAAGCAAATTTCCCGCATCTCACTTTTTGGGGAAAATAATCACAACATTACAAGAATATTTTCTTGCAGAACAAGGGTACTAGCCAACAGCTCATCTCACATTTTTAAATCTACCTATTTTGTAGCAAAGTGAACAAGATATTGCAATGGAGCTAAGAAAATGAATTTCAGTTTAAACAACGTGATGCTAAAAGCATTGGGTCAAGGCCATCTTTATCTAACAGGCCTGTATACGGAAAGAGATTACGTTATTGACATCATCACGGGAGGCTTATGTTTATCACCTATTTGTTTATTACGGGAATGCAACGCATCAGTACGAGGTTGGAACGCTAAGAAGTTGCTTGTGCCTTACAACGTGTCAGTAAACAATTAAGTGAGCAAAAAATTAAGTTACAAAGTGGTGTAGTTTTCAGTACAAAATGCCTGGAAATGTTGTGTGCCGGGTTATACCTGAAACTATAAAACAATTGTAGAAAAGTATGTTACACTGTTTTCGTTTCCAAAGGATCCACACAGGAGACAACAGTGGGTACGTGCTATTCACAGGGATATTTATGAACCAGGTGTGGTATGTATTAAACATTTTTCTGAACAGCACATAGTGAAGGAATTTACTGCTACGCGAAATGATGGAAGCGTTTTGTAGTACCCAGAACAACTCCTAAACTTACTGAAAATCCATAGCATTTCGTAAATGACTCGAAGATGACATTGTTGAGTTTCAGGGCTTTAAAAATAGAATTAGTGACATGAAATTAGAGGGATTCACTGTCATCATAAAAGAAAACGATGTAATTTTTGTGAAAATTGATACTGAAGAAATTCCTAAAATTGTAGCAGCATTGAAAATTAATTCCAATTTTATTATTCAGGTTCTACAGGGTAAAATTGTAATACGCAGTAGTAAGTTTAAATTCTGTAAACTAATGATATGGGATAAATGGTCTAAATTTGATACTCTTAGGTCGTTTACAATAGCAAGTGAACAAACAGAACATAGACTACTTTAGGCCGCCAACATGTTAAAGGAATGTTGGGAGGAAATGAAGATTCCACAAAATACCTAAAAACTAAATTCCTAGAAGAGGAGGTAAAATTGGTCAGTCAAAAGTCAATTAAATATACGCCCAATATGTTATAGGCGTGCTCAATTTATTTTTCTCACCCAGCAGCTTACAGACAGTTACGTGCATGGGCGTCGCGAAACGGGGGCAAGGGTGGGGGGGGGCATGGCCCCCCCTTGAAAGTTGGTGAACTTAATGTGCAGCCAGTTACTGACTATTAAACTGTTATTTTAATTTTGATGTAAAGAACAATTTTTATTTAGCACAAGTTAATACGGTTATCTGCAACAAATATTATAAATTTTGACAATAAAATAATGATTTAATATTATATGATTGCAAATTTCCAACATGTGTCCCCCCCTCCCCCTGGAAAAAGGTCTGCCGACACTCATGGTTACGTGATTCCAATGTTCTTCCTTTAACCCATCCTGATTACCTCAGACAACTTTCTCAACCTCTCAGTCCTGATAGAAACTCTTGCATTTAAACTATTTATCAGAGAAGGTGATCACGAAAAAGTACTGAATTTGTTGAGACATATGAACAAGAATTTCTTAATGTAGAAAACCAGAGAAACTTAATTCATTTAGGTGCTGAGGCATGTGACAATAATATCAGTGCTGACTGTATTGCTAGTGATTGCAAGTTACCGGGTGCTATTTTGACGAGGAAAATAATAAAAGCAATAACCAACATCCTCTTAAAAAACTTCTGCATTATTAAACAAGACAGTTTGGCATTATCTACAGGGAAAAAAAACCTGGAGATTTATTCGCATTGCGAACGTAAGAAGCATGCTCTGCCATAAACAACTATGCAAAACATGTTTTCCACTAACATACATTCCACACATTAACTTTTAATACGAAATATTAAAATATAAATGAATGCACGCTTCTTCTAGCGCAGAAATGCTGTAAAACATGTGTTTATTCCGTATGAATTGCTTGGAACGTCAGCCTCGCATTGTGACGTCACGAATCGAATATCCAGGCCTCTTACTTAGAGATGGCCTAGAGATGGCCTTGATTGGGTACCATAGTCATTTGAGCAGCATTTCAACAATTAATTAACAACTATTAAATTGTGTTGTGTTTGTCTGCTCTTGTAGTAACCATCGTACAAACTCTTATCTCTACATTTTCTTTGTGTGGGTTGAGACAAACATTTGCAGAAATTATTTAATTCCTTGTAGTGCAAAGAAAATATGGGAATACAGTAGGCTTTGAGCGATAGTCAAATCTTTTAAAGCTTTCAAATTTCGTTCTCTTTGCGCAGTTAACCTATAAAATGAATGACGAAGTTCCATTTGATAGAAGTATAAGTTCTTCAAAACTCACACAAATAACAAGGAATATCTCCAAATGTGTAAAAAAAATATTTGGGCATAAATTGTGTGTTTTATCAAGAACTACATTTCTTGTATTTGGTTTATTTGGTTTATCTCCAAAAATCCGTGGCCTGGTCATTACATTTTCACCGCAAATCTCTGCCAGTTGAACTGGCTTCACATTCCATCAAAACACTTCACAGTCGGCGGGATCAGAAATTGTCTTAAACATTTTGAACGACCACTATCAATTGTAAACACGCCACGATCTGGCTATAATGGCGTCAGTGGACAGACAATGAACCAGAGAGACGAGTGCGCATGCGTGTAACTGCTATACTAGCGCTGCGGTGGTGGGAGAACGAAACGGTACTTACTTTTCAGATGTGCCTAGCATTTCAAACATATAATTTTTCCTCTTTACAAAATAGCAAGGAGAGTATAACATATGCAGGCATTCTCGTGGTATAGTGCAGCACTGTTGACAACACTGTCAGTGGCCAAGATCATATCAGCATCGCCGGTGTAGTGGAATTGCATAGCGTAGGAGCTCACCACCAATTGGGATTGCGCTTAGATACCCATTATAGATTAGCTAATGAACGAAAGAAGCAAATGATAGTGGATCACAATGTATGGTAGACATAGTGCTCTAGCAATGTAGACTCATGAACACCTCCACTTGCGTTCATGTGATTAATACGTATATCACAAAAACCTAAAGCTCTGCTTATCTTTTTTCCTCCCCACAAAATAGCAAGGGGAGACATTCGGAAATATAATTCTCAGGGCATAGTGCAGCACTGTTCCTTAGCAGTCCACTTGGGAAGGGATGTTTTCCCGGTAGGTAGTGATTTAGAGCTGCTCTTCCTGTTCCCGCCCCTGGTAGCCATTTCTGCTTTCTTTCATCCCGTTGGTTTTCAGCAATAAAAAATTTCCTAGCACTCTGGGTTTGTTGGTTGCATACCTCGTGGCGTTCTTTAAGGCCGTAACAAAATTCATTCTGAAGCTTCCAGAGTAACAGTGTTTCCTTTACTTTGTGTATGTAGTATAGTACAAGAAATCTCTCCACTCCAAATACCCTTTAGATGGAAAATTTTTCGAACACTTTAATTTTCTGAAAAATAGCTCTAAGGATTTTTATTTTCAGTTATTTCTCGCGATACCACGGAAAAAGTAAGTAGTGTGCCAGCATACATATTTCGACCGGTTTTTAAACATTTGAGTGTCTATTCATTTGCAATGTGTCTAGAATGAAATCTATAATGAAACCATTTCTTCAAATGTTTGTCTCAATGATTTTTTACTTTCTCTACTGGAAAGTAGGGGAAGTATTATATTCCACCCAAAAATTCGATGTCGAGATTTCACCGGAAATATATGTTTTGAGGTCCCCTGAATCCAAAAAAAAGCATTTTTACAAAAAGGTCCGTGTGTGTGCCTGTGTATCAGTCTGTGTCTGTGTGTCAGTCTGTGTCTGTGTATCAGTCTGTCAGTCTGTGGACAGCATAACTGAAAAACGAAAACTTGGTTAGAAACCAAAGTTGGTATTTAAGTTTAATGTCTTTCAAGGATGCGACACGAAGATTTTGAAGAAAATATCCCCACCCTAAACTACCCTTTACATGGAAGATTTTTCGAAAATTTTGATTTTCTTGAAAATGGCTCTAACGATTTTGATTAAAATGTTATGTTTGAGATATTTTGATGAAAAATGAAATGTATATCCTGAATTTTCTGGCTATAGCCCCTGTAGTCGTATTTACTCTGGACAACTTTTGCATAACTGGTAAACCGTTAGAGATAGACCAAATCATACTATACAAAAAATGTAGATCTTGGTAAAATACACAATTTGTGTCTCAATAAATTTTCTTGTAGAGTGAACCATTTCGGAGGTATTCCTTGTTATGTGTGTGAGTTTCGGAAAACTTAGAACTTTAGCGAAATGCAACAACGTTGTTTATTTTTTTATGTTAATCGTGCAAAGAGTACGGAATCTCAAAGGTCAAAAAGATTTGAATGTCGCACAAAGCCTTCTGTAGTCTAATATCTCCCTTGCACCTACAAGGACATAAGCAATAAGATAATTTGTACGAATGTTTATTAACTAACATGGAGATATAGGAATGAGAGTTTGTTAGAATGGTTAGTACAAGAGTAGAGAAAGTCATGTGAGTGCAACACATCAGATTTTTTAGAATGTTTTGTAGAATGTGTAAAATAATATGTGTTTTTGGTTAGAGAGTAATATGAATGTAATGCATTAGATTCTTTTCCTTCTTCTAGATTTTATTTTTCAGTTGACCTAGAAATTCTTCCTGAAGTTCACCCAGAAAAAGGCAATAAATTGAGTACCCACTAGAGACGTAAAATCCACTTTGTCTGTCCCTGGTTTCGACTATGCGCAATTCTACACAGTATTTTGTGGAAAGGGACGCAAATAGTAACTGCAGAAAGGGGGAAACAGCTGAAGTAACACACAGCATACGAAGTTTTTGGAACATTTTCAATTAGGGTACTATATTGTTCCTTGGCAAACTTAATAAAATCCATTGCTTTAATTTTTGTTTGGAAAGGATATAATCAGAAGTACTTGCTAATTCAAACTCTCATAACGTATAATAGGGATGTAAAGCGAATAATGAAAAATAATGGATAGCTTGTTTTCCAAATTACATAAAACAAAGACCACAAAAAGTGTAATGCAGTATTATTCGTGACTGGCCAAGCTATTATAAAATGTGACATCTAATGGTTAATGAGGAATTTGATTTTTGCAGGGGCTCTTTTTTATTTCATGTACTGGTTTTTATTAACGCACCGTAACACCTTTATAGGGTGTAACGTTCCGGTTTTAAGTTTCTATATACCTACTGACAGTCAAAACAAAAGGTTCCTTTTTGTTTTAATTTTAGACACATTTTGTTAATTTTAACACACCAACGGATATTGCAATAATACACTCATTAATTATATCTTTTTGTGGTATGTTTGTTTGTCATAATGTCCACTCAGAATTGTATAATTTAGTAGTGCTTTTCATGCTTCATTTGTTTATTCGTTTCTTCGCGGTTCGCTTGTCGATTGTTTGTTGTGCTCCACCGCTTTCGTGTCATTAATTAACCAATGTGGCAGAAACAAAACAAATGTCACGATAAATTTAATATTATATCTGCATGCGCGTTCGTCTTGCAGTTGGTCATGTTTCTGCTGCAGTAAAATCCTACCTCGATTTTTCAATCTCAGCCATAGTGATGGAATTATAACATAGGTATTAATTAAAAATTACCTAATTGAGAACTGAATGCTTGACTGTGTGCCTTTTTTTTCAATTTACTATAAAGTTTGTTATTAATAATATTAATAATGTATCAATATTGTAATGTGATCATCACCTATGAAAATTACTTTTCAATCACAATAACGCCTGAGAACAGCCTCACCTGCAGCACAGCTACGACGGAGTAGTTGCCAAACTTTGTTTTATTGAGAAATTCCCAGCTTGAAATTGACTACACCATTTTTGACATGCACGATTTGTTAATGCATCTTCTCCTAGACAGCATAAATTTTCTCGGCATTGGAAGGCGGTTTGGTCCTTGCGGTAGCAAAACAGCATAAGATGTCGAAAATGTGTTTACGAACTATGGAAAGCAAAAAGTAACAAATTCACGCTGTTCCATTCAACGTCAGTTACAAAGATACATTGAGGTATGCATTAGTGAGTCTAGTTTCTCACTTCCAAGTCGTAGGGGTGGTTAGGCAACTGTGAGAACTTTGAGAGTACAGGCGCTATAGATGTAACTTTGCGAGCAAGACGAACGAACCTTATACTTGGGATAGAATATATGTAAAAATCAAGTCTTTAGGACCAAAAGTTATATCTATGTAAATTAATATACCGAACAAATACAATCTAAGGTTTTATAAATGTTGTGGTTCCCACACTAATGTCAATTCCCCAGTTTTTATTTTATCAACTGCCTATTTGTAACCAACACTAAGATTCAATTTTGTTATTTTACTGAAAATGCGCATTTTGAGGGCCACGCGTTTTACGCAGTGCTTAAAAGTGACTTCTTTTATTTCTAATAAAAACAAATTAGAAACCAAAAGCTTCACTTATCTTATTAATATTACAAGTATAATATAGTATAATTATATATTATATATTTTAAGCCCCGGCACTAGAGCCCATGAATAGCCAAGTCTTACCGCCCGCCGCTGCGTTCCCCACCCAGGCGTAATTTGTGGGGTGCAGTATTGGAGGGTGGTACGTGGTCAGTGTTCCGATCCCTTCCGGCCAGTTATGTGGTCTTCACGACCTGGGGCCTCTAATTTTCCATCAAGTAGCTCCTCAATTGGTCCCCCGGGACTAATGAGGCTGAGTGCACCCCGTGCCAGACCTCCCAGAGGGTATAAAATCCCCATTCTGGTACCGGGGATTGAACCCGGGTCCTCCGCGACAGAGGCAAGCGCGCTACCAACTGCGCTACGGAGGCGGTCATAGTTATATAATATATAATAATATAGTAAGTATCTGAGATATATTTATTCTCGGCATTTTAAAAATTTTGGTTGCCTAAAAACGTATTATAAATACTATAATATTATCCAACTGAAAACATTTTCTGTCGAGTATTTATAATAACTAACAACAGTTTGTGTTACTGGTTTGTAGAATAGCTGTGAAAATAACTGTTACACTTCAGATTTTTCCTCTATTATTGCAGCAGTAGAAGCACCGATCTTCAGGTTATTATCCGCGCCAGGGAGTAAAAGTTACAAGCAAATGTTACAAGCTTGTATTAATCCGGCGCCATCGCCGTTCCTCTGAAGTAATTTTCATGATCCTTTAAAAGGATTCTAAATCAAGGTTGTAAATCTCGTGAAAGTGGAAAAAGTTCGTGACCGGTTTAATTTGGATGGGAAGGAGGGGTCGAACAGTACGGCTAAGAAATGTCTGTCTAAGTTCTGATGTACAAATTCTGAATGGAGAAGAAATCTGGAAAAAATATAGAAGAAAAAGAGATAAACTAAGAGAAGGAAATGAAAGTAAAGAATGAGAAAAGCAACTTTCCTCATTAAAGCTTCTTAGCTTGAATAACAAGTAAAGGAAGTAAAAGCGAATTTAAATTGTACAGTGCACCATCGAAGTGAACCACATCACTGCGATAGGCGGATTTCTGACCGTTTTATGTGCCATAGTGAGAGTAGGGAATAATCCAAAACTTAAAATTTTCGATTGGAGTTTTTACTATTTACCTACGTGTGAAAATCATTAGTAAAAAACAAAAATCGGTTACAAATCAAGCCAGCGAAGTGGCCAAAACTTTTCGGGGTTGGGAGGACATGCCCAATCCCTACCTCAAGAACTAAGGATATACCAGAGTACCCTGGGGATAAAACAGGGACCTTAAGTGTTGGGCTAATCCCCCACCTTAAGTAAAGTCGGATTCAAAAGGAAAGCACGAGACTCTGAGGTAAAACCTGACACCGCAATAGTGGTAGAACAAGGAACTTGAAGAGGAGGAAGAGGAAGATGAAGAAGAAGAATAAGAAGAAGTTTACATATGAAACTTACACGACTTAATTTTAACAAAATTCCCTCCCAATCCAAACTGCGCTCTTAGGAATAGAAATTTATTCGTTATTTTTGATTTTTTAAAAAGTCTAACGGTTTGTGTTAATATATCATATGTTTAAAGTACTTGCATGGTAAGTGAAATATATATTTGAGTTTTCTGGGAATATTCAGGAAGTCCCTTCATTGTAGATGATTTGTATACAATTGCTAAATCGTAACATAGACAAGATATTACTACAGAAAAAAAAAAAAAAAAAAAAAAAAAATATATATATATATATATATATATATATATATATATATATATATATCTTGTGTGAAATAAGTACATCCTTTTTGACCTAAATAATTTCCAAGATATTATATGTTATACGTTTGGATTTTAAATATTTTTATTTATTCCAAGCAGTAACGCGGCTAAGATTTTCTGCCACTTGGTAATTATGTTCCAAAGGAACTCATAAGGTTCACATTTTTCGAATAGTGTAATAATTAATCAACTACTTTGAAGCAGTTTTCCTGTATTGGACAAGTGAAGGTTTTAATAACATACATAGCAACTTGTATGTTTAGAAAACCTAAGTGATTTTTTATATATCCAACTTGGAATATGTGTTTATTATACCGCAGATTACATTTCTCTTGCATGGAAATGCAGGTAGATGCATTGAAAAAACATAATTCTCTTCCAAAAGTAGAGGGAGGTGACCTTGGAAATCCAAGACAGAATTCTCCAGACATGGTGAACAAACAGAAGGTATTTCAATGTAAAGTGTGAATAGATAGAATTTTTAAATGAAAGAACGCTTCACGCTTAACAAACTCTTTCTCTTTGCATAACCTTTCATTAGCACGTTTATTTTATAAATAAAACTGAAGTTTATTTTCCTGTTTTGTCAATTATAAAAATTTGTCGTAAACGGCAGCCATCGTTTGATAATGAACTGCAGAAAAAGCAGGTCGATATCAGTGTACCTAAGGGGAGAGAAAATAAAAAGGAGAGGAAATAGTGAAAACACGTAGATTTAAATTTTCAAAGGTTGTGTTTTATGGTAAAATTAATATTATCAAAACCAGCGATTTTTAAAAGTAATTAATGCCTCGGTTATTTATTAGGGTTCAACATTATAAAAAATCTACAATAAAATGGATTTTGAAAGTTATTACTATTTTATTGATCATTTGAATATGTCAAACATAGCATCTTTGATCAAATCGTTAGATTAGCCTTTAAGGAATAAAGCAGAACAAAAATCTTCTTTATCTGACTACCCTTCCCTTATGTAGGACTTACCCCCTAGGACTTACAAGCCTGTGCCTAGGGTGAGATGCCTGTTGGGAGCAGACTGGACAGAGCGAAGACCTGGAAGTGGGTGGTCAACCCAGCACCAGGTGTGAGAGTGAGGAAGAGGCGAAATGGATGATTGGAAAGGTGATGATGGAGCATTTGCTGGAATGAGTGGCTGGGAAAACGGAGAATACCACATGCGGTTCCTTGGGATTGAACCCGGACCGCCTTGGTGACAGGCGAAGGGTCTAACTGCTCGGTCACGGCACCGACTAAAAATAATAAAAATCAATTCATTGAATTATATTTTGGAATAGAAAATATCTTGATTAGTTTAACTTCCAATCTCAAAAGATATCTCACACAAGTATGAGATTCGCCTTTTACCTCACTTACCTCTTGAGTTACGTCTCTCTCTCTCTCTCTGTCTCTATCTCTCTCTCTCTCTCTCTCTCTCTCTCTCACACACACACACACACACACACACACACATACACACATACAAGCACTGCCGTGTATCAGTAAATACGACTACAGGGGCTATAGCCAGAAAATTAGATGTACATTTCATTTGTCATAAAAATATCTCAAACATATAACATTTTAATCAAAATTGTTAGAGCCATTTTCAAGAAAATAAAAATTTTCGAAAAATGTTCCAGGTAAAGGGTAGTTTAAAATCTTCGGGTTGTTTCCTTGAAAGACATTAAACTTAAATACCAACTTTGGTTTTTAAAAGACTTTTCGGTTTTGAGTTACGCTGTCCACAGAGTAAGACACACACACACACACACACACACACACACACACACACACACACACACACACGCACGCACACACACGCACACACACTTGTTCTAACTCAACAACATTTGCATGAAAACTGTTATGTGTATCCGTTGACGACGGAAAGGTTACTGTTACCTTATATACAATGACAAAATTTAATATTCATATATCATTGTCTTTTTATCTTCATTATTCTGATTGACAGTGATTTATACTGTGAAGTGCATTTGCACTGCACATTTTAAAGTTTACTTTTCTCGTACAGATTTTAGATACATTACATTCTTGTCGCACTTTTTCGAAGCGTTGTCATTTTTCTTTAACACATGAGTGTCATCTTCCCAAAGCCTCCATGTTTTACATTTTCTTATGTGGGTTTACAAAGGAAAACTGTCTCAAATCTTTGCTGTGATTGCAAACTCTTCCCAAAATCAGTGACTTCTGAGATAGCAATAGACTTCATGCAACATGTAAACAGAGCAGCCGAGGCAAAACTTCTAGCAGATCTGACGCATGTGCCTGAACTTCCAGCTTCAATGCGACGTCTTTCTCCTTGAAATTACTTTTTTATTTCACTAAGAGGTACATTTTTGTGTTTGTGGACCATAAATATGAGGTACCTACGCACACCCAGGAGGCAGTTTGCCCAGCTAAGTAGTAGTGAAGCTGATTACGGCTGACGGGCGCACTGGTCCGTGTGGAATTAAGGAAATCAAACGCATAAAATGCCAGATTCGAGCACACTTGCTGTGCGTTTGTGGCATTCTGATGAATGCAAATGTACAAATGCGCGCCTTGGAACTGTTTTCCGTCGCTAGCCGTTTTTCATGTTTGTTTTATGGTCAGTGCTTCGGAATGGCAATAGATATCCGCATGGGTTGGTACCACTGCCAGTGGCACTTGTGCCAACCGATAAATTACCATAAACAGCATGGGGTTCGCTATAATAATAAATCGCTTACAATTTCCATAACTTTGCCCGCAGTCTTTTTCTCGTTTTCGGCGTTTGTATGCTCGCGAGAGAGAGGGACAGTGGACTGCGTAAAGCATGCTCAACAGCTTCCAAATGGGAGCAGCATGATAGAGGAAATATTACAGGCAAGTGGAAAAGAGAAGAAGAAAAGGGAAGTGAGAGGAGGGCTTATCAGGAACGGAAAAGAAGAGAAAGTAAAGAATATGGCGGCGAATACAGGTAAAATATGCAGCGATAAGAAAAGATGGTAGAAAGCGAGCTGTCTGGCTCATGCGGTAACGTCTTTGAGTTTGGATCTGGTCACCCTTACATCCCCTCCGCCCCGAGTTCATGCTGATAGCAGTTCCAGCATGCAAATCTCGTACAGACCAATACGACTGCAATACCCTCAGTCGCTAGGTAAGAGTATTTCAACAGCAAGTTAAAACTGCATTCCAGGGTAAAAGTATAAAACTAACATAGTATACGAGTGCGTGCACAGCTAAGACCATATACCAATTAATTGTTATGGGAGTAGAGTTTACAAGTAGATGGTTGCACCAGTTGTAACAATGTTGACTAATAATAAATACATCAAAACGCAGGCAATGGAAACCTCTTAAGTCCATTATTACACATTTTGCAGGAGAAACAATTTATCTTAAAATGAACAGTTGCTGCAATTTGCGCTCATAGCGCAAGCTGTTTCTATGGCCATATCTATAGTAGCAGCTTTATTTTTTATTTATTTATTATTTATTTATTAAGTTTTAACATCCCTTACTTAATAGGTCATATCGGACAATGAACAAAATGGGCGAAATTGTGCTCAAATGATCCAGGGTTCCATAGAGTTCAAAGTTACCTTGCATTATTTTTTCAAGATAAGTGAAAACCTCGAAAGAAATCGTATACGCGTTAGTCACCCTAACCCAGATTCAAACTGTTACGGTTGACGCAAACGCTCCTCTCCGTCGAAGACGTCGCCTTTAAGATCTATAAGATCTCGTGTTTGGTGTCCGGACTAGCTCTAGCAAGAGGTCTTAATCTCAGGGTATGCGCGAGTTATGGTAGGAATGGAACCAAACGAAGAATCAACCAACAGACCACTTTATTTTTAAATTTACAGATTTGTAGAGAACTTCCGACGATATTTAAATAGAATGTAACCTTGTAACTTCAACTACAACGTTATAACACTTTAACTTTGTCACCCTTTAGTGACCGCTGAATTATGTATACGCGCTAGCTTACGTACAACTCCCAAGTTGCACGTGTACCCTCGGCTCGATTCAAGACGAGTGTGTCTTGCGTTGCATTTGTTTTTGCGCTGGCAACAAGAAGGAAGCGATTTCCATTGGCTAACTTTAGAGCACGTCATGGTAAGATAGGAATCAGCCCGCTAAATCGTTACACGTGTTTGTTTCTCGTGCGCGTCAACAAAGCCTTATCACTCTTTTAAATCTGCCTAGGCTTCCATTCTTGAGACTCTAACATATTAGCTTTATTACGTCTTCCCCTTCACTATTGACTAGAATCTCCTTTTGTTTCTTTCCATTATCAAATATATATTGACATTATAATTTCGGTTTCACGGTTTAATATTTATCCCAAAGTCATTGGAAATGAGGAGGACTTCATAGGCTATTCACAAAGTTTCTAAATATACAGTTCATTCGTCATAAAAATATATTGAACCGATGGAGCTTTAATCAAAATCAGTTCAGCCCTCTTGAGAAAATAAAGATTTTTATTTATACTCCTAGAGGGTCGTATTTGTGTTCGAGGCAGATTATGAGGCAATTTGTTTCCCATTGCCAGTTGGGAGCACATGGTTTCCAGCGACTGGCGTAGTTTTTCTAAAGGTTTTCCTTCTCTTATGATTCAGCACTTTCTCTGCCCACTTCTTATATGAGGTTAGATTAGTTAGAATACGAAATCATTTCTAATTAAAGCAATTAAATGTGTTTAATCAGAACAAAGAGCAATAAATTCAGAGATCATAGTGTTAACAAACTCTTCCAAAGGGAAGGAGACAATATAAATCACATGCTTCAACTATATTATGTACATCGGAAGATGTACTCGGGAAAATGTAATTATACAGCACCGAATAACTCAAAATAAGGGTAAAGTAACAAAAACAAAAAATAAAAATTGGTCTATATATAATATATATTCTGAGAACTGACAATTTCAATTGCTTTTCCTGTCACTCTATTTTTACTTTCTCTACTGGTAATTAGGATGTAATGTATTGCACCCAAAAATTCAATGTCGAGAAATATATGTTTTGGGACCATTTTCCTGAAAATGGCTCTAACGATTTTGATTAAAATGCCATATGTTTAAGATACGAGAATTGTATGACAAATGAAATGTATACTTTTAATTTTCTGGCTATAGTCCATGAAGTCCTATTTACTCTGGATGACTTTTGAATAATTTATGTCCAAATAGACTTTTTTGTAGAGTGAATCATTTCGGAGATAGTCCTTGTTATTTCTGTCAGTTTCGGAAAACTCAAAACTTTCGTAAAATGCAATATCATTGTTCATTTTTTATGTTAAGCGTGCAAAGAGAACGCAATCTAGAAGCTAAAACTATTTGACTATCGATCAAAACCTACTGTATTCTAATATTCATTCCCCTTGCACCTACAAGGAAATAAGCAATAAGATAATTTCTGTAAATGTTTGTCTCAAGTAACATGAAGAAGATATAGGAGTAATAGTTTGTAAGAATGGTTAGTACAAGGGTAGAGAAAGTCATGTGAGTGCAACACATCAGGTCAGTTTGGAGTAGTGCTATTTTTTCGAAAGTCGTTGTCTTTTGGAAAACACTAACTTAACTACCAAATATGTTATTTATTCGAAATTTCTTTTTTAAGTTACTCTGTTCACGCTCACATATTAAGTTTTCTTTTCTCTAAAAATCTACTACTTTTGGTTCGAATATAATATTTGCTGTACTTACTGTAAAGAAAGCAAAAAGGACAACAAAGTAAGGAATGTAAGCTTAAAGCAGAGTGCACAAGTGAAACAAAGTCGAGAAATAAGTCAGTTTTAAGAAGGATAAAGTAATGTGGTTTCAAGATAGATAGCCATGATAGATTATAGATGACTCATACAAAGATAACTTATCTATGGATTATTACATTTTTTACATCGAATGTATGTATTTATAAATTTCGCAAAATGTGTATGTAAACAGAGAAACCTCTCGGCTTTTAAAAACAAGACTACTAGCCATGATTTCCTAAGCATAAAAGGAAAATGTTTTAACAATTTAATCCAGAGCTTTAAATTGCCAAAATTCAATGGATAGTGATATATGTTTTAACAACACCTATCTTAAAATCAGCGACAATCAAGAGACTAAAGTTTTCGACAATGGTTTACATTGCATTTTATTCATAAATACAGAATATGAAACACGGGCATTGAGAAAAATATTCTTGCTTTTTATATCATTAGATAAAAGTATGTTATATTGATTATATAGTTATAAAAGTAAAAAGCTGTATAAGTGGTAAGTTAATATGTATCCACTTCAGTATAGTAGTTGGTTTTTCTCTTCGTATAACAGTTTTTCTACAAACCAATCGCATAGTTTATTCACTGATGTTTTTTGCATAGTCATAACTACGCCCAGAAATACCAACACCTGACAAATAGACTATCCGCTTCACACCTCAATGCGTGATTTCCTGGCCTAGATAGTATTAGGTCATTGATTCTCTCTACGCCTTCGTGTTCTGGACTAGTATTTTTACAATTTGTGAGTAAGAAACAACTTTTAGAACCAAGTATGCAATATGCTGAGGTACTTACAGATTGGGCGATGCAATAAAACCTGAAGGTATCGCAGTTTTCATTGCCACCGGAATCCGCATCTCCTTCCCGAACGCTGCACTCCCCTACTAAGTTATGTCACCCGTGTTTCCGGGGGCTTTGCAATATATGGAGAGATGGTGAGATTTGTCGTCTCTCATTTATGCTATTCTTGATTGTTTGTGTGATAGTCTTGCCCTAATTCCAGGGGGAACATCTCTTGAGAGAGAGAATAGAAACGGACACCTCTTTGAGTTTTCACTTTGCTACCTCCGGCGATAGTTGCTCTCAAGCTGTATAATTTTTGCTCTTGGAATGGTATTGCTTCTCTCTTTGTTCCACACTGTACAGTCGCTTTCCTTCGCTTATTTTAGTCCTATCTGAAACGCACCCGATCAGCTTTCCCCATTTGGCCCTGATAACGCTTGACTGGGTCTCCCCTACATTACGTAAGAGAGAGGTTTTTTTTCATCACATTGAACTCACCTGCTCTTGCATCACTGTCGTCGGCTCTTTTGATAAAACCATGAGGCGGAAAACGGCCGACAAACGCTCCGAAACACAAAAACAAAACATGAGCAAGTTCAAACAGTTTAGCCGAGATTTTATTTGTTGACAATGTTTCGTCATCAAATGAATTGCTGTTTCAATTATTTTAGAGCAAACATGGCTTGTCTAAATCGGATTTGCAAGACTAAAAATAATCCATTTCTTGGAATGCAGATCACCACCAAGGAGTGTAACAGTGCATATTTATACACATACTAGAAACATTTTACACCACTCATGAAAACTGCTTTAACTCCTTTATTTATGTTCTAACATCTTAAATCTTACACGATCTGAGTTACTACTTAACTGCACCATCAGCAGAAATGCCATGTTGCTTTTCCTACAGTCCATTGTTAACAATTTACTAGTGCAGTGTTGCCATGTGGGCATGTATTTAATTTATTTACCCTCCAACTCCCCATCGCGTGGGTGGGGCTGCCTTCGTGTTATTTATGCATGCTCTTCCTAACTAATTTTTTTATCACCACTCCAAGTTTTTCGTCCTACAGCGATTGTGTTATAGAGACGTACCGAGCCTTATATAATTACGCTAGTAAAATATTCTCCATAATTGTAGAGTACTACTGCTAGTCCAACAGCAGTTCACTGGTTCACCACATGAAATACTAATCGCCTTTTAAGTAAAAAAACTGAAAGCAATGCACTATAAGCACTTCTCCCAACTTTCACGTAAAATGTTCCAGAGGAAAATATCTTCAGAAAATTAGGAAAAGAAACCGTTTGAAGCTTGATGACTTCAGAAGATCTGTACCCCAAAGAGTGGTATAATGCAAGTTTTCTGAATCTATAGTCGTGTTTTCGCCCTTCTAAATACGTAAGTCTCTTTTAAGAAAAGCTTATGATACATTCACATAACTTTCTTCATTTGTGCTGTTATATACCTTCTACCATAAATTTTAAAAACCCCTTTATGTTAATTTATATCAACCAAGATAAGTGTTTGCAGAAATAACGTCATAGAAATTCCCCACTTTTTCCTTGATATCACCAGAAAAACGTTAACAGGGGTAGTACTGAAAATTACAAATTATTGAAAATTCAAACCAGTAACAATGAACATTTCGGAAATCACTACTGTAACAAAAAAGTTATTTGAAATAAAATCTTTCTTTATAAAGTTCTGTCCTTTTTGTAGTAAATTTTTCTCTTATCTCTAATAGATTGGAATTATATATAATTACACAAAATTCCTTTTAATGAAAAGATTCTCAGATCATTCAAAATTTACGTTTTATTTGTCATACAAACATCTTAAAAATATTTACTAAATTTCGTTATAGCCATTTTTTGTAAAGTCAAAAAACTCTAAAAGAATTTCCATTAGATCAGGGTAGAGAATTTTCTTGAAAACCGTCGTGTTTCGTCTCTGGAATGTAAACATAAATGTCAAGTTTCGTGACAACTGTTTTTTATAGTTTACACACACACACACACACACACACACACACACACACACACACACACACACACACACACACACACACACACGCACGCACACACCGACACATAAACACAGAAATATATATTTTTATAATGTCTTTTTACTCGGGGACCTCAAAATGTATCTATATTGAAATCTGAACACTGTTGGTGGAATGCATAAGATTTTGAGCGACTAATTCCAAAATGTGCGAGAAAGTCACTTTTTTGCCCATAGGCCTCTCTATACCGCTTGAGGTTCCTTTACGTGCCGTAAATGTATGACACGGAACTACCAGCTTTACTTCACTTCCGAAGGGAGTCATGCCCGAAAGAACACATCGCCCTCCGTCGGGTTTGAACCGCGACCTCAGGAACTAGAGGCCAGCATGTTACCCCTAAACCACGAAAGACTACATAGAGAAAATACCAAGTTCGTCATATGGGTTAAATTCTAAAAATTAGGGTGAACTTAGTAAATCATTTATTTTGTCACTCTCCTCTAGTTTTCTTTTCTAAATGACAGTAACAGTTTTAAGAAAAGTTAATACTAACAAGAGTCTTGGCAGCTGGATGCCTACTATGCCTACACACAAAAGGCAAAATTGCTTCAACTTCCTCATTTGCAATTGAATTCACCAAAACTTCATCATCATCATCGTCAGTCACCACCTCTACCAAAACTTGTTACTGTCACAATGAACTGTTTCGCGAACATCTCCCGGTAGCTTCTTCAGAGCTTAGGGAACTTGCTGAATAAGGTGGAACAAAAGCGAGTCAAAAAGCGAGAGCATGCTGTACCAACAGCAAACTCTTGACTTCCCTTTCTTGTGTAATAACTCTGCACGCATTCACAACAGATGTTCAGACAAACTGGCTGTTCCTCCGTTGTCAGGGTGGCCTAACTTGGAACAAAGCACGCTGCTGCTGCTGCCGCCGCCATCTAGAGAGCATTCACTGCGACATATTTTAAAGTTCATTTGTTAAGACATGATCTCCTGCAGCCTACCCTCTGTCCTCAGCATTCAAAATTATCCTCAAAGTGGAGCCATAGGTGGGCGAAGTTATGAGAAAATGAAAAGGATAAACCAATATACATCTTAATGTGTTAACCCTTCACAAAATGCGAACAAAAATCGCAAATGAATGCAATTGCGTTGAATAAAACAGCTCAATTACAAATATAAAAATATTTAATGTGCTGTATTCGCATAAGTTTCTCCTGTTGTTCGGTTAATCGCGATAAAATTTCAGTGAAAATGAAAATATTTCGTTACAGATTTAGGAAGCAATATTCAGAGTTTCAGAAACAGCGTCGTTGTACCATTTCTTGGAAATTAACTGTTTTTTTGTGTGAGAAAAAAGTGAGAACGGTTTACCGGTTAAAAAAGGATGTTTTAATTTTTTACTCAAACAGTACAAAGAGCATTTCGGAATTGGTTAACGCCTTACAATGTTACTGGACATGTAGATATAGACTACAATATCAAGAACAAACATAGATATACACTCAAATTAAAAACTCAACGTTTAACTGATATTTATGGACAAAAATTCTACGAGCAATTAACGGTCAGTGGTAGAATGTTCATTATTTTGGCTGCTTAAGCCGGAGGTCCTCATTTCAATTCTCGGCCGGTGCGAAGGAAATTTTGCCTTAATTACAATCTTTCTTTATTCTGCACAGAGTCTGGAAGTGTGATAGAGAGTGAATGTGAGTGTATTTCAAAGAAGAAATGATTAACACCTAGTGTTAAAGGAAGTTACATTCAAGAAGTTGCTGCTCAAGTCGAAGCCTCTGTTAATACAATAGCTGTAGGATCGTTATTAAAAAATAATATAATATATGCTACGAGTATCGATTAATAATATAGAACAATAGAAGTTCTATGAAGTCTTTAATTACAATCCAATTGGAAGAAGAATTTTGGGACCCTTGGAAACCCTGGAAGTAGCGAATTTGATATAATGAGCTGTTTTTATAAAATTCAAGATACGTATTTTACTGCTGTGCCAATAATTTTAACATATGGTATTAGAATCAAAATAGTTTCTCATTTTTGAGAAAATAAAAAATAACGAGATTTTTCTATTTAAAAGTTATTTGGGGGAGTGAACATTTTAACATGGATTTTCTGTTTGCATTCTCAGAAGTGACACTAAGCATGACATCTAATTATTTGATTCTATGCCTAACGGAAAGTAAGCACAGTGAAAAATAGATGTTAATAACTGAATATAGTAAATAACTAGGTACCATCCGGTGCAAATGAAACATTAAAAAAGGTTTTAAAATACAGAAGAGAACAAAGGAGACCAGGAAAAAATACTAAGCTGATGGTGCGGATGTAATAACTATTACTTAGAAAGTTCTGGATGCATCACACAAAAACAAAACTTGTCAGGTGGATGTTTTCACGCTGAATCCATTAGTTAAATGAAACAAGGCAAGGCTGTCTTAAAATCATTTGATGCTGTCACAGCAGGAATACTCAAAGGTTCAAACTAGGAGGGCGAATGATATCCATCCCCTTTTGCGTCCTGTTACCAAAGGTCTAACTATAATCAACAATTATCATTTGAGGAAACGTCCCGTTCTGGATTAGCATATGGTCTCATGAGTTTGATGCAAATCGGCGCTATAGCTGTAAGGAAGTAGAAAGGTAAAGTTGGCAATGCCCTGGAGTTGGTTCATAATGACAGTGCACAGTTGGCACCACAAGACTATTAAAGAGGGTCATGGCGCCTGGACGTGGGGTACTCAAAACTTTGCTTCACCGACACCCTCCTGGTGTGAAACAATTGTCCAACTTGCCTCAACTCCTGCCGTTTGCTTCATGCCTATCCTCTCCTTCAAGGAAGTGCTATATGATAGGTATCTTTCAGCAGATGTCAGCTAAGGCCAGCTTCAGGTACAGAGTGAAATAATGCATGCAAGGTTTAAAATGACTCTCTTCAGTAATACCAGCAGTGCTGATTATTTTTGTTAATTTAATTGACGTTCACAAATACTTGTCAAGATTTTAGACGCTACACATTATACAGCCTTACCTTTGTTATATTGTTTTCAATATTGCAATACATGCTATATTTACATTTTTAATTAGTTCCTACAGTGTTCCCATAATTAATATTGTTAGTGTTTATATAATTACAAAAGAAAGAGATAAAATAATTATTTACATCTTCTATGTTTTAAGTTACCACAATTAATATTAACTATTACCATAAAATGTACTTATTTTATTTATTTATTTACTATATGTTGAGAATGTGTTAAAGTCTAGTCATGACCTTGAAGAAAAAATAAATCATTTCTCAACAGTGGAATTTCGCACATTTGCAAGCTTCTAGATCTTTAATATTTGATATTGGTTAGTTTTAATGAAGGTGTTCCAGCAACTTCGAAGTGGTTGGAATACTTCTCAGACAGAATAACCTCCTTTAAATTTATTTGCCGCAATGTAAATTTAAGAAAATAAAACATAATGACATATTCGAAACTCTTGTGTGCAAAAAATATTGAAATTGATTAGTAGTGGTATCACATTCCTCACATGACAAACTATAAATCTGTTGCGAGAAACAAGCACACACAAGTGCATAAATCTGCCAGCAAATAGCGTTGCATATATATTTCAGCGTGGAATGAGCTCTCCGTGCATGTTTGTTTCCCACTGAAATAAGTCATTAGGCCGGTACTGCAGCTGCATTTACATTCCACTTGTTAGTTAACTTCTATTGTCTACGTGGTCAGTTATTATAATTGCAAGCGTGCACATGGAATATATTATTTGGTGTCTAAATATATGAGAAGGTGGGAAAAGTTTCCGGAAAAGCTAGTATATACTGCCTTCACGTGACTTTCCTTATTCACTCTTGTAAAATATATTCTTACTCTAGCTATTGTTGTGTCTGCTATTTGAAACCATAAAGAATACAGTAGGCTAATATATAGTCACATATTTAAAAACGGATTATTCCATAGATTCAAAGGATGCTCTCATGGCATAGTCGTGCAAATTCTGCAAACAGTCGCTATATGACAGCTCCAACTGAATAACATTCTTAAAGTGCACCCGACACCAACCATCGATTCAGCTGCTGATACTAATAAAAAATACCACAACAATACATCGTTAGATGGCGTAAAATTTAAATGCATTTCTACATAGATAACCGCAGACTTGCTTAAAAGAGTGACGTCATAAACAGGAAAGCGAAGGCACAAATAAAAATTTGTTACACTCTACTCTTGTACTAACTGTTCTTACAAACTCTTATTCCTTTATCGTCTTCATGTTAATCGAGAAAAATATTCGCAGAAATTATGTTATTGCTAATTTTCGTTTATAAATTATGAGACTAGGTTTCAGATTAATAATAAATAAGCAAGCGAATAAAAGCATGTAGAGTTAGTTAAAGAAATATGACAAACCCAAAGAAATAATATGTCAGTTAAATAAGTAGAATATATTTATACAGCACTAATGTCAATCTAAGTATTTTATTACAGTATCGTAATTGGTAAATTCAACATTGGCGAGATACTTAGTTTAACTTCCCTTAAGTCCAAAGTCTCTAAGCAAAAAATGAAGCAGTTGGTTTATGAAGTCAAAGCCGAAGTTATAACTAGTGAATTAAGGGCAACTATATAAATGCGACTATATAAATAAAGAGAAATATACAAGCGAACTTGTTAACAAACCATTTTAAGATGAAAAAACTACACATCATGAAGTCAGCTTTAACAAAAACTTCTAAAGGGAAAACATAAAGAAGAGAAATTCCAACAAAATGAAATAAGGGAGAAGAAAGAAAAGGATAAGGAAATTACAGTGCAATTAAACGTGATGACAGGAAGAGGAAAGGTAGAGAAGGAAATTGAGATGTAAAAGTAAGGCAAACTAGACAACTTGTTGTACTTCTCGTGCAATTGTAGTTCAGAGCCGTGCATTTTAACCCAATAGTGTTGCTCCCTCCATATTTCAGCATGTCGTCACAAGTAAAGTGCTATATCCGTAGTCTGCAAGATACGAAACCCCGATCTCCTCACACAAAACACTTCCTTCCGGCACGCCACCTCGCGTGACACTCGCCCCTTTATTGTTGCACCTTTACAAATCGCTTTGTGTTGCCACGGACGAGATAGAGAATGTTTTCTCTATTACTGTTTACAGTCGCCAGTCTTTTGTTATGCTGGCAGTGGTTTACGTGGTAATCCCATCTCATTGCTTCTTTCCTGATTCTGAGAAGAAAACAGCTCTCTTTACATTAGAAATAATACACATTCCTCATAAACTTGCCAGCAGCCACTTTCACACTGCTTGGTTAAATTACCTCCTCTCAGGTTTAAGTATTCGGTATCTCTCTCCAACACATTTCTGATATTTTTATACGCGTATTCCCATATGCACACAAGTAAATTAATGAACGTAAGAATCAATAATTGTGAAACCATAATACGAAGGCAACATTAAGTGAAGGATTAGTGTAGCTCATTAAAACAGATAATAACCTTTTAGATACGGCAGTAGTTTCCTAAATACTCCCTGTTGTTCGCTTAAAATTTTCAATATCTTAAGCAATGGCGTTCATTTCTTTCTTGAGATCATGGAAGGAGTATGCAGTATCGGGACAGCGTATAGCGATCTCCGTTTTAAATGTTTGAATGCAACTTAAGCCTCTGTGTAGTTACAGTGAAACGTTTATTGAAACCACTACTGCCAAAATATTTATCATATTTAAATAAAAGAAGACAGAAATATAATCTTAATGAATAATTTGCCAAACATACTAAAACTCTTGAAGTGAATTTTACATAAAGAAGAAAAGTTCGACAACAAGGTTCTTTTAAATATAATTTATTTCTCCTCAGTTATTAATACATTTCATACATAAACAAAATTGCAGCTCGAATTCCTAATGTTTAACTAAACCCTGCTTTTCTTATAATTTCCAAGTCATTGAGTAAATTTATAGTTAGTCATTCTTACTTTCTCTACTATGTATAGTAGATAAAGTATTATATTTCATCCAAAAATTCCATGTTGAGAATTCACCGGAAATATGTTTTGAGGCTCCCTGAATCCAAAAAAAGCAGTTATAGAAAAAAATCCGTGTGTGTGTGTGTGTGTGCGCGCGCGCACCTGTCTGTCATTTTGTGGACAGCATAACTCAAAAACGAAAAGTAGGTTAAAAACCAAAGTCGTCATTTAAGTTTAATGTCTTTCAAGTATGCGCTATGAAATTTTGAAGAAAATTGCTCTACCCTGAACTACCCTTTAACATGGAACATTTTTCGAATATTTCGATTTTTTGAAAATGGCTTTAAACGTTTCAATTAAAATGACATATTTGTGATATTTTTATGACAAATGAAGTGTGTATCTTGAATTTACTGGCTATAGCCCATGACTTTCTATTTACTCTGGATGACTTTTGCATAATTGGTAAACCGTAAAAGATAGGCAAAATCTTACTCTACAAAAAATGTAGATCATGCTAAACCATACAATTTATATCTGAATAACGTTTATTGTAGAGTAAACCATTGTGGAGATATTCCAGATTATTTGTATGAGTTTTGGAGAACGTATACTTCTATCAAATGGACAATCGTTATATATTTTTTATATTTTAACCGTACAAAGAGAACGGAATTGCGAAGCTTTAAAAGATTTGACTGTCGCACAAAGTCTAGTGTATTCCCATATTCTCCTTGCACCTACAAGGAAATAAACAATAAAATAATGTCTGCAAATCTTTATTACAACTAACACAATGAAGATATAGGAATAAGAGTTTGTAAGAATGGTTAGTACAAGAGTAGAGAGTGAGTGGAACGCATCAGATTTTTATAATACACTTTTGGTTTATTATTAATTATTTATTGATCTTTTAATGTCCATTAGGACTACGTTTTATCACAGTGCATTGTGGGTAGATCATAGATAGAGGGACGATTGTGAGTTTAGGAACAGAAGGGAGACACCGTGATCCGACAGGGACCTATTGCGGTCTTCAACCCTCCCCCAGGGTGAAGGCATGGGGCGAAGTGAGACTGAACGCTTGTCAGAGTACGGAGCCGGCGAAGTCCAGAGGCGCACAGAAGTCCGTAACGTTTACAGAGATTGTCACCTGGCTCACGACAGGAGTGTTTCCACTACCTGGTGGCCCGGGCAGCAAATTCTAGGAGGGACCAGGGAAGAAGGGTTTACAGTACGCAAGCATCTGTGTGCCATCTGTCCACATCCAATTAGCTGGTGTATACCTATTTTAGTTTTACACTGAGTCTCAGTGGTAGTCTGTAAATAAGCGAGTTTTTTATTTTATTTTGTTTAAAAAGTATCCTTACTTTACACAATATATCTAATTCATGTATTTTTTTCTATTGCAGGTGAGTACCGGGTTGAGTATTCTTTACTTTGGAGTTTGGTAAGTGTAATAGGTTATTTTACACAATATCTCGTGCTAGCTGCAGGTAATCCTATTTTTTACATTAGTAAATATATTTTTCGTATAATTTTCATATTAGGAAACGTCTGTCAAAACTTAAGACTTTTTAAGCGACTAAAAGTACATAAAATCTTTCTTTGATAGCTAACTTATGGTTATTTTAATATTCTCTCTTAGAAACTTCTTGAAACTTCTTCAGTTTTAATATAAATTGTACGGTGTAATATATTTGACGAATCTACAGAATATGATTTTATATTATCAGACTAGGTATTATAAAATAAGCCAAGCATAAAATGTACAAATCAATTGCAAGAACTGCGATTTATATAGATCAGAAATTTGACCAATTAAAAAGTACTATAAAATTAGTTATTATAATAGGAACTATCAGAAAAGTATTGAAAACATTTTTAGGTAATTGGGCATCTGATGCAAGTAAAAATGAATACTATAGAAAATATTTCAACAAGACACCAACATGACTGATATGTATGAATGAACAAAGATTACTAAGTGGACTCCAGAAAGATGGAAAAAGAAGAAAATCAATGACGACATAGAAAAACGGCGTTAAGGAAGTGATGAAGAGAAGTAGGAAAGAGATTTTGGACAGAGAAATGAGAGAAATTTATGATGCATAACTTCGTATAACAGGAACGCCTGGTAGTTATACACACGGACAGAACATGTATGCAGAAGTAGTTGCCTACCAAATGTTTTCAAGGCGAAGCTTGAACCTCCATCTCACGAACGGAAATCTTTAAGGCTTTAAATGTCGACGTCTCAGGAGAGTTTGGAAAATGTTTCCTCCTCGTGTTGGAGATTATTGAAAATCTAGATTGTAATTGTTTCAGCAATGCATAATTAATCGATCTTAATTGAAACTTTTTTCTTTTTTTGTCAGCTGGCTGTTGGATTTGGTATATAATTATAAATGTAGGTGTATTATCACATGTATTTTATTGCTCGGAAATTCCCTGTCCACAAATATAATGCATTCTAGTGAACAAAGGTGTAAATATTAGAAAATATACTTGGGAAGAAGTAAATAAGAGATTTTTTAATATTCAACATGATGTACAATTAGGTAGTAATTACATCCAGTTGCTCGATTTATTTAACTTTTCAGGATACCTTGCTATTTTAAAGCAAATATTTTTCTATTTGAGTTTTAATTAATGAGTATCACTAGAGTTCGCATGTCTAACAATAAGACGTGATTCCTCAGTTCCGTCAATGTCCACCATGGTTGTTTATTTCAAAGGGTGCGGGAAAGTTTTTGTCATTTTTACTTTCTTTACTGGTAAGAAGTATTCCAACCAGCAATTCGATGTCGAGATTTCACCGGAAATGTGTGCTTTGAGATCCTCTGAATCCAAAAAAAGGCATTTTTAGGAAAAGCTCCGTCTGTGTGTCTGTGTATGCGTCTGCCTGTGCCTGTCTGTGGACAGCATAACTCAAAAACGAAAAGTCGGTTAAAAACCAAAGTTGGTATTTAACTTTAATCTTTCAAGGATGTGACATGAAGATTTTGAAGAAAATAGCTCCAACCTAAACTACTCTTTACATGGAAAATGTTTCTAAAATTTCATTTTCTTGAAAATGGGTCTAACGATATTGATTAAATTAATATATATTTAAGATAAGTTTATGACAAATGAAATTTATATTTTGAGTATTCTGGCTATAGCGTATGTAGTCCTATTTACTCTGGATAACTTTTGAATAACTCGTAAACCTTAAGAGATAGGCCAAGTCTTACTGTACAAAAATCTAGATCTCGTTAAACCACGCAATTTATATCTAATTTTTTGTAGAGTGAAACATTTCGGAGATATTCCTTGTTATTTGTGTCAGTTTCGGAAAGCTTAAAACTTTCGTTTTTCTACATCACTACATTCTACATCATTCTACATCACTACAATGACTACATCATTCATTTTCATATGTTAAGCGTGCAAAGGGAACGAAATCTGAAAGCTTTAAAAGATTTGACTATTGCTCAAAGCCTAGTGTATTATAATATTCCCCTTGCACCTACAAGGAAATAAGCAATAAGATAATTTGCGCAAATGTTTATCTCAACAAACACGAAGAAGATATAAGAATAAGACTTTGTAAGAATGGTTAGTACAAGAGTAGAGAAAGTCATGTGAGTGCAACACATCAGATTTTTATGTTAACAGAACTCCTCTCAAATCACAAAACATTTATTTTTTTCAGTTTATAATTTTTAAGTTACTCAATTTAATATTTTAGTTCGATATGCCAATCACTTTCCAAAATATTAAATATCTTTTAACATTTAATATAAAATATCGACATAAATGTAAGTTGTTCTTGTAACATAATATTTCAAAAAAGTAATATAATTTTAACCTTAAAATTATTAGTTCTTAAATCATGTGTTTATATATTGAGATATCAATATTTCTTTTTTGAGCTGTTGCAGTAAAATTCGTAAATTTTCTACGATTAATTTTTGTTCAAAACCAATAACATTTCAAATAATAACTGGAGCTGTGGGTAGTATTAATATTTATCACTATAGTTGTATCACTACAGTGACTACGAATGATTTGTCCATGTCTTAAAAAGATACTGGTTGCAGAAAAACGACCATCAAAGAAGACCTGATATAAATCTTTAAAGGCCAAGTTACTGCCCATTTAATGTTTTCAAATGGCGGAGTGAACAAATCTGTATCAGATTATATGGATTTTTATTAGGTATTACATGTTGAAGCAGTATCTTATATTAAAGGAATATTTATTTGGTAATGTAAGTTACCTATTTTTACCTACATCTTTTCCTTGCGTATTCATTTAAACTTAAATGTGTTAATTATATCATCTGTAATCTCCACAGACTTAGAATAATGAATCGATAATTTCTTAAATGTTACTGCTGTTCATTTAACTAGGAACCACTTGGTTGCTATATGTAAGCCTGCAAGTTAAGCTATTTATAGTTAAACAATTATACTTATATGATGCATTTTGGATTTACTGGTCCAGCAGAAAAGCAAGCCAAGTCTACCAGTTTGTTCAATTTAATCAAAACCCCGTAATTAAGAGTTCTCAGAATTCCTGATAAAATTACGCATAGTTAAATATATGATCAAACATTACACGTACCTGTGTTTTCTGCCTCAGTGAACATAAGTGTGGCTCTTAATGGGTTTTACTTGTCGGTATGGATGGCACATTTGATTGAACACTGACATACTTTGGTCAAGGACGCCGGTTCGATGCTGACCCAGGGCGATGAGATTCAGTTCTGCAAAATTTAGTCTCATATAGCTTATTTCTGGCTCCTATGTTATCATATTTTGGTACACCGATGACGCTTAAATGAACCCGTTAGCTAATTAATGGTTGATTAAAATATTAATGGACAGCTTAATTTTATTTCATAATTGCATATACTCGCAAGGACGTTTTAGCTGCGCGATTAAATTGTTTTTGGTCTCTCGCAAGATGTTTAGCAAGTAGGAAGCAATTGCACCTTATTGTTGAAAACTGTTTTTCTTTGTACTCGTAATTTCGTCATGTTATTATGTCACTGATGTGTCAAGATAACAATACTAATTAGAACTGTTTGGAATGTCTACCAGTCAGCTATCTATCTTGACAGGGCTATCGCTTTCATTTCAGTGCAACTGTCATTTTCTTAGATCACCAACTAGGTATATATTCCATAAATCATTCTAATTTTCTGCTCTAACTCTGCCCTTGTAAAAAAAATTAAAATTTTGCACTAAAAAATCTGTTTTCTGTTCTCATATTTAATAATATTTTACAAGTGCAGTTTATGGACACATTATTTGAGTTCTGTAACTTCATTCTTGAAAAATGTAATCCGGGCTGATAAATTTACGAAAAATCTTGTGCCCTATGTAAGTAAATTTTGGACTATATTTAAGTAGGTATTAGTGTAGACGAAACAGAGGAGACGATCTGAGGACTGCTAAGGAGAGATGTCATTGAAACTTCAATTTCTGCTAAAATTGCGTACGTTATTTTATTTCCCGCAATACTTGATTAAATTTATAACTAATTGATAGGAAAGTGCGATGAACAGTTCACAAATAAAGCGGTATAATATCTTAAATTGGTCCACGTATTTTTTTAATATTTTATTCTATAAAATTTTATTTTATAAAAACAATTTACAATATCTACTCTAAAATTTGCGCAGTTTCATGTAAATTAGTTGTTACTTGTGACATTTTGGCTTACTTTATATAGTTTTATTTTTAGTTCAGACTGTTATTCATAAATCATAATACATGAATCTTTATGCGTATTAATATTTCATTACAAAGAAATAAAATATGCCAAATTGGAGTAATTTCAACTACTTAGTTTGATATGCAGGCAGAAGATTTTTAAATGAAAAATTTACATAAGAAACACGCGCTGTTACTTGGGGAGAAAACCTTACGAGACAGGTAAAAAGAGTACGTTCTTTAGAACACTAGGTACTAGAATTCCGGAATAAAATATTTTGAACATGTCGTTGAAATGTCAAGAAGCAAACTAAAATCAAAATTGACACTTGGAATTGCTGGTATTGTCACTGATCGTCCGATGCGCTGCTAAAATGTGCGCTGGAGAAACGTTTCGTATAAGAAATTGCAGTACAATTACTGGATTTAATGCACCTAGGAATGACGTTAGTTTTGAATCTTTTATTAGAGCCATGTAAACCAAATATTCAATGCAGTTTTAGAACTGCAAGCACTGTCATTCAGAACGAGCTGCGACAGACATAAAAGCAGAGTAACCTAGCAACGCAATAGTTGAGCATCGCAGTTTTCTGTAGCTCTTACATACGGGAAGAAATAGACGCCTCTGTGGGAAGAAAAGAACATCTCTGCATCCAATTCCTCACCACTTTCTTTTGACAGTTTTTCTTTAACTCCAAACGAAGTTGTCAAGTGAGGGACACAGTATTGACAGGGTTGTTAAGACGAGGAACATTTCCCTCACTTTCAAATTATCGCTATAGAAAATGGCAGACGCTCGGGTTTGCATCTGAGAAGAGTGTGCCAAAATGAGGTTGCACTTTAAAAGTAATGCAAAGGGTTTGTTCCACTGGCTTTCAACGTTTCTTACTGCGGATGGATTTTGCGATTGTCACTAACATGGATCGATTTATTGGAACTTGACGGTTGTGATTTGATGATATTCGTGTGTTATTGTTATTTCCGTGATTATTCCCTCCATTGTAGAACATACATCTACAGGAAATTAGGTGAGGTGTCTGAGGAGGACAATGTTCTTGGGATGATCCTTTACGAATGATCACGGGGAGTACGGCAAAGAAGCAAATAAAATGAAAAAATTGATGACAGCAAAAGTTAGTTAAGGAGGATCCGGGTTGGATCCCCGGTAAGGGATTTTTTCCCCCGCTGGGAGGTGTAGCATGGGATGCACTCAGCCTCGTTAGGTCACGGGGGAGGGGGTCAATTGAGGAGCTATGTACTTGATGGAGAAGTAGCGGCCCCAGGCCGAGAAGGCCGGGAGGCTCGCGACGCTGACCACGTACCACCCTCAGTACTGCACCCCTCCTCTACCCACTACAGGTGTCATTGGTGGGATCTGACTGATGTGGTCAGTGTCGGGAAGTCCAGATCTAAAACAACTGTACTTCCAACTATGGATATCATGGACAATAAAGCTGGCTCGATACGACACAGAAATCTGGAGAACCTAAAATGAAATTTGACGTGAACCGCCTAGAATATGGACATAAATGCCATACGTGGTGCTATAGATGATTAACTGCGCCGTTTGGAAACCTGTGTGACCTTCAAAGAAGGACATTTTGAGCACCTACGTGTTCTTTGAATTCACAAATTATAGCTAATAAATGGTATGAAAATATTTTGGACAGTGTCATTTTTTGTTGTGCTTCCCACTTTTATAGCTGCGACAGTATTATGACATTACTATAGTAATAGACTGCAGAGCTCTTCCACAAGGTCCCTAACTACTGCTTGCAAAGAACGCAGCAATGTAATCCCGTCGTCATCGAATCAGCGGCGTTTTACCCCAGTCTACCCCAATCAGTCTTGCCACTTGAGCCGGTCGGTATGAGAGAGCTTGTATTTACATAAGGCTCCCGATGTTGGCTACCCTGCAGAACTCAATTGCAGGATTCCTCTCCCCTGGTGGGTAAATAACGGGCGCTCTCTGTTTGCTCCCCAAATTCTCTCTCTCTCTCTCTCTCTCTCTCTCTCTCTGTACTGTGCTGATAAAATTTTTGCGCCATCTCTATTAGCGAGAAATATTGCAGCACTTGTGCACCCCAACCCAACCCTCAGTGGTAGAGGCTACAATTTTCCAAACCCCACAAAATATGAAACCAGAACGAAATCTGCACGCTCGAAATTCGCTTTCAAGTTCAGCTAATATTCAACTGACTCTTGTGGTTACACTGACTGTTAGAATGCGATAATAAATTAAAATCTGTATGCCAGACTATAACATTTCCACTCATAGATTAAGGACCATGTAATGTCAACATTCGAAGCAGGAAGCTTGCGGCAATCATCTCTATAAAATTTTTCTATCCGCATTAATTGCTTCCAATCAAGGTGATATTTTCTAGCTTCACGTTATACCTCTCTATCTAGCTGTATCCTCGATCTGGAGGTATTAGAAGGACATCGGAGTGCAGGTCATCAACAGGTAGGTACGTAAGACAAAGACAAAGATACTTCCGTTATACACAGTCCTACAAATCCTATTCTAATCTGCATGGTCTATCTGTTCTTTATTTTGTTATTTTGTATCGATTTGTACTATATTCTTATAGTATTATAGCACTTTAATTAAGTAAACATTTTCTTAGTACTAATTCACTAAATTATAATTTATAGCAAGGCCAAGAACAAATTAGGCGAGTGAATCGGTTGGTGTCTTTGGTATCGACATGCGTTTAGGTATTATTACCAACACACAACTAAGGACAATATCAACTTACAGGAGAGAGTCGGGATGTTTAATTCTAGCAGTTCCTTTTTGGTGTGGAGGGAATCGGCATACTTATAATTACTGCTTCGGAGGGAATCAGGGAAATTTGTCCACGGGAGGGAATCAGCAGCTACCCAATTACTTATATTTACTTAATTTGAATATCTAAAACTTTTAAAAAATGGAATAAGTTCTTCATTAATTACTTTTATAGGCGTAGACAAAGATCAAGTCACGAGCTTTCCTAAAGACTGCAAATTTACTTATTTCGAAAATTCGTTAAAGTTGTAAGTAACAAATGACTGTGGTCGTTGGTTGTGAATGACAATATGTGATGCTGAATACAAAGGGTGAAGCTGTCTGGCATTGCAACACTGTCTATAAATTGCAAGGGTTCTACACAGAGTGCCAGGACTAGTGATACCACTATATATATATACATCGCGCAAACACTTCGAGGTCATTAAAACAAAAGAAGTACAAATTCCGGACGGCGCGTGCCGTGAGCGACGATTTATCTTCTTGTTTCTAATTAACGACGCCCATTGTAAGTGTGTGTGTACGTGTTTTTAGAGGATTAATTAAGAGCAGAAAGAGATAGAGCCGATGATTATGAAACTCTCGGGATCTTGCGCCAGAGAAACCGTCGCGACGGGTTAAGCAATCGACCGCTAGGTTGCTCTGCATGCACTAAACGGACAAATTCTGCAGTTCGATTCATGGAATTTTGTTAGTCTACTCATGACTAGAGACAGGAAAACTACGCAATTTGACTGTCATTATGGCAACAATTATTTTACGCTTTGTACGTTTTAAAATTTCAACTTACATGACAATTTATTGTGTAATATTTTTGTAAAATATGTTTTATGAGCATTTTGATATTTTTTAACATTCTGCAATATTTATCATTTTTTATTTTACAAATAATTTATATCTATTCGAGCAGCTTTCTAAGAAAACGCTTTTGAAAATGTCGCTCCACCCTTTGCAATAGGTTACGTTTAGTTGAGAATATAGAGCACTTTGTCTATGTAAAGTTACGTGCGAGTATTTTTTTTCTGGGGAGGGGGCTCCATTTATATGCTACCTTTAACATCTAAGTGAGACAGCCTCAACTCCAGGAAAAACGGCCAGCGGGCACGGCCAGCACGTTCTGTGCTAGCAAGCGGGCGCAGCGTCCTGGTACACTTGCTTCCTCAGATGCAGCAGTGGCGGACGCGTGTAGCTTAGTGTGCAGTGTCGGCTTATGGATGACAAGTTCTCAAAGTGTAATTACTCCATTTATCTCTCGCCCATCATCCCCAAATACTTTTCTCTCTGTTTTGGAAGAACGGTATCTTTTTATGGCATGGCAAGGTTCAAATTTTTTCACAGTATTTGTATCAAATATGGTCCAAAAAGGACTCAAAAATAACCAAATTCAACAGAAAGTGGCATCTTGCCGCAAGGGAAAAATTATCAATTTGAGGAGAGGGAGAGTGCTAGACAAAATAGGGAAGGTGTTACAAACAGTAATCTGACTGTGATGCATGCGTGTGGAAAAATTGGTTTTCCTCGACTTTACATTTTTAATATACTAACTACTCCATACCCATTAAATTCTGTGCTATGCTCCAAGAAGTTTTCCAGCATATGTTCTATTAATGTGATTTCAACTTCAGTCTCTAGTTTGAGAATCTGAAAATTTGTCTATCTTTAAAAAATAATTGCACGAAAAAGTTTTAGAAAATATGTTCAATGTCCATCAAAGCAAAGAAATTAATTACTTTAAAAGTATTTTTCTTCCTGACAGAGATTGATGGTGTTTATTGGGCAAACAGAGTTTGTAAAATACTAAAACTGTATTGATATTTTAGTTTTTGATGCACATGGGGTATTTTAAATACTAAGCGTTTTCGCATTGCGAGTAAATTGAATAATTAATTTCGTCAAAACTATAAAACAGATTGTGCTGGAACTTTGTGTGGTAGTTTATACCATAAACACCCTTAAGTGTTCAAAGTATTGATTTAATACCTATAAAAATATATAAAATTCAAATTTCAGCCCCTGGTGCCCTTAAGCCTGTGTGGGTCTACTTACCTATGCAAGTAGGCGTTTCACTAATGAAACCTGTAAGCCTAGTCATGGCAGTCAATCATCTGATACAAAATTAAAATAATCATAAGTTAAAAAAAAAAAAAAAAAAAAAAAAAAAAAAAAAAAAAAAAATCTCACCCATCAGGCGGGAATCGATACCCGATACCTCTGGATTTCAAAGCTACCGTGTTAATCACTATACCAGAGGCAAGTTCTCTTTTCTTGGAAAGTTTTTATTTTAGCGAACAGGTGATTTTAGTGACAACTTGTAATTATCATGCATAGGAACTGTTTAATCAGTTAGTTTTAAGTTACATATCAAGCTATCGCCAATACAAAGAACGTAAAAGACAGAAGCCAAGATTACTGACGGCAGGTAAACATGTCCTGGTTAATCCAGTTGGCAAATACCCACTCCAAATGTTTTCCGATGTACGAGAGGATACAGGGGAAAGAGACGAAAAATGTTCTTATGAATTACTTGCACCTAGTCCACCCGGCCCAGCGATGGCTTCGGCAGAGTTATTTACTGTTGTGTGTGTTCCTCCGAGTGTGGTCAGCGGAGAACAAATAAGATGCTAAATGATCAATTTTATTCTATCCAAACAAAAAAGTCAGCGCATTCTTTTCTGCACGTATCTAAAGAAGTAACTTTGTTTCTTTTTTTTTGTGTGTGGTAGCGTTAACGGCGTTTAAAAATATGTTTAAACAATTTCTTAAAACGATCCATATGATGTATTTCTCATTTATAATAATAATAATAATAATAATAATAATAATAATAATAATAATAATAATAATAATAATAATAATAATAATAATAATAATAATAATAATAATAATAATAATAATAATAATAATAATAATAATAATAATAATAATAATAATAATAATAATAATAATAATAATAATAATAATAATAATAATAATAATAATAATAATAATAATAATAATAATAATAATAATAATAATAATAATAATAATAATAATAATAATAATAATAATAATAATAGATAAACCGGTTCAGATTTAATGGGTGGTAGGCAAGAAAGCTGAGGGGGAAAAGCTACGTCGTAACTATAGAGGTAGATGCCTCATAATTTTTTGAAACATGCTTTCTTTAGTAATTAGAGGAAGTATTGTAAAACGCAATCGTAACCCCGTGGCACTGCAGCCCATCCCGGCCAACCGTCCTACCACTACGTCCGCCTCCTCTGTCCACAATAAACGCCATGAGTGGGGTGCAGCACTGGAAGTGGGACGTGGTCAGGGACCCGATCCCTCCCGGGTGGGTATGCAATCTTTTCGACCAGGGGATGATTTTTGCAATCAAGCACCTCAATTGGCCTCTCAGGGACTTAACGAAGTTGAGTGCACCCCTGACATGACCTCCCAGTGGGGAAAAATCCCATGCCGGTACCGGGATTGAACCCAGGTTCCCTGCGCCAGAGGTTGATGGTCTAGGAAGTATTGAATTCCACCCAAAAATTGTGTATTGATATTTTAGCGGAATTTTAAGTTTTAGGTCTTCTAAATAATAATGTAGGTGTTTTAAAAATCGTTCGTGTGTGTGTGTGTGTGTGTGTGTGTGTGTGTGTGTGTGTGTGTGTGTGTGTGTGTGTGTGTGTGTGTCCGATTCTTTAATTGTTATCCTTTTTGGTGGTGGTGTAGCAGGTTCAACACTAGAGTATCGTTTAAGTTCGAAAACATTCTCCAGTTTCCAAAAACACTTCAGTGAGTACTTAAGTTTATTGAAAACCATATTTGTTTATAAACACATATAGAACGGTGAACGTATTGATATACTTTTCTAGTGCATTCTGGATCATCGCAACAAAACTTGTATTTCTGTCTCATTTCGCTGCTGACAAATGACGTACATCGATTTGGGACACTGTATATGTATTATCGGAATTATTTGAATTTGCAAAATGAGGGGTTGCAGTGTTAGTTAAATCATTAGCAGGTTATAAGCACGGTTTTCAATACATTCCTATTCGTAAGCGGAGGCTTTACAGGTTCTTGAAACAATATACACACGCCCTTTATAAGTCCAATACCCAATCAATGAATGCGATGTTGCAACATACTCTTAGATTTACTCCCACAGGTTCGCTATCTGCATTTTAGAAAAGGCGCGTTCATATGGATTAAGGCGCTCATATACGCGATGAAAAATCATTTGCGTCATTCGCTATTGAAATGTTTTCAACTGTAGCATGACGTGGGGAATTCAAAAGAGTGGAAACAAAAAGCTTACATGTACTATTGTAGCTGAAGAGTATCAGGATTTTAATTTTTTATTTCCATTCATGAAAGTGCCTTTTTGGGACATGATATTCGAGTTAACCACGTGCACGGTAATTTCTTCCTCCCCCTATTCAACGTTTTCCCCTTATTACCAAACATTTAATCACTCTTTCCAATTTCTATTTGTGTGTTTTCCCCGCTCCACCTGTGATTTACTATGCAAACCAAACATCTCCTTCAGTCTTTTGTTTGCAGGGGTCCTTTCTGAAAACTGGTAGCGGGGTTTGATCTGTTAATGGTGATATATTACTGATTCACAAAGCACAGCCTGTAACTTTGCATTATCAAGATCAAAGCAGGCTGGAAGCTTCGATAATAAAATGTTGTATGCCACGCAAACCGTCTTTATCTCTTGCAGAATTACATTGGCCTCTCTTCTGGTTGCGGGTTTTTAATAAAACTCGGTATCACATCGTATTATGGTGGTTCCCCATTGGTTTGCTCTTAGATGGGAGCGTTCGTGAAATATTTACTGCGTCAACAAAGGGGACTTGTTACAAAACCTGCTGACTGTTGATTGACAAACACTGCTTCACTGAACGATAACCAGAATGCATTCCCTGGCACAAACTAGACAGGGCTTTGGTAAATGTTAACTAATATTACGAAAGGAATCTATAGAACATATATGAAATAGAGTGTTTGTAAACGCACTAATCTCGATAGTGTGCTTTTTGACTCTGAGGAACGCTCTGGCCCAAAACACACACATTAACAAGGTGGAATATTCACCAGTCGAAAACAATTTACTGACCCACTGTGTACTTAGAGAAAAAAATCTGATGAACTTCTTTGCTCAATATTCTGCTATGACAGACACAAAATTTAATGACGTCTGATAGCTGACCACTACTATTTCTTCTCTGTTATTCAAATAGATTTCGTGGACACAAATTCATTTATATCACCGGCTTTACAGTATGATTTCGCAGCATATAACACCGTAATAAACACGTAACAAGTCTCATTAGATGTTTGTTATAATGAGTAGCGAAAGGCATGTGAGTTTATCAACTTTTTACTATTATCTAAACTGTTTATCACCAAAAAAATAGTATTACACATTTTTAACACCAATCTGTCCTTACTTAAGCTGAGCCAGCGTTAAGCTTTTAACGTATCGTTTCATATACTCGCCATAATTTTACATTATATAACACAAGCAAGTCCCGCTTTTTCGTATCGGAAATGAGTAACATTTCTGTATAAGTAACTGAAAGCTTCAATCGTTTTAAGCTTGGTAAAGATGGTTTTCGTGACTGATTAGCAGAAGAAAATTTAATTTCCGCTTTTCCTCTACATCCCGAAGGTAATGAAACTGTAAGTCAATCCTTAGTAGTAACCGTAAGAGGTGCCTACTTAATGTTTGAGGAAATTCTAGTTCCGTGAGTAATTTAACATCAGAACTTCTCTAAATGTTCTACTTTTTCTGTAAACTACATTCTTCTTTGCTTTTTGCAGTAGATTTTGTAATGCAAAATGACGAAGCAAAATTCTTGTTTCTATGAGCGAAAATTATAAATTCTCCGAAATGATCTTGTATTTGTGCTTATTGTATTTGTTGAGAAGTAAGGTATAAACCAATGAGCAAAGTGGCGCCATGGCAACGTGGACGACTCGCATTTCGGAGGTCCCGGGTTCGATCCACTCTGACTTGGGTTTTTCCGTAGTTTCCCCTTGTCATTAGGCGAATGCTGTGGTGGATTCTGTTCTACACGGATTCCTTTCTCATTCCCTCCCTTGGCATCTTTTAGGTTTGGTTAGTAGCGCGGTACGTTCCAGTGGATGCAAACAGGTAGCACAGATGCTTGTGCTCTGGAAAAGCTTCCCTGACTCCTCTTGGAAGTTGCCACCCGGGCCGCTAGGGTCGCCTCGTCGCCCTCTCCCTAGTTGGGGAAAATATTTTGGTTGTGCGTGAGGTGCCAATATTTGTAACTGTTGGAGAGTTTTGTATGTCTCTGGGCTTCGCTGACTTCGTTCTCTGATCAGCCTATGTTCTCACTTTGCCTCACTCCTTCAATCTGGAATGATCCATGTGGGGTTGCGGTGGATGAAAGTGTTCCCCTATGTGACCCCTCCACCCCCGACAGACACACTAAACTAACTGCGATGTAAAGGCCCGATTGCACCACGCTCACAACACTTGCAACCGTCCAGGGGATACCATGAACAGAGTACCTAATGGCGGTGGAATGTGCGTATCAGCTCACCTAGAAGCTTATATACCTATTGTTTGTGAGACCACATTAGCTACTTTTCCACCAATAGTTTCTCAATTAATTGTAAAGAATTCAATTTCTGATGCCGGTACCGGGAATCTAACACGGTTGTTCTCACCTCGCAGCTAGTAACGCTACAGCAGCGATCAACAATAAACTATACTGCAGTTTACCATCTAAATCCTATACGTCATATTTTAAGATCATCTGAAATAGTTATTTCAGCCATATCATATGAGTGAATGAATGTGATTTAATTTTAATTGTGAGGAATAATTAGGCAAAATGAAAAATTCTCCCGAGAGTTCGCCCATGTGACCTGGGAAGAGGTCTGAAAAACCCAAGGTCAGAAAGGTTGTTCGCGAAATCGAACGCACGACCTTTCGAATGCGGGCCATGGATGTTACCGCCTGAGCCATCCCGCTCGGTGTATAAAAGTTTAGGTTATTTTTTAGTTTTTTACAAAACAGTTCCCTTAGCTGTTTATTTGAGGCAACCAGCACCATTTTTTCCTGCTCAAAAATTCTCTATCTTGAAATATATAGTCTAAATATATGTAACTTGCTTAAATTAAGTCTTGTTGATAACATTCATGATATAATCTAAACATAAGAGTAACAGTAATACAACTTGTTGATGTCTCCAACCTTAAGACGTACCTATCAGTAAATATCGCTCAGATGATTTAAGCACAACTCGGAACCAACATAATAATAGCTTTTAAAACTTATAAAAGCGGACCACTGCTCGTACTGGTAGAATCACATGTTGTAAACAATATAACAGAGTCTCACTGCGGTGGAGTAGTCAGTGTTCTGACTTCTCAACCCAAAGGTCCCGGATTCGTCACCTGGGGTTGCAGGTTTTTCTGTAACCAGAATAATTCTCTATTCCCCATAGTCTGAAAGTATGGATGTGGGAGTGGATGTGTTTATTGTTAAACAAACTACAGTTTAGGTAGTAATAACACCATCAGTTGTTTCTCAAATGAAATCCCCCGGTATGATCAAATTAGTTAAAGAAGGCTATACAATGAAGCAATTTTTTTAAAAAAATGTAGGAGATTCGTTTCTAGTTAAACAGTAAGTACCATTGTTGCCATATTTTTCGAAAAACGCACGAAAATAATTTATTTGTACAGTGTATATGTTAGATTTTAGATTTAAGTATTTGTCAGAGTAAAGGCTTGTTCACAACCACCGATAGCCAGAACGATACTCATGAAATACAACATTCTGTGTTTAGACGTGCCTCATTTATTGATCAAAACAATAAATAAAGACATAAATTTTCTAAAATTAATACTGTAAGATCTTTTTCTTGAAAGCATGTCCTTTAACATTTATGTAATGATTGATCGATATGCAGTGTAGAATACTCTTGACTTCTAAATGTCAACTCCTTGTTTTGAAATGAACGACTGATGTATTTTTTTCTGTTTAATCAATAAAATTGTTTGCAGTAAATACATGCCACACGAGCATCTACTATGACTAAGTAAACTCTAATATGTCGTAAAATACTAATTTCAAGACGTATGTGTGTACGCCTGTGAACACTACGGGTTCGATCCCAGGGAGCACAACATGTGCGATTTGTGGTGGACGAAGCCGCGCTGGGGTGGATTTTCTCCGGGTTTTCCAGTTTCCCCTGCCATCTCATTCCACCGGTGCTCCATCTTCGATAAATGTTGCACGTAAAAGGTAGTCTGAGATGGGAGATTTTCTTAAAAGTCGTCCTTGGAAGACGCTGAACATAAATACCAAGTTTGTTATTTAACTAATTTTTAGTTTTTTACTTATACTCTTTAGATAGTGCGCGCGCGCACACACACACACACACACACATGCGCGTGCGCTCAGCGCAGATCTTTTTGTGAAAATGCTTTTTATTGTGGGGACCTTGAAATTTCTAAAAGTGCTTTTTATTCAGAGACCTCAAAACGACTATCCACACTGAAATCTCTGTATTGATTTTTGGGTGGAATGCAATGCCATCTCTACCTACAATTTACGTGGTAGAAAAAGTAACCAATATGAGGCCAAATGTTTTCCGTTTACCATTGTGGCACGGTGATAAATGTTTGTTACACACGTCCATTGTCTCAGACTTTTTAACGGCAGAATGAAAAGATAAAGTAAAAAAGGAAGTGAATAGCCCAGAACTGCAATTACCGCAATAATGGGGACGTATATTTTGCTGGTTTAGAGAAAGTGCCCATTTTGGAACAGGTTTATAACCTTTATTGTTGCCTCAGAGGCATTCCGCTGATATCCCCGAGAATGTCTCTTTGGATTCAATAATAGATTGAGGCAGTTCTTCTTGTGTTTTCAAAGGAGGATGTCGGCTTCCTGGGTAGTAATGGGCCTTTTAGTGCCGGATATCAGCAAAAACGGTTAAAATGGACCTTTTTATTTATTTTCTACCGCGATGAGCAAAACTTTCATTTTTAATGATATAGTATGCCCTAGTGCGTTATTTAGTGCTGGATGGAATTCGTTGGAAAATATGTACATATATACAATTACTTTCTCTACTGCTAAGATGGGGAAGTATTGTATTCCACCCAAAAATTCGATGTCGAGATTTCACCGGAAATATATGTTTTGAGACCCCCTGAATCCAAAAAAGTATTTTTAGAAAAAGGTCCGTTTGTGTGTCTGTGTGTTTGTGTGTCTGTGGACAGCATAACTCAAAAACGAAAAGTCGGTTAAAAACCAAAGTTGGTATTTAAGTTTAATGTCTTTCAAGGATGCGGCACGAAGATTTTGAAGAAAATGACCCCACCCTAAACTACACTTTACATTGAAAATTTTTCGAAACATTTTATTTTCTTGAAAATGGCTCTGACGATTTTGATTAAAATGTCATATGTTTGAGGTACTTTTATGACAAATGAAATGTATATCTTGAACTTTCTGGCTAAACCAAGGGTTTCATGGAAATGTGATCTTAAAATAAAAAAGAATCTGATGTGTTACACTCACATGGCTTTCTCTGCTCTTACACTAACCATTCTTACAAACTCTTATTCCCATATCTTCTTCGTGTTAAGATAAACATTTGTACAAATTATTTTATTGCTTATTTCCTTGTAGGTGTAAGGGGAATATTAGAATACCGTAGGCTTTGATGGATAGTCAAATCTTTTAAAGCTTTGAGATTCCGTTCTCTTTGCACAATTAACATACAAAAAATGCACAATGATGTTCCATTTCGCGAAAGTTTTAAGTTTTCCGAAACTCACACACATAACAAGGAATATCTCCGAAATGGTTTACTCTACAAGAAAATTTATTGAGACATAAATTCTGCATTTTAGCAAGATCCACATTTTTTATATAGTATGATTTGGTCTATCTCTAACGGTTTACCAGTTATGCAATTGTCATAAAAATACCTCAAACATAGGGCATTTTAATCAAAATAGAGCCATTTTCAGAAAATCAAAAGTTTCGAAAAATGTTCCATGTAAGGGGTAGTTTAGGGTGAGGCTATTTTCTTCAAAATCTTCGTGTTGCACCCTTGAAAGACATTAAACCTAAATACCAACTTTGGTTTTTAACCGACTTTTCGTTTTTCAATTATGTTATCCACAGACTGACACACAGACACACACGGACTTTTTTCTAAAAATGCTTTTTTTGGATTCAGGGGGTCTCAAAACATATATTTCCGGTGAAATCTCGATATCGAATTTTTGGGTGGAATACAATACTTCCCCTACTTACCAGTAGAGAAAGTAATCTATAATTAGCAGTGCGCTACAAATTAATGATTCACTATATGATGGCTTTCAGATTCCATGCTCTTTAAATGATCACAAAACAGAAAAGAAAACGATTCACTATTTGAGAGAAGCATAAGTGTTTGAAAATTTAAACCATTAACCTGGAATACTTTGGAAATGATTAATTGTACAAAATAAAAACACGAATAAGGAATTCCCATTTGAGGAAAGGTTTCGAAAATTCAAACCAATAACAAGTAATACACAGATAACACAAAATAATTAGAGACTCACACTTCACTGTAATAAGTTGAGTCATCCTCAATATTTTCCACAGCGATCGTTTCGACACCAATTACGTGTCATCATCAGGCGAACTCATCTTATACAATAGAATTAAAATATAAGCTTCGGGACGACCAAAACATATAGCTCGCGTACCTATTTCTAAATGTCTGAGTTAGGAACTCATTTTGGGTGGGTTGTCTGGATAAGCTGCTTTGCCTATTTTCAAGATAAATGTAGGCTAAATCTTAGTTCTAACGAATCTACGACTATTTGCATGTTCAATAACCACTATTTTATTCATCCTGTAAGGCCGCACAATAGCCCAGTGGTTAGACCATTCACCCCTCACCAAAGCATCCCGTGTTCGATCCCAGACAACCGCATGTTGGACTTGTGGTGGACAAGGTGGTGCTGGGGCAAGTTTCCTCCGGGTTCTCCGGCTTCCCTCGCCATCTCATTCCACCGGTGCCCCATCTTCATCCCATGTATCATCAGTGTCACCGCCTGTGGTACCGTATGTAGTAAAACTGAAACAAAAAATCATCCTCTCGGTAGATATTAAACATTTTGAACGACGCCAATTCCCTATCTAATTCGCTGTCTCTTTCTCACTCATACAAAAAAGCAGCAGTTGTTTCTTATGTCTAACACGCCTTTATGGCTTAGAAATTAAAGATGCTTGTGTAAAATATGAAAGTATATATGTATGGAAAATAATAGCGTAAAGTGGAAAATTAACGTATTATGAATATGGACCATTTTGAAAACCCACCTGACAATTTTAAAGTGAATAAGGAAAGCTGAACAATGAAATGTTATTGGACCTCGGTCACCCAAGGGGGCGTGTCTCCCCTCCTTGATGACCACACAGTACTCTACTTATAGTGTTGCGAGAATCCGGCGCCAGATGGCTTTGATCCAGACAGTCACAGTTATTCCTGTGCCAGACTCCCCCCTCCCCCTCCCTCTCCGTCTACCTATTGTGTATCAGATCGCATTGTCCGACTGCCTCCGTGACACTGCCGGATTTGGGCCAACTGTACCCCACTTCGGAAATTGCTCGACAAATTTCACTCGTCACACAACACGAAGTTTCAACTTCCCTGTTATGGGAGCAAGAAAATGTACACAAAAAGAAAAAAATTTTTCTTCAACTGTTTTAGTTTAGTTTTTGTTCCCTCTTCTTTGTTTGCAGAACTTAGATTCCTTCGTATCTTAAACTTGTCTTGCTTTCTCTTCGTGTTTCATCAGTCTTTGGGATAAAGAGAACGGAAAATAAGGAAAAAGAACCATATATGAAATGACACAAATAAAAAAAAAAAAAAAATCTGTCAATAAAGGAGAAAGCAAGGTTTCTATATAGAGCGTGTATGGCACAGAACCAAAAATCGTACATGCTATGCGGGGTAACTTAGAAATTCTTATACACTTTTGTCTCCAAGACAGTCATGCCTCGTTCCATGAAATGTCGGTTTTATTATATAGCACCATTGGAATTCCTCTAAAAATCCTGGGATTTTGTGATTCAGAGGACCTCAGCTGTGATACTTCAACAGCGAATGTTTTGGTAAAGGTGAACGTTTTCTGTAATTACCTTAAGTGGCTTGTGGAGGGAGTAAAATGATGTTGGTGATTACAGTATAATTTGCAGTATGTTTTCTGACGTATTTCGAACATTTGGTATTTTGTTGTCGAAACCGCAGCGAGGTTTGCCTCGCTGAGCGCTAGTGTTTTGTCTCCTACTGTGCCCAAATGTGGTTGCCATGACAACCTAAGGTGGGCACAGAAATGAGACCACAATAGATGGACCTGAGAGACTGTTGCGGTGAATTAAAACGTTCCCGACCTAAGTACGTACATGGGGCGGTGTGGTTAGGCCGGAACTCTTGATGAATTAGGGGTTGTCATGACACAGGCAGCGCGGTCCACTCAAAGGAAACAAAACAGCTGAACTTCTGTTCGCTCACGTGTCTCTAAGGACGATTGAGGTTTCAAACAAAATAATCTCTCACAGCAATGAATTACACACATAATGGTTGACCTGTAATTTGTGATATGAAGGCAGTAAACCTCTGATGCGTAATGGTTACACCACTTTTATCTTCTCTGTAGCTACAGCAAAGAAGGTTTTCAATGGACCTTTGCAATAACTTTTCTCATGCGGTGCAGGCCTCATGAAACACAATGGGATCCATTATCACGATAGAATTTTGGCTCCAAATACTGAATGCTATACTGTGAAAATAACAGGCAAAATAGAGATATTATGAATTTAATGTTATTTTTATAGGACAAATTCAATCATTGTCTGCAAAGAACTATATTCGATAAATAATGTGTATCACTTAGAATACTAAACTTCGTATGTTTTCATTGCGTGGGGCAGTTCACACGAGACCCGATTTGTATTTTAATGACCATCCCAACTATGACATTGAATTTTTCAGTCCTCATTCCACCTCTTAAATAATATTGTATAATTATGTTGAAAAATTTGAGATCAAATGATATATACATTTCGTAGAATAGCTATTTCAATAGTGAACAACCATAATACAGTTACGGTTACTTTTGTATTACTTTATTGTCTTCTAACATTTTACCACTAATAGAAGTTTTCTTCTCGTCGTTAACACAGTCTACAGTCCCTCGGGCTATAACAACTCACAACTTCTCTTCTCATAACCTTTCTCTGACCTTTCAATGTCTTTTTTCACTTTCTCTGTGTCTCATACCTAAACTACGGCGTTACAGTCATTCGACGCACGGACTTAAAGAAATGACTCAGCTAGAAGTCTCGGGAAGGCGCTAAAAAGTCCCTTTTGTTTCTGCCGTTTCCATTGTTGTAGTCACATACACACAATTGCGCGAGGCAGCCTGACCTTGAATGTCTTTTTTTTTCCTCGCCGGCCCGGCATGTGATGTGAAGAAGTTCGGCCCACATTCTCCTTTGTTGTGCGTCTAGTCAGGCGTCACAATATATTTTAGAGAAAATAAAATTTAAAAATGCATTTTATTTGTGTGTGCAATACTTCAATAAACTAATAGAGTCCATTTTTGAGTTCTTCGCTAAGAAATAAATTATGAGGAAATAAAAGTACTTGAAGGGTTAGATAGTTTAAAAATCTGGGGTTGTTTTCATTGCCAAATTTGAAATTTGTACACTTTTTCATTTGTAAGAATGCTTTTCAACGATAGGTACGGGCGTACACACATAAACACACATGAGTACATATTTTTCCTAAAATCTTTTTTAAGCACTCAAGAGTGCCCAAACCTACTGTCTCTGATGAAACCTTAATATCAAAGTTTTGGATCAAATGTTCCACTTGTAGCAGAGATCAAATGTTTTAAAATATACAACACTTCTGTTTTTAGAGAAACGTACAAGCCGCTCCTGAAATACTAACAAATTAGTGGTAATGAAGGTAGGCTGCCTGTTATCTTAGGTTCTTCTTATTAAACATGCGGACTCGATGGATATTTCAAAAGTGCAATGTCAGAGGTTGGCAGAAGTGTGCCAAGTGGGAGTGTAGTTCTGGAGAAGAAGACGTGAGGTTGCTACTTCATAACTGTCAAATATTTCTGTTATGTTGCCAGAACCGCCGCACCAACAAGGTATGAATTTCACGCTGCGTGACTTCAAGGTGACGCAAACTAGATCTCTCAGTGGCGGCTCTCCCTCTACTGTTTATTTATTTTCTCACAGTAGTCATCATATTTACCTTTTTCCAATTTATACACACATTTTGTTGACATTCCTGCATACAGTTTGTTTACTCATGGCGTTTTCTCTCTTTACTGCAATTTTCTGGCTCTGTTCAGCTTCATCTAATTAGTCGTCCACTGCATATTACTGATCGCTGGATTTTGTAATCTATATGGTTACCCACGGGGTGCTCTTAAAGGCGCAATAGAGTATTTTTCATGAGTTTTGTTTTAAAAAAAATACGAAGTGACATTTCTCAAATGTCATGGATTCGAAACACGAAAAATAACTTTGGAAACTCCTTTGTTCCCTCAATTTAATTTTTTAAAAATTATGTCAATAGAAAGTTAGATACTTAGGGCCACGAGTATCAAGTCTTTGTTATTATTGTGTTGTAAAAACCTTGATTAAGTTTTTTGTATTGCTTGAAATTTGCGGAAATGAACAATTTCAGAATCGGGTAAGGTTTTAATAAGCGTTGTCATTTGAGAAAAGTGTCTTACTCCTATATTTTCTGTGTATTTGAAGACGTATATTGTACAACAGTCCCCTTAGCGTAGTTGTAGTGTCTTCCATAACATTTTCTCTGTCGAAAACTCCCGTCAAAAGTACTATCTTATTCATCTTCTTCTTTATGTATCGGATAATGACCTGTTCATTTCCCATTTTATTCCTCGGATGAGTTATAAATATTTTCAATCCATCTCCTAGTGGATGTTCATGTCCTTTTCTCGTATAAAGGTCTGCCTTCCTTGTCTCATTTTACTAGACGGCTGTTTTCCATTCTGTTAATATATTTTTTTCCAGTATTTCCATCACTCATTAATAAATTTTGTTATATCCTGAATTTGCTAATTTTCTCTGATTTCTGTATTGTGTATTTTATCTAATAGCTTTTTTCCATGAATTGTTCTTTACATTTTTAGTTCGTATGTACTTAATACTTGTTTTATTTTGACTGTATCTGCTCTGGCTTCTGCTGCATAAGGTAAAATTGGTATAACTATTGTTTCATAAATGCCATATACTTATTTCGCCAAATGATGTCTTTTGTGCATCCTGACATCTGTGCTGCTTTATCGATTTAAATCGATTTAAATTTGTGGTGTTTGTTATTTGAATGTCTAAATAGTTAAATTCTCAAACATTTCTAATAATTTATCTTTCCACTTCTGATTTGTATCTCATTGGTACTTTCGGTACTGTTAGGCATATTATATTTATTTGCCTTTATATTGAATTAGTGTAACAGTCTTTGCAATGCATGTTCCCTTTCTGATACGAGGACAGCGTCATCTGGTTAGCATATTATATGAAAACTCAACCCTGATAATATCACCTGCCTCGAGCTTAACTTCGAGATGAGCCAGCAGGTCAGGAACCGGAAGAGATGAAATTCTTCAAGCATGTGTCAGTATTTCATTTCGAAAAAAAGAAGAAGAAGAAATACAGCAGAGTTGCCAAATTGTGCAGTATTATTGGCACAGCTTCCTGAGGACCGTCAGCGGTTGGTGAATACTTCCGCGGCGGACCGTGTAGCTCTCTTGTTTTTCCACCAGAGTGGCTGACAGATGACAGTCGATGCGAAATATCCCTCTCCACTGCTTGTAATTAATTGTATGCAGTTGTTGCCTCCCTGGAATTCTCTCAAACAAAAGAACTGCTAATAAAAGCCTCACTGTACACCGCATCGTTTCTTTCAATCTTCCTTTCTTTCTTCTTTTCCCCTTCTAATTTGAAAAGGTGCTATACGCAGGTAGTGAATGCCTTATGACGAAGCGAGAAATATATTTTAGAAACGCTAAGTGTGCAAGAAATAAAAATTTTGAACGATATTAAAGCTTTCTAAATGGATGCACAAGATGTAAATAATGCGTATTATTTACACTCTGAAAATTTCAAGTAATATGGGTGAAGCTTTGCCACTTTTAGATTTAAACTTTGTGTTAGAAATTATTTTATTTCAAGATAAGTAGTGGAAAATGTTTTAAGTATTTCTTTTATTTTGTGCTCCTCGAGCACTAAAATGTTAGCGAATATTTAATTAAAATGAACGCTGCATTTATTTGCTCTCTTTGCTGCAAACCAGTCTCGTTTCAAGAGTGATGTTTACGATAAATATATTTTATTAATACCTTATTGTAACTAAATTTTAGCACATGGTTTTTTAAGGGCTGATGTTACATTCACATTACATTGTTTGTCCTCTCTTCTATAAACTATTGTTACCAAGTTTATTTTACCTATTTCATCTTAATCGAGATTAATACGTGCAGAAATGGTTTCATTATATATTTCGTGGTAGATAAAAGAGGGATACATGAAGCTGAAATGATAATCAAATTTTAAAAATCGGATGTTCTGTTACCCCATACTACTTGCTGTACTCTTGTAGGTATAAACTATTCTTAAAAACCCTTATTCCTTTATTTACTTGCTGTTAATCAAAATAAACGTTTGCAAAAGTTGTCCTATCACTAATTTTCTTATAGGTGGAAGGGGAATATAGAAAAGTAGTAGGCTTTAAGCAACAGTGAAATCTTTTGAAGCTGGTCGCTAAGTAATGGCTTTAAAGTTTCCATGGCTAAGACATAAAAAAAACAAATAGCGGAGTAACAACTTCCCATTTGAGAAAAGTGCTATTGGAAAATTCAAACTAACAACTACTATAGGTATCGGAAGTAATTTATTTCACACAAACACCCAATTATCTGACATAATTTGCGTGCTTTAACTAGATCAACATTTTTATGTAGTAAGATTTGGCCCTCTGACGGTTTACCAGTTATGTTAAAGTCATCCAAAAGCAAGAGCAGATATATTCCCAGAAAATTCAAGATAAATGTTCAATTTGCCATAAAAGTATCTTAAACATTATGGTATTTTCATGAAGATCGTAAGAGGAATTCTTGAGAAATTTTGGGCTATCAAAGGGAACAAGACAATCAGACGTTCAGTAATCACATTTTGAAATGATAAGAACAGATTAAAAACTTAATATACTTATTTAACTATGCGTAATATTGAAGGTGTGCATTTATAATCTGTTTGCCGTTAGCATGAAATATGTTGTATTGTTATTGATCTCGTATTATTTTTGGATCAAAATTAGTGATACTTTTTGTTTCTCTGATATATTGCAAAACCAATAAATAAGATTATTTATTTTGGAATTATTTTAATCTTTGAATCGTTATTATCTAATGCAGCAACATATTTCTAGGCCATAGGTTAACCTATAAATAGTTACATTTTTATTGCTAAATTATTTGTACCATCTTTCAAATTTACAGTACAGACTCTTCTGATGTTGTAAAATATATGGTAAAAATTAATAACCAGTATCTTCACAAATATACAACTGGATTTCCTAGAATATGTTCTATATTAAAATTAATTATTCTCAGTTCTGGAACACTAAGTACCGGAGAGTCAATGCACTAAGAACCGGGTGTGCGGTGTTTTTCCTGTTGGTGGTTTCGGCACTCATTGCCGTCTGCGGTTATCACAGAATGGCGTGAATGCAATCATTCAACATTTTTAAGGGCTTTGCTAACCAACTTTATGAAGGGGGGTGCCGCAAATAGTTGTCCATGCGTTTTTGGCACCTCTATGGAAAACTATAGAAATGTTTCTTCGGTAAGAACCCTAAGCTATATTTCATACTTATTAAATTGAACACTTCCTATGGCCTAAAATTCATTATAGGGTGTATGTTGCAGAGTCTGAAACTTATACACCCGGAAATCTTTCTGCAGATCATATTTTCACTTGACAAAGTAACTGAAATGCATACAAATCTTAAATAAATACATCTTGCATAGTAGATAATATACTTTGTGAGTAAACACAGGACAAAATAATAACTGAGTATTGCAGAATGAGAGCAGAGCAAAACCGATCGGTAGTGTGACCTTGATTGCAGAATCATATGTCCACTTGCCCAGTGGAGGGAAAAAAGCACCGCGCAGCCGGTTCTTAATTTATTGGTTCTCTCTGTATGTTCACAGAAAACACATTGGAACATAGCCAACTCCACGCCTGAATAATTGTTATCTTACAATTACACCATTTCTCCTATTTGCTATAATTGACTTCTAGATATCTATCCTTTCTAAAGATGATTGACATAAACGGTAGGTTTTCTTTATACTCGTACTTCCCAGTTAAACGTGATAAATGTTGGTGGTAATTCATAAATTGCAGTTATCGCACAAGAGCTTAGTACCTTTATTTCTTATACGCCAGCCTTCTTATTACATACTCTTGCATGGACTGAAGAGAATGTAAACGAACAACAGTAATGCTAAAGCAAGGAAACAAGCGCCATCTGAGCCAATTTTGAGAAAATAAAAATAACGAAATAATTTCTACGTTAACGGTCTTTTGAGATAGGGGTTTTCCTGGAAGCATTTATCCGGTATCCTTAAATGGTATGCTCAAGTATGAACTTTGGTATTTAGTGTATTTTTTTTCTGCAACAGATGGATCAAGCTATAAAAACGACTTTTAATTAATGAACCTGAAAACATGTATTTCCGGTGATTGACTATTTTGTCCATATGATCCTATTTCCCCTGCCAGTGATAGGGAAGGCAGCAATATTTGTTCTAGAAATTCAGCTGACATTCAAGCTGTAAGTTATTTGTTTATTCTTAGGGCATATACCTTGTAGTTAACATTACCCCGGTAAAATATTTTTCTACGATAACGATATTAATAAATTCCATATGTTAATATTAAAGTTCACCCTAGAAGTCATGAAGGTCCTCTTATAGCTTTATAGTTAATTTGTTTAATTTTCTTCCATATGGACCATACTGTGTTTACGCCTGGGCAAGCATTTTTCAAGAATTATGATTGCTTTTCTACTTTCTTTCATCTTGATCTATGGCAGTTCAAAGTAATGCAGGCATCTTTACCGATATCCTCGACGTACCTTTCAGCTTTTTGGTAGATCAGCCAACTTTGTACGGCACTTCTGCGTGTCATATGGCTGTGTTCATTACAGATTAGCTCATATAAATCTGGGAAAATTTAAAGCATCTGTTCAGTTGCTGCATTGAACACAATGTGTTCATTCCTATTCACGAGATTTCTTCAATAAGTTCCTGAAAATTCCTCAAGGAGAGGTTTGTAACCTGGGACTTCTGGAGCAGCTCTTCCAACTACGCCAAGAGGCCAATTTCTCAATTTCAGTTAGAGTCCAAAGTTTAAATATTCGGATAAAGCGATAACACCAATGTAAGTTTCTCTGTTATAAGCAAGTAAACAGGGATACTGCAGATGAAGTAGGCTGCAAAGAAGATGTTAGTCTTGATTGGTAAACATATGTTTGTCTTTTAGACTGTCTAATGCACTATTTTCGGTGGCCTTTGGGACCCGTGCCAGAAGAATATTCATTGCTCCAAGTATATCGCATCCAGCTTCCTCATATTGCTGTCCATACGCTCGCTAATTGACTTAGTCACATTTGTGAAATGGGCTCAAAACCGCAATAAATTAGCCAACTATCTTACAAAAAAGCTGCATAAAAGTCATGTTAACAAAAATTCTCAAATAGCACTCATTCTTGAGTGCCTATGTTTTGATAACATATAATAGAAACTGTCATCGAATCGTCTGTTTGTGTCCGTCACTGGACACTGACTGGTTGTGATTCTACACGCCACAGTCACTACCTAACCAAAAGCACTACCTGAAAGAGAGGTTGGGGCTGTAGCTGATAATTACGCTACAAGCGTCTCCAAAAAGACAGGATTGAACATCCTGGGCTAAACAATTTTTATCAATTGGAAGTCTAAGGTAGACCAGTTGTGTTCGGCAATGTGAACGTGCAATTTTTGTTACGCTAATTAAACAGTAGTGGAAACTCTCACTCCAATATACTCGTTCATCACCACTGATGTAAACTTGATTGCATGTTTAGAGCCAAAAAGCAAGAGAAAACTGGAATTGTGAAACACTTCACACTTTCAGTGTCTACTATTTCAGTCGGATGGCCAATAGATGCATTTAGAACTGCAATTTTTACTTTCTCTTCTACGTATAGTAAGTAGACAATGTATTCTATTCTACCCAAAAATTCGATGTTGGAATTTCACCCGAAATGTGATTTGAGGGCCCCTGAATAAAAAAAAAAAAAAAATCCAAAAAAAGTCCGCGGCCGAAAATTTTGATTTTCTCGAAAATAACTGCGACGATTTTGATTAAAATACCAATATTTAAGAAATTTTTAGAACAAATAAAATGAATATTTTGAATTCTCTGGCTATAACCTATGTAGTCATGTTTACTGTTGATCAATTTTGAATAACTCGTAAACTGTAAGAGATAGACCAAATCTTACTATACAAAACACTGGTGTGATGCAGTCATATGACTTTCTCTACTCTTGTACTAACTATTCTTACAAACTCTTATTCCTTTATCTTATTCGTGTTAGTCGAGATAAGTATTTGCAGAGACTATCTTACTGTTGATTTTCTTATGCATGCAAGGGGAATATGGGAACACAGTAGCCTTTGAGCGATAATCAAAAGTTTTAAAGCTTTGAAATTCCCTTACACGGCTAAGGAGATAAAAAGTTAATAAGCACCTTCCATTTGAGAAAAGTTCAAGTACTGAAAAACTCATACAAATAGCAAGGAATATCTCCAGAATGGATGAATCCACAAAAGTATGCATTTAGACGTAACTTTGTTTTAACAAGATCTACATTTTTACTTGCCCTACTGGTAAGTAGGATTTACCAGTTATGGAAAAGTTATCTAGAGTAAACAGGACTACATAGGCTATAGCCACATAATTAAAAGTATACATTTCATTTGTCATAAAAATGTCTTTAAAATATGGCATTTTAAACAAAATCTTTGGAGCCATTTTCGAGAAAATAAAAAATATCTAAACATTTTCCATGTAAAGCGTAATTTAGAGTGGAGTAGTTTTCTTCAAAATCTTCGTGTCGGATCCTTGAAAAATATTAAACTTAAATACCAACTTTGATTTTTAGCCCACTTTCCGTTGTTGAGTTATGCTGTCCACAGACTGACTGACAGACACACACATGTACGAACCTTTTCCAAAAAAATGTTTCTTTTTTGGATTCAGGGGGCCTCAAAACTTATATTTCCGGTGAAATCTCGACATGGAATTTTTGGGTGAAATTGTTTCCTCTAGTTACTATACGTACGAGTAATACAGAAAGTAAAAAATGATTTTGTTAAAACACAATATTTATGTTCAAATGAAATTTTTAGTGGAGTAGACCATTTGGGAGATTTTCCTTGCTATTGGTGTGAGTTTTGGAATACTTAAATTTTCGTGAAATGGAAGATCGTTATTCATTTTTTATAACTTAGCCGTACAAAGAGAACGGAATGTCAAAGCTTTAAGTGACTATTGCTAAAACCTTCTGTATTCCCGTTTTCCCTTGCTCACCTATAGGGAAATAATAAGATAAGTTCTGCAAATGTTTATCTCGACTAACGTGAACAAGACATAAGAATAAGAATTTGTAAGAATGATTAGCACAAGAGTAGAGAAAGTGATGTGAGTGCAACGCAACGGATTTTTCTGTGGGTGACGACCACTTTCAGTTTCTTTCTGTAATGTTCCCCTAGTTTTACTATCATTTTCTAATGCGGGACTTATATTCATGAAAACATTATGCCTACGCGATATTCATCTGTGACCAAGGAATTACAAGGGCGGAATGAGGATTTTAACATTAATATCTTCGGAAATTCACGCTTAATGTCGCTTGCACTGTTTTGGTATAAGTGTACGAGTAATTTGTTAAAATAACTGCACCCAACAACTAGTGCTCTATTTCATGCAATAATATTTAGTTCCATCCACAAAATAACAAACAGATAGAAATAAAATACATTGTAGAGAAAGACGGCTATGCATCTAATTAAATCACAAGGTACAGGATAGCAACTATGAAACTAAGGCCATCTGTCTGGCGTTACATGACTCCTTCAGATTAACAATCTTATGATCATAAAATAATAAAGAAGTAAATAGACAAATATCTAAGGAGCTACAACATTGTGACAATAATTCTTTCATGCAGACTTTTAGAGTATGAATTTCTATTGATGCCGAATTTAACAATGCTTTATAGATTATTAAAGGTTACTACATTTAATAGAGGTAGTCTTATGCTTTAATTTGCTCTCGATCATGAAATTTATAATGTTTCAAAAATATACAATTTAACGCCAGTATCAAAATAGAGGGAATATTAAAATAATCCGTAAAGCCCCTGCGTTTAAAGTTTGAGTTATATATTTTGCTACAAGTTAGAAATTGCAGGCTGCATGAGGATGTTACGTTCCACTGCGGAAGAGGTCCTTGAACGGAGTATACTTATACTGCAGGACAAAAAGCTCTCCGGTGAGGACCGTCAAATGGACAAAAGTGTGCGCATGCGTGCAACAGGTGTAGCGCGTTTATCATTTGCAGCGAAGCGGTAGGACTCCTATCGGGCTCATTAGTGCAGCCGGAAACAAAAGAGTCTTAGAGTCACGTTTAAATATCTCCTCTCGCTTTTTTTTGGTCTTGTTGCTTGGCAACTGCACAGTTCGTCTTGCTGCAAAAAGTTTATGTCGCAGGGCAGGCATAGAGTCGGACCTCCCATTTGACCAAGCTCAGTGCTGCTTAACTTCGTGTACACAATTTGACTTTTCCTTTATTTTATGTATTTATGAACGTCTTTAACTGCAATGGTTCTTGGCGTCCCATTCTATATTGGGTGCGAAGTAACGCTTAGTTTACATAGATATCTCTTTATCAGGCGTGAGATTCGTTTATGTGCCGTAAATCTATGGCATAGTTTCACTTTCCTTCCAAAGGAAGCCTTGATAAGGACTTTTACGCCCGAAAAGATCCATTGCCTTCTGTCGGGTTTGAACCTATGACCTCGGAATCATAGTCCAGCACAGCGCTGAGCAACTAGAGCCAGGGTTGCCAACCCGTGCGATAATTATAGGGGGCATACGATAATTTGAATGTTTGTACTCATGGTTGTCTAACCGTACGATAATTATAGGGGTGTACGATAATTTCGTTGCCGGTGAAATATCATTTTCACTGGTTTGTCATACCAGCGAAATGAAATTAGTTACAAATGGCGAGATCACTTTTGCCTTCATGGCCTGTCTCCACCCCTATAAGGCAACCATCCTACTAATCCTTGTACCCTTTGTCCTCTTGTTGCCAGTGTGCCCAGATCTGGTAATCTCAATGAAGGAGGCACTGTCCAGAAAATTGATGATCAATGGAGAAAATTCGGAATACGCGATATTCCGTGTGAAATAAAGAACATGCCTGAACCTGACAGTTTCTGTAGTCCTGTTAACACATGTCACCTTGGTGAAAATACTGATTTCAAAGAATTGAGTTTGCATTATCGGTGATTTCATTGCCCCACACAAACACTTTTTGTGAAAGAGTTTTCTCCAAACTAGGTTTTATGAAAACCAAAATTAGAAACAGATTGGTGCTAGATATGGTAAATGATAGTAGGCAGAGCATTTGCTATTGCCATCTTTTTCCATTTTTAACATTGCTTTAGACCCTAGAGAAAATGTTAGGACACAATTTTAGATATCTAATCGGGTATTTGCCTTGGCGATTGATGGGAGCCACGAAAACGTCAGATTTGTTGACATTTGCACCAGGGACTTCCCCGAATATGGGCCACAGAGGTTACCTCTTGGGCATCCCGCCCATCTCCGCCATAATCTTAAGGGGCAATTCGCAATGAAAATTAAGCCTTAATAGAATGACGTAAAAATTTAGTATGTACTTATAATTCAAATCAAAGCAAGAAAGCGTGAAACAACTGAACTGATATCAAACAACTAATATCTCATACCCTTGATAAATTTCTTAACAGTAGTAAAAATTGAGCGTCAAAACAAAGGTAATTGTAGTACCACATACATTAAACTGATGAGCATGTAAATAAGTTTGGAAAACCCATGTACAATTTTTAAGAAGCCTGCGACTTGCAGGACTTAAAATGCAAATTATTTTCTAATCCCTATCAATTCTGTTTGGTTCCACTTAGATTGTTATTGTAGATAATATAAGTTTTATTTTTAACGTACATTGTAAGATTAAATAAGTGACAATTGTAAATTCTTATAAGTTCTATGTTTATTGTGACGAAGTCTATTATATGTATTGACGTATAATGACAAAGTATTTGTATTTGTGTCATAATACGCATACGCAGTTGAGAATCTTCTTGTACGTGGTTGTTCATATAGCACGAATAGGTGAAACGTAAAACCAGTAGGTTCAGTTGTTGTTGTAGTGTTTAACGCCCGCTTTTACTACTACGGCACCGCAGGCGGTGACACTGATGATACATGAAGATGGAGCACCGGTGGAATGAGATGGCGGGGAAAACCGGAGTACCCGGAGAAAACCCGCCCTGACGCCGCTTCGTCCACCACGAATACCACATGCGGGTCCCTGGGATCGAACCCGGGCCGCCTAGGTGGTAGGCGAGCGCGCTAACCGCTCGGCCACGGCGCCGCCAGTAGGTTCAGTGGCAGAGATCATCCAAGCTGAAGGGGCTACAAGTAATATGGCACAAGTGCTCTAGAATTTAGCCAGCTAAATACGAATAAAGCAGCAACAGCTTTAAAATCTTCCTCGATACTGGAAAAAAAGACACACACACACATACACTCCAAGTGTCGAGGGAAGGGGTTGAGGGAGAATGTCCAGAACACACATACGCCATTGGAAAACCGCAGCCTTTTTCCGATAATGCATGAACTCGAGTGTACAATATTAAGTTTTTCGCTTGGAGTGATTTATTGCGCGGCCGGGGTTCGTAAACTGCGGCTCGCACCGCGTCATCTGCTGGCAATATCGTAAATTAATGAGACCGGTGCAGCGAAACCAAAACCACAGGTTCGTTTTCGAAAACAAATTTATTATCTATGAACACAATGACTTTGGCTTCTCGAAGCATTTATCACATTTGCTTTGTAGCTCTGGCCGGGTACACACTGGGTCAGGCGTAGCTTAATGGTACGACAATTTTCCCAGGGAAAACTCTTATTCCCCTTTGGTTTACTTGAGATAGATAAACCTGTTACCTGTTCCGTTCCAAACTGAAGTTTCTATCGATCCATCTCTTCCCTCTTCCGTTTAGAATAATACTAAAAATAATTATGACTTCTTCTTCCTTCTTTATCACCATTAACACGTGCGTTGGGGGATGCACTATTGCATTTCCTAACTTATACATTTTAAAATATAGTTTAATGGTATCTTATTCACGCTATTGACAAAGTTCAACGCACATAATGTTTTACATGTCTTGTAATGCCATGTCTATACAATTAATGCTCCGTTACCTCAAATATATAGATATTAAAAATTCTGATCTGTTACGTTCATATGACTTTTGGTGCTGTTGCGCAAACTATTACAAACACTTATTTCTCTACCTGCAACATGTTAATCGATATAAACCTTTGCACAATTTATCTTACTGCTAATTTTCTTGTAGATGCTAGGGAATATAAGTATACTAGAGGCTTTAAGCGACAATCAAATCTTTTAACAACTGGTCGCTATTAGAGGGCTTTGAAATATCGCTTTGTCTTTGCCCGATTAAGAGATTAAAAATTATTTATATTCTTATTTCAGAAAAGTATTAGTTGTTGGAAAATTCAAACAAATATCTTCAAAATGATTCCCTCGACCAAAAAGGATATATGACATAGTTTGTGTTTTAACGAGATATATATTTTTCAGTAGTAAGATTTGGTCTATGTGTTATTGTTTACGATAATGTAAGTCATCCAAAATGAAGAGGACGTAGAAGCCATTCTCATAAGTCAAGTTATACCTGTAATTGTTCATAAAAATATCTTAAAACATGTGCTATTTTAATCAAGTTCGTTAAAGCTATTTTTCAGAAAATCAAAATTGTGGAACATTTTACCATATAAAGGGTAGTTTGGGGAATACCTTTTTCAGCATTTTTATGCCATATCCTTGGAAACACACACACACACACACACACACACGTAAATACAGACAAGGACCTTAATTTTGGGGGGGGGGGTTGGAGTACCTCAAAACGTGTATTTCTAGTGAAATCTGGATATAGAATTTTTGGGTGGAATGCAATTTATTTTCTATTTACTATGTTGCACTATGCATATGGTATTTTAATAAACATTTTTGAGCCATTTTTATGAAGTCAAAAGTTTGAAGATTTTCCATGTGGGCTTGGGATAATACGATTTTCTTGAACATTTTTGTCATACCCTTCAAAGATGCTGAACTTAAATATAATATTTGGTATTTAACTGACTTTTCGTGTTGAGTTACACTGTTCACAGACAGACGGACCGACAGACAGACCACAGACTCTCACACAAGCACAAACACATGACACATATCTTCTAAAAATTATGTTTTTGTATTCGGGGAGTCTCAAAATATGTATTTCCGATGAAATCTCAGTATCAAAAATTTGGGTGGAATACAATAGTAACCCTAGTGTATAATCTGATTGTGACAGAGTATAAGAGCGAAAGTGAACGTGCTGATTTTTACGAGTTTCACAATGAAAAGATAATACACGTGTTACATGCAACGCAACTAGAATTAAATACGTAAAGATAATTTATAAATTTGATAAATGTAAACTTATAATGCATCAGATCAGAGATAAATGACGTAATGTGGTTGCTAAACAGATGTTTCATTTGTTTCAATACTTATAGACAAAAATGGAAGGTTATGACAAAGATATGGATTGTATTCTGCTTGACATTTTGAGCGAAGCCAAGAGTGTTGAGAGTTTATTAATTCCAGAAAAATCAAAAGATGTTTAGGGAAAAGAATATGAAAAGTTTTGTGGATGGCGAAACGAAAAATGCGTTAGTTTGCGAGAGTAGCTAATGATTTCAGGTTTTAGTACAGGAATGTTGGAGAACATTATGTTGCGGCGGTGATGACGTCATTTCTGTCTTGTTGCGTGGTAATTACATCACTGAGGGCAAGTTCGCACGATTTATGCCGTCATAATAAGCCCTTTTAATGGTAGGACTGCATATATCTCTTTTTATTTCTGTCTTTTTTCAAGTCCAACTTTCCTACCCGGAAGTCCAGATTTGTAGTGTCCTTGATTTATAAAATTTAATTTGAGTATCTAATGTTGCTTTTCTCGTTCAACATTATGTTAGTACTCTCATACCTGTTATGAAACTTGTTCGTTAATACTTACTCCTTTTTTTAAATAGAAAAACTTATGGGTAGAGAGAGAGAGAGAACAGTAATCGTGACAATTGTTTGAAAACAAGTTGGTCATCCCTTATTCCTTACCTCTCCGACTGTAACAGAGAATTTCCATTTGTTTGAATAAAAGTGTATTGATCGTATTGCATTACAACGCGCCTGCAACATTTGTACATATGTATGTATGTCATTGTATCAAGATGTCACACACGTGTTATCTCGTTTTGACCTGAGCTTGGCAACAAGCGAAGGTAAAGTTCAAAGGTCACCGCACGTTCGCGGTTAAAAGTTGGCTTGCGCGCTGCAGCAAGATCCACAAGTTACGTAACTAGGTAACGGTGTGTGATTGGTTCCATACCACAGCCTAATGATAAGGTAGGCCATACGCGGGAGTCGTCATAGCAACCCGCTCTTCCTCATCGGCCTATAGTGTCCCGCTCTTAGGTCACATTACCTACACATTTTGCTAACCATGTGTGTAATGGATAGGGTTCGGAAGTTCATGCCCTAAAAAACACTGAAATATGCATGCCAATATGCTCTTAAAAACTTGAAAATATGCCAAGAAATATGCACTATTAATTAAAACGATTGATGTCCCTTCGCAGTAGACGAGTTAGTATACATAATAAATAAAGTTACCGTATTCCTTAAACGTTGAAGCAGAAGTACTCCCGCGCTAGTATTAACTGCTAAATTGCAGTTCACAACAAACACTTTGCAAAAATGTTCAACTGTAAAACACCGTATGTTGTCTCGCAAAACACTTTCATAACGTGAAAAGCTTCTCTCCACGTCATAAGATGTTATCGGGCATATTTAAATGATGTTAACTGCTTTACAGAGAGAGTCAAGTCTCTTGGTGTGACAGATGGTTTTCTTTCGAGGACGTCTCGAATATCGCACGTCTGGTTATAACCAGAATTTTTTGAAATTACATAATTCACTTTTTGTCCTGTGCTACCAGGAACCGAACTTAGGTCACATATTGTTTTTTCAAAGACAGTAAGTGATTCATGCAAATGAGGTCCTGCAGCTTCCAATGCCGTTATGGCTGTTGGTAAGAAAGAAAAATGGACAGATATGAAACTAAGATCCTCTTTTAACCCAGTGTCTGACAGAGTATTTTGCACACTTTCTATTGATGAAGCATCTTTTGAGTCCAATGAATTAACAACCTCTTCGACTATTTCTATGTGCTCAGCATAATATAAAACTGCATCGACCCATGTTTCCCATCGAGTTAACACTGGTGCAGGTGGAAGTCGAAGTAGGTGCTGTTGATCTAAACAACTTAACCCTTTTAGGAGATTTAACAAAAATTTTCTTGGTACTTGACACAAATCTATCTACCAGCGGGAAAGAATCAGGTATTGTCTCAGAAATGTGATGAAGAGCGTGTGCCAAACAAGTTATATGAATTAAGTTAGGAAAAATACCTTTCAGAGTTTGTCCTGATTTTACCATATCAGGACGTGCATCAGTAACAAAAGTAACCGGGCGTATTTGGTCCCACATGGCCATAGTAATTTCAAAGTGCCCATCACAAACTGGGTCACAGTTACATTGTTAGTGGCCGACAATTCGCACACATTAAGAAGATAAGGTGTAATCCTTTGTTCATTATTTAAAGCACCCACGATTGTATTAGCAATAGAAAGGCGCTCAGAATCAGGGGTTTCATCAACAGACAACCACACAAACTGATCCACTAATTCATTTTTGTATGTTTGACAATACGTTATTGCAACAATGTCCTACATAAGTCTTACGCAGTGCACTTTCTTCAGGCACATGTTGTCGAGTGTACTTGGCAAGGAAGTTTTTAAATGTCGGATTATTAATTTTGAACAAGGGAATATCAGCAGCTAAAAATGCTTGACATAAGTCATATAATTCAGTAACCCTACTTCCTAAACACCCTACTAGCTGTTTTTGAACACGTTCTTTGTTTGCGAGCTTTCTGATTAAATTCTCCTTATGTTTTGCTGTGTTTATGTGCCGACCTATTTGAAATCTTTTCTCACTCCCTACATTTTTTTTCACACGCTCCACAAAGCAGTGCCCTATTATCTGTAGATATTAAATCACCCGAAAACTTGTTCTGTGAATTAATTAATCTAGCACTCGGAGTTGCTTTTATTTTCGACATCTGAAGAGCTTTTTAACACTTTATACGCCTAATTTAATTTGGTGGGAACCAGTTTACAACACTGTTACGTTTGAAGACCACTACACAACTACTGATGGGTAGGCAAGCGTTGCTATAATCGTGCTGCTCAAAACGTTGACCTGCACTTTATCTTTGCTACTATAAACCTCTCAGATAATGCACTGGTTATTTTTTATGAACATACATATAATGAAAGGATGAAACAGGGGATTCACTGCATGACAACATGACTCGGCATTAGTTCTCGCCACCTTGCGAGTTGTATAATTATGTGCAATACTACCAATGTAAAAAAAATATTATACAGATGGAAAAAATAATAAAAGACCATAAAAATAATTAAAATATGCAATATAGGGGCTATAATATTGAAATCTTTGTGAGTTGTGTCATCATGTGCAATATTACCAATATGAAAAATATTATCCAGATGGAAAACAATAATAAAAAGCATAGTAATCATTAAAATATGCCATATAGGGGCTATAATATTGAAATAATATGCATTTATAAAAAATCAAGAAAATATGTGGTTATATGCACTATAAAATCATGTCCAAATAACTGAAAATTCCATAATTCGTGCACATAATGTAAGAGAATACATTTTTAACCCCTATGAAAAAACATGCAAATGCATGAACTTCCTAGCCCTAGTAATGGAGTTATATTAGAAATACTTAATCATTCTAAAATAACAGTAACCTGAAAAAAAGAAAGAAATACTATTTTTGTGGGATAAAAGCCGAAGTGTGTGGGTGAATTTTACTGATTTTGTTATGCTGAACTGATAAATGTTTTCTGTCTGCCGTATCACGTCCGGGAATGGTAAAAATTGTTATTTTGTAATTACGCAGATCACTTGGTATAGATTGAATGAACATATTACATGTGGATACAATTCACATCAACCCTTACTTTCCCTATATAAAACATATAAAGGTGTGGTTTATTTGTTGCTTTTATTTACATGTAAGGGCTGCTAAGGAACTTGGTCCAGACTATGGGTGGTAAGAAAAGACAGGCAATTGAACTGGCCACCGCGCGGCAGTTGTTTACCTGCTACACTGTGTAGGAACTCGCCACCACAAGGTCGAAGCTCGCGCAGTTGCACTGCAGTCTTATGAGTGAGATAGTCATACAACGAAAAATGAACGCTACCATGACAGACAGTGTTATGCTCAGGCTAGAAGTTCAGATTTCAAATGGTAGTGAGAGACAACTTGTTACAAGGATAAATGTAAGCGGAAAAAAGGTGATAGACTACTTTACACCACACGAGTATGACACCTGTATAAACTTCAACAGGCAGAAGATAAGTGACTCTGTGAAAACAAACACCATCGATGGTCCATGTGAGCGGCCTATAAAATTGATTTTAACATTTGACGAATTAGTTCTGCACTAAGTACGCATTGATATCAAGCATTTTAACCATACCAGGAATAATAGCCCTGAGAGTCCTAAGTCTGTTTAAAATGGGGAGGCAAATGGTTATGCACATACCAGGGGCTGGTCCATGTACCTAAGTGGAGGCATTGGGGACGAGCTCGTGTACAAAAGGAGTTGTTGGGACCGACTTCATGAAATGCGCATTTAAGAGAGAAAGAGAACGTGCAAATAAAATAATGTAACAAGAAAAGTAGAAGGTAGTATGGGAACGGTGGTAGTGCCTCTGGAAGAAGAACAATAAAAGGATGAGAAGAGATGTAAGACCGAAACAAGAGAATCCTCCAAAACCGTGATGAGTTGATGATGATGATGATGAGGAGGAGGAGGAGGAGGAGGATGAGGAGGATGAATAGACACTCGAACTGCGTGAAAGACCTCTTTATCAGGCTAGAGGTTCCTTTATGTCAGCGGTGGGCAAACCCCAACACATTAGATTCTGCAACCTGCTTGACACAGAACACACGCTTGGAGTAAGAGACGTGAAATCAGCGCTATTCCAAGTCAATGACGCAGAGTATGACGGTCTGGTAATAACGAACGATGTAACGGAACCGAACTGCAATGCTTTCTGCAAGGCCAATGACTTCCTAACACTAGACCAGTACGGCACGCGTTCAGGTGTGAAGCAATGCGAATAATCTATACGGGAGGCGTTATTCATTTCACGAGGTAGTTACGACTATGAAAAATACATCAGGTAGTAAATTTTGCGTTTGGTTTGTGGAAAAACTGTTAGACGGAGAAGGAACAACTAAAACACCGAAGTGGAGACATTAAAGTGCCAGTTGTCAAAATATATGCACTTACAGACCTAGCAGCCTGTACTTTACAACTTTTAATTTTTTTCCACGCGCTCATACACATATACACATACTGGTAACTTTACTATTGTAAGAACGTCTTGTTCAAACTGAAACACACGTTTTCAGCGATCTCAATCGATTTCAAAGGAAGACTTTACATTACGTGCTCGGGTGGTAAAAAGGGGTGAGTGTGCAAAGATTTTATTTTTATATATTTTTGGCACAGACTGCATGGATTATGGAGAATCCTTGAGTTACTTCACAATCAAGGGAAATTTGCTCGGTTATTCAACTGAAATTTAACTCATAAAATTGATTTCTACTTCACTTAATGAAGCCTTATAATTTCTTCGACTAATCTTATGTATTTTAGATGCATGTTTCCATCAAAGTTATTGTTAATGGAGAGACCCGAAGGCAGGGAAGTGTAAGACAAAAGGTGCAGAGGCACTCGGGAGAGGTTTAGGTAGGTTTTGGTAGCCATCTGGGATTAAGAAAGCATGCTAACCCTGAGTTGGTGGACTAGCCATTTTATTAACTAGTGGGTTCGGAAAAGGCAAAGCCCTGGCCAAAGTCTTAAGAACACACAGACTTACCTTGTCAATGGCACACCTGGTGATGATTGGCGTAGCAGACGTGACAGCCCCAACAGCCAGGCATAGGGTGTTGATTGCCCGCATTATTTAAACCCCTGCCCGCTTTGTGGGCATTCTGATGTTAAGGATACTTGACCAGGATTATCTTTCAACACTTTACAATCTCTGATGTAACCCTAGCGAGGTGTTCGCAACCGATATGATCGTTACAATATTCACCAATTTGGTCCAATTGGTCACCTATGAGCATAAGCGCAATATTTTTAGAACACCTTGCACAGAGTCCGTTTGTAGTAAGCACGTAGAGTAGGCTACCAGAACGTAAGACAGGAAGAATGTGGTGTGGGAGTGAGTGATCTGACTTATCTGGTGATGATGACATCTGAGTCAGCTAGACGTCAGCCGCCAGATGTGGCTCCTCCAATCTTCAAAAGAAATTGTCTGACTTTGTATGTCCGCTCAAACATTAGTGTTTGCTGGAGGCGTATGGAATCACATGTGTCCAGCTTTACTTATAGAAAGGAGTCCCAAAGTGTGTTCCGTGGAACCACGAGTCCTCACCAAAATATTTTCTAAACTTGTGTAATAGCTGTTCATTCTTATAAAAATGATATAAATACACCTGTCTTCCCTGAAGTGGATACATCCAAGACTGTCTAGAGAATATTACAGTTTGGGTGAACAAAAAACAAACAAGCCAACAAACAAAAAAGAAACACCATATATTTAGAGATGGCAATATTGTTATTTTTAGTAATAGTTTGAAAAGTTTTGGTTCCAACCATTTCAAATAGCGTGGAGTACGTCCACTATATTTACTTCTATTTTAACCTACTTTAAGGTCAATCAATGTAACTAGTGTTCTTCCACACAATAACCGTGTGTAGGACATGACTAGAAAGGGTATAGACACACTCAAAAATTCAATGCCATGACCGGGATTTTAACCATGGATCTACCGGTTACCATCCGGCTGCTCTAACCATTAACCTATCGTGCCGATATGACATTAAATTCTCCAACTCACTGGGATTTGCTTTTCGTTTTTCTACGAGGTAAAATTTGTGTATTGAGCACGGTTCTTTGAGTGTGTTATATTATTAATGGCGACTTATAGGAAACCCAGTATACGCCAGTCATTCTTGAGTGAAAATATACGTGCGCGCGCGCACACACACACACGCACGCGCGCATTTTTAGCCTAACATCGATTATTTGTACAAAATCTAAAATTACAAGAACATTTTGAACAACTGGTTTACAAATTTACAGTTATATATCGTGTATGTAATTTTGTCGATTAAGTTTAGTCATGTATATTTTCCCATTCTATTTTACATTCAGCATTTTAAATTATAAATTGAATAGGCATTAAAAATATTCACAAAATAAGAAGCTTAACGGCATGTTCCTATTACGACAGATCCACTAGGAGATACCTAATGGCACGATTATTAAGTCTCCACGCTGTACCATACCATTTTGCTTCCTGTATCTGCTGAGGTAGCTCTACCTCTGCTTCTCTCTAAAATTAATATTAACTAACTAATAAATAAGTTATTTGGGAAACAAATATAATTGTAAAATTAAGCATATAAACGGCTATAGTGATAGAAGTTGAATGTGCTGGCTACTTTTAAATTGTAAGATTTAAAGCTTTCACGGCGCACGTTATTTATTACAGTTTCACGGGCGATCAGCCGTGTGAGGTTTA